>CAXHUL010000237.1:151610-401318 GCA_964019695.1 Loripinus fragilis | reverse complement strand
AGATATAATGCAGACGGACTTGGTGGCCATTATTGGTTGGCTTGCTCTCTAGAGCTGGGTGTAGCAAGAGGAGTAACCGAGCACAGGTTCCACCTACTGTTCCTTTCCATGATTGTAATGTGTATGGGTAGCCCGATGTCTCTCCAAATACCACTACATAGTTTGATTCTGAATATCCAAAGATCAAACGAGCTTTACAAAAACATTAAATTTCCATATATCCGACGTCTTAAAATCCACCAAAAACATTTTCTTTAGCAATTAACTAGTTTTAATTCTTCTTACATCAGACTTGAGCTTATTGGGATCTATGTTGATACTTCTAAGCGGTGATGTTGAGGTAAATCCTGGGCCAGACTCGGCTGAAGACACCAGTTTTACTAGGGATGATCAATCACTTACCTCCTTTGAAACTTTATCCAATCACCTAAGTGTTTTCTACCTTAATGTCCAAAACTAAGTACCAAACCTTGACATAGTTAGAAGTGAAGCCGATGTCTACAACATCCTCGTCTTCCCTGAAAGTTGGCTAAATCCTAACATATCCAATGATACAATACATAATGAAAATTTTATGTCTCCCTTTAGGACAGACAGAGTCGATCGCATCGGCGGGGTGTCGTCATATATGTACAAGACTGTATCACATGCAAACGGCGTGCAGACTTGGAAATTCGCGGTGTAGAAGCTGTTTGGGTAGACTTTATGTAAAATGCAAAAAAAAATCTTAGTTGTTGGTTTTTATAAACCACCGAACTGCACAATAAATTACTTTGATCTATTGAAGAAAGTATTGATCGAGCCTGCAATACGAGTATATCAGAAATAATTATAACTGGAGATTTTAATTTCAGTATGGCACAAAACGTCCCCAACAAAATGTCTGAACTCATTTTTTAGAGTATAATTTAATCCAACTGATTTCTTAACCCACACATGTCACCGAATACTCTTCTTCAATTCTGGAACGCAACATCCACAAAAAAAACACAATTAACTAGCAACATTGACCAAAATATCAAAGACATTACGGAAGCTATTATGCAGGCAGCAGACAAATCCATACCAAACAAAAGAGTAACAATCAAACCTTCTGACCATCCTTGGATAACATGCCATATAAAAACATGATCCAAAAACGTAAACGCACCTTTCGCCAGTTCAAGAAAACAAACATTAATCACTATTGGTTCAAATACAAAATCATCCGAAACAATGTTGCAATTAGTAATCACATTTAATTCTGTTGCAATCAGGCTTCGTACACGTACACTTATCAACTGCTACACACATACCACCAATTTTGTGAAGCCGTAGATAATGGTAAAGAGGTGCGAGCTGTTTTCGGTGATATAAGTAAGGCCTTCGACAGAGTCTGGCACAAGGGTTTGCTTCATAAGCTTTGGGGTACAGGCTGCTCAGAAAAAATATTACTGTGGTTTAGCAGCTATCTTTCAGACCGGAGACGAAGAGTAGTTCTAAATGGCATATTCTCTGATTGGATGGCAGTTTTTGCAGGTCGTCACCTTAGCGCAAAAAGTCAATAACTCCAAAATTTCACAAAATCACTTTTTTGCATTTTTCAATGCAGAATGATGTTTTTCATATTGTATCAAAATATTGGTCCAAAATGAGATATGCAAATTAGGTAATTTGCATAAAAAGCAAAACGGGTTAACTACATCTACATAATAAATGAGCGCAAAAACTTGATAAGTGCACTTGTTGAGTTTTTGCGCCAAAAAAATATGGAAGTTAAAACCAAGTTTTTCAGTGCAAAAAGTCTATAAGTGCTTTTATTGAGCTTACACCAAGTCTGAAAACAAATGTTATGTATAGTTTTGGTGCCAAATTCAACTTATGAGAATCTGCAATATTTCATTAAATTCTTCATGAGCTATCAGACTTATATTTTCAAATTTTACATTTCCACTGCACTGAAGTCTTTAATGAGACTTTACATTTGAGATGTCGTTCATACTTCATGAACAGATCTATTTAAGCCACCCCCATTTATGTGTAATTTGGGGGGACCAAAATCAATGCCATCCAATAACATAGAACTTTTGTTTACTGACGTTTGTGCGACGTTGAACACATATCACCATGACGTTAAGCTTGGGAATTCAGGATTTTGGCTATTATGTCTAATTTAATCCAAAATGTCTGGAATACCAGCCATATTAGGTGAAATTTTAAAATTGATACTTGACTGATAATATAAAATGTTTAAATATGCAAAAGAAAATTCATTTTTTGGTCAGTTCATGGAATCATGGATATGGCGAGTCTTTTGCTGAACATGGTGGGTCTCTTGCAAAGCGAGTGATGCCCAAAGACCAAAAATTGAATTTATTCCTTAAATAATCGATTGGGAAATCATACTTAAAAGAAACTCATCTTTTGTACGTATACCACAATCATGCTCGAAGCAGACATTTTTTATTACTGCCTTGCCTGGTGTTTAACACATTGATACCACCCTTACCAACTTTAGTGAAATATCTCATGATGTGCGAGGTCTACACTGATGAAGTTATTTTACTTATACCATGTTTGTCCACCTGTACGTAAGATAACCCACTAACTATAAGGCTGTGTGGATTTTCTCCACATAAAAGCAGACAAGCCATGGTATAACTATTACTTAGTCAACATCATTTTAGCCTCAATTCGATGAAGTCATTAGAGAAAAGCTGGCATGTAAGAAAATACATGTCATGAAATGGTTATTGATCTATTAAAATGATTTAGTTGTATGAAATGGATTTTTTTGCACTTTGTCATTAATTCTAAATAAGATTTTTACATTGATGCTGAAAGAATGAAAATAAGAAGGCGAAAAATGTCTAGAAATGTCTTTGTTTATGTTTTCAAAATTGTGAGTTACGGCATTTTATGGCATGTAAATTAGTTCTTAGGAAATAGTTGTTCGATTTTTATAGATCAGTATTCACGGGTGGTAAACCTAGGAACTACCACGAAATTGTGTTAACGTAATTTTGTTCCCAAGCCACATCCGGGACACGTCGTGGTAGTTTCCAGGCCGAAAATTGGATAAAGAAAGGTTGGTGTCACTTTTATTTTTGTTTTATTTTACAACTAAGAACAAACGATGGTGAAATCCGACAATGTGGTTCCGTGTAAGTATGTCTCAGCGTCCCCTCTAGCCCAAAATTTTGTTTGAAAAGTTATTTTCTTTCTTTTGGTACGTGTTTCCCCACTGAGCATCGGACCAACTTTCACCAAAGTTCGAAGGATTTTAGCCCATATCTGTCAAATTGAATGGAATTTGATATCATTTGACGATTGAAATGATAAAAAGACCCTGAATAAACATTCCTGCACAGAAAAAAATCTGAGCATTTACTCGTAAACGATTCATGCCCCGTTTGTCCTATGTGGTAGTTTCCAGCTCATTGTGGTAGTTAAAATGTTACCGTGGTAGTTTCCAAGACTTTATAGGATACGTTTCTGAAGTGTTACAAAAAATTATAGTGGTTGTTTGTTTCGCATGATAACCCTCGAACTCGTCAATTAATTACCACGGTAAACAAATAAACCACATTTCAACACCATGAGGAAGCTAAGCTGAGGACTCGAGATTCAATGTGATGCTTGACAGGTGGAGACCATGCCCTGGACTGCCAAACAACACCTCTGGAAATCTAAAGCAAAAGAAGGTCATCAGTTGAGCCGTGGTGGACCAAGCAACAGACAAAAAAAAAATGATATAAAAAATTGCGTCACTCGCCACGTTGTTCCATGTTCAGTCAGCTTTAAGATAAAATGGCAGGTAAAGACTACTGGCCCAAAGTATTGTTAGTACTTGCGCTTCGGAAAAAAAGGGAAATATCCTCGGGTTGGGACACTTTTTATATACATGCGAGTGTGACGATGAACGGGCATGTTATTTGATAATTAAAAAGCATGTTTATTCAAAAACAAAAAATGTGAATATCCCTTCTTTTCATTCTTCTCATCATTTCAATAGCCCACTAAAATTAAAATTCAGGCAGTCGTCATTTGTTATCTGACAAAAGGTTAATGAAAAGTCTTCGTATGAATAAGAGGAGTATTCAAGGTCCGGCCAGCCAACCCTGTCTTTATAAAAATGAAGTAGCCCCTGAATAGTGGAAATCTGCTGATGCGAACTACTACTAAATTCCTACAAAGTCTTGGAAACTACCACGATAGCATTTTAACTACCACGATGAGCTGGAAACTACCACACAGGACGAACGGGGCATGAATCGTTTACGAGTAAATGCTCAGATTTTTTTTCTGTGTAGAAATGTTTATTCAGGGTCTTTTTATCATTTCCATCGTCAAATGATATCAAATTCCATTCAATTTGACAGATATGGGCTAAAATCCTTCGAACTTTGGGGAAAGTTGGTCCGATGCTCAGTGGGGAAACACGTACCAAAAGAAAGAAAATAACTTTTCAAACAATATTTTGGGCTAGAGGGGACGCTGAGACATACTTACACGGAACCACATTGTCGGATTTCACCATTGTTTGTTCTAATTAGTTGTAAAATAAAACAAAAATGAAAGTGACTCCAACCTTTCTTTATCCAATTTTCGGCCTGGAAACTACCACGACGTGTCCCGGATGTGGCTTGGGAACAAAATTAAGTTAACACAATTTCGTGGTAGTTCCTAGGTTTACCACCCGTGGTATTAGACCACCATTGTTTTTGAACATGACACAACAAACAGCAAAAAATGTGTGGTGCTTTCTAAATGTGCAGCTTTTGTGGCGCAGAAATATACACATGAATACACATAATCTTCACTCCGAACACCTCAGTCAATCTATGAATCAAACCTTGGATGAAAAACTTAAGATCTCAGGATCACATGACAACCACAAGAAAAAATGTCCTAAAATTGGGGAGCAGGGGATTTTTTTTCATTCTGACTTGAGTTTCCTAGAAACATGGTCAAACATCACTGCGACAGATAATGAAGTTCTAAATTTTGGATTACCTGCCTTGCCCGCATGCATTCCTTATTAAAATCAAAAGCTTTACTGAGCTTAGCTGACTGAAAACAAAGTACTCTAGCAACCATGGAAAAATATCCCAAAATAATGTTTTATATTTTTTTTTCTCGATTTCTTCCATTACTCATATCAAACCTGTCTTCTTATCAAGATATTTCTTGTTATTTGTTAACTTATATTACTGATGCAAACTTTAGGACTTGATGAATAGAAACAAGATAATGGAGTGTGTTAATTTGCATTATGGAGCTTTTACAAAAGGCCATTCACACAAAATTAACCCACATTTTATGTTTTTAGTTTGATTTGATTCGTTACGTACCATCAACAATCTTTCAGTTATTTAGGGACAGGTCTTCCTACGTTGAACCAGGACTAAGCTAGGATAAATGTGTCTTGCTCAAGGACACAACAGAGTGATGCCTGTGGGGTTCTAACCTGATGCCCCTCGGTGTTGAGTCAAGCACTCTACCAGTGAGCTCCAGAAAACCCAGGTTTTAAGAGATTGTGAAATCCACTGAGTCTGATGCTCACTTCATTGGTTACTTTACAGGTTTTAGTATAGAGATGTTTTAATACATGTATTTAGTTCTCACTTACAGAGTAAGCTTAGGTATCATAGCTATATATGAAATTTTATGAAAAATTGACAAATCTAAATCAAATACCATATGGGCCACAATGTGAGAAAATGATTCCCTAAGAAAAAAAATCACTATCATAGAAACAGAATAGTTTGATTTTATAGAGTAATGCTACTAATTTTTAATAGTTTTTATTTGACTGGATTATTCCAATCTTGAAGTGAGATATGGCATATTTATTAAAGGCCTATGTCTCTATTCAATGTTATTGCCACGAAAAATGTTGCCAAAGTTGTGTATTCCAGTTTGACATGTTAATATAGTTAATATAATGCTCAGAAAGCTTTTCATTTGCTTGAAATAGTTTAACCATTGGAAAAAATATTGCTCAATGAAAAAGCAGCATATCAACCTTACATCCAATCTGTTGAATTTTTTTTATCTATTCTCGTGGTTTTGGGTTTGCTATAGTTACAACTACTTGTAATTTAAAGCATAAAGTTGGTTAAAAAGTGCAGATAACTCCCAAAAATGAACTTTTTTAAAATAATTCGGAATTTGTTAGTTTGGTGATCAAATGTTTAAAGTATACAAATGCATTGTTATTTTGCATACATGATTTTCATGATGTTTTGTGGAGTTCATTGTTAAGGTTTATATAATTTTGATCCAAATCAAAACTTTGGCTGAAAACTATGATCAAATCATGCATAAAAACACTTTGATTTAAATCTATGATCATATGCTGCATCAAAGCACTTTTGTAGTTCATTTGCATCAAAGTATCGAAGTCAATATGCTACATAAAAGCGCAATTACCAAGTTTTTGCACCAAAAATTTTCAGCGCAAAAATGGGTTAAGTGCACTTATTGAGTTTTTGCACCAAAATTTTCAGTTGTCAATTTCCAATAAGTGCATATTTTCTTTAATTTCACTTTTATCATAAGATTATAAGATTGGAGTTTTTCTTCACATGAAATCTAACAGAAAATGCATTTGAAAACATTTTATAGCAATAACATGAGAGGAAAGTGAAAAAAGATAAAATGTTTTTTGCCTCTCCTGAAAAGTTTGTAAAATGGAGTTATTGACTTTTTGCGCTAAGGTGACGAGGTGTCCCTCAATTCTTGGTCCTTTACTATTTCTTATCTTCATTAATGATATCGTCAAATGTATAGGAGCATCCATCCGTCTATTTGCTGATGACACTAGCTTGTAAATTATAGTCGATCTACCAGATCAAGCGGCTACAATTCCCCATACTGATCTAAAACAATTTTTGATTGGGCAAATGCTTGGCTTGTGGCATTCAATGCAAGCAAAACACTTTCAATAATCTTCTCACGTAAATCAAACCCAGTTGTTCACCCGTCCCTCTTCATGCACGATACAATGATAAAAGAAACCACAAACCATAAACACTTGGGTCTTATTCTCTCCAATAACTGTTCTTGGACAGAACATATTAATAGCATCTGTGATAGAGCACGGGCAAGACTCAATCTTATGCGAACTCTTAAATTCAGGGTAAGCAGTAGATCTCTGGAAAAAATGTATATTTCTTATGTTCGCCCTTTGATTGAATACAGCGACTCTGTATGGGATAATTGTTCCACGGAATCGAAAAATCAATTAGAATCGATCCATATAGAAGCTGATAGAGTAAAAACTGGAGCCACTAAACTCTGCAGCATCGAAAAACTTTTTGCTGACCTTGGATGGGAGTCCCTCCAAAAACGCCGCAATAAGCACAAACTTGTTATATTTTACAAAATTCTTCATGGCATTACCCCAACCTATCTTTCCCTTAATCCAAGACACAACTATATATAACCTACGGAATGCTGGAATTATTCAGAATTACAGAGTGCACACTAACTTACTCTCCAATTCCTTCTTCACCTCCACTGTACGCGCCTGGAACGACCTACCAAACGACATAAAGGATGCACCATCTAAATAAAATAAAAAAATCAATAAAAACCTGAGATCTCCTCCAAAATTCTATTTTGCTGGAACACGCAAAAGTCAAATACTACATGCAAGACTACGAATGGAATGTAGTTCCCTAAACTCTAACTTGCACCGGAAAAACATTGTACCTAACCCCTTCTGTCGGTGCGGTGTCTTTGAGAGTCGTAACCATTTCTTTTTTGCTTGTCCGCTTTACTCACTCGATAGACTCAGATATCTGCCAGCCAATCTCGATAATCTTACTAGCAATGGCCTTTTGTTTGGATGCGAAAATCAATCAGATGAATCTAACGAACCCCTTCTCCTAAAGGTACAGGAGTTTTTGATAAGGTCTGGTAGGTTTGGTTGATCCAAGTCTGAAAAGTGTTAAAATTTTGAGACGTCTACTTCTGGAGCCAGTCATACTATAGCACTATGCCTTTTGCCTCTAAACACTAAACAGGGGTCTCTCTCTCTCTCTCTCTCTCTCTCTCTCTCTCTCTCTCTCTCTCCTTGCGTGTTTAAACTCGTCCAAAACCATCATATAAAATGTAGATTTTATAACATGTCTAGGAGATGATCTAAATAAGCCACTGGCTTACTGTCAGATCCTATTATCTTAACATTGTATTTATGTTTATCGTGCACTTTACCTGAATAAATATTGTTAAAACCAAATATACTTAAAATCTGTATAACAGCGAGTAGTATCAACCCTTCTTGTATTCTTGTATTTTTGACAAATGTGCTTCATATTTTGTTCAATGATTGCCAATATGGCATTTTAGTAAAAGGTCAAGGTCAATCATATATATAACGTCAGACCGTTTGGCTTCAAATGGCATCTCCGCTAACTTTTTTATGTAGGATATTCATATTTGACACAATGTTCGCCTGTGGCGTGTAGATGATAAGAAATTATTTATGTTCCAGGTATGACCTTTGAGTCAAAGGTCAATGTCAAATAATTAAATTCATGTAAAATATTAATTTCTTACATGCTTTGATGTTTGGCACACTAATTGCCTAAGATGTGTAGATGTCGATAACGGTTTCGGACTGCTGAGATCACCTTTGATTCAAAGGTCAAGGTCGAATAAAAGATCAAAATACTTAAAATTCGTCTGTATGACTTGTAACACCTACATCTCTAGTAGATGTAATTTAAGTGGTTAGTATTTGTACACTGATTGTCTATTGTTTGTAGATGAAAACAAAATTTTGGGTTGCTGCAATGACCTTGGATGCAAAGGTCAAAGTCAAGATGTTATTCTATGCGGCATCTAATGTAAGTGCGGATATTCACATGGCTCCAAACGATTGGCCCCTTGCTAGTATAACTTTTAAACGTAGTTCCTACAATAACAGAAAATGATCGTTAAAATAGTCGAAAGAAGAGAAATGGTCATTTTGGACCAAATAAGCTCCAGAAGACAATTCTTGTAAGAATTAAATATCAGCACAGCCAATTATCCCCCCTCATAAAATTAATTAATTAATTATAGCATTACTTATCAACTGTTTAAATATATGTTGGGTGTTTGCTTGTCAAATGTCTCAAATTAAGTGTAAAAATGACTGTTTCCTATTTTTCGCCTATTCTGGTGGCCATTTTCTGTTACCATTTTCAAATAAATTAGTTGTCAGACCTTTTCGTATAGGCATTTGCTCTAATAAACCAATCAGTAGAAATTGGTGATAAGCAACTTTGATTTTTTGACCTCAAGGAAGGGGTGTAGAATAGCCCTCCAAAGCACGTAGCTTTTTGTATGACTTTTTGATTCACCATTTATATTGAAATGAGATTTTTTTATCATAACCTGTTAATGTATTAGGACCGGGTGGACGGTAATCCCGAACGCAATGAAAAAAATAATGATAAAAATAAAAATACCCCCCCCCCCCTGCGCTTCAGATTGACAAAAGCGACGTTTTCGATCGCAAAAAACGAGGTTTTCGATAGCGAAAATATAATATAATTATGTCAGCAGTTTTTACACGAATTTGCAAATTATCACATATAAGCCTCCGTATTGAATCTGAATGCAGGTTAATCGGCGCGTGAACCAACTGCACCTTAAAATATTTTTCAACTTGAGCCGTGGCATGGAATATTGGTACTTGCTGCCCTCAGTTTAATAATTCTTCAGACGTACATTTGCCACAGCAATCCAGATGCCAACAAACAGTCTTGAGCAACTGACTATCATGAGGCCCATCAGCGAAACGCTCTGGCAGGCCCATAGTGAACCGCTTAAACGACTCTCATAAGTAGAAATTCTTCAAACGCACACATATATCAAGCTATGGAAACAGTGCACATTAAAACCGGGGCATCAACGGGGGTTAACTGGAAAAACGTGTAACGACGGGTCAGGTGTCAACGCATCAACGGGTTTTGCAGTGAAAAAATGTATGTATGTTATTTATTTACTTTCATTTTTAAAGCAACGGCTAGAATAAATACCGCAGACAATAAAAAAAAAACACTCGCAGGAGCTGTAGGAGTCTTTGCTTCAATTGCTCTTGATATTTTTTTAAAAAAATATCGTTTTTGTAAGCGCTACAGTGCGCCCCATTCTACTGGTGGAAACAAATAAGGGTCATTTGGCCCTGCTTTTGCTGATTTTTCCATGTTTACATCGACATACGACTGTTAAAACCCTACCTTTGAATATGACAAGATAGCAACGTAAGCCCATATCATCAGCATGCATTGAAATTGTAAAAAAAACGCAGGGATTATCGAAATTCAGGCAGGTGAATAGGTTTTCTGTGACACTACGGGCACGTTGCGTGGATCAACGGGTCGCAACCTAATTTTGATGATATTTTGAAGCAACTTTCTCTTTCCATCGCGAGTAGAAGACTATTTAGCTTAACTTTAATGCTTCGTTTCATCAATTTTGTCGTAATCAAGGCCTTTATATACACAGAGAAATCCTTGACTAGTGGTGGGGACTAGGGCATTTCTCTTGTAAATGTGCCCGTTCATGTTCCGCTTTGAATGCATGAGACTTCGAGGTCGACCTTAGTCTCCAACACGGTCTGTCGAGAGACACTTCTCTCTGATGCTTAATACATATTATCACTTTTTGGCCAAATATGTTTCCACTGTATTCGTTTTTTTTTCTCGTCTTGGCTCTTTAGTATTTCAGTTTATGAATTGTGGAAGAGAATTATGGGCCATGTCGTAAGAAAACCTGACGTAACTGCATGCGAAAAACAAAGGCGCAGGCCAGCCTGCGCATTCGCACAGTTTGATCAGTGCCTTTGTTGTTCACTCTCTGGAAATTTTAGTTGATAAACTTGCTACGAGGGTCAGTCAAAAATAACTGAGCCCTACCTCATAACATTTTAGTTTGTTATTGTAGACAACAAATATGATTATGTTCTATAAGTATTATATCTCATAGATGTTTTGACCCTGAGGAATTACCCTAGTGAAGTTTCTATTATGGTTGCTAGGCAACTGAAGGTCGTCAGTCAGAGCGATGCGTTCACGATCTCAGCCACTAGGAATATACAGTATGTGTTTAAAAAGCTTGTGTACTTGATAGTTTTTGTGAAAGACATATTAGACATCTATTTAAATAACATATGTCATATTATCTTTTGATTACACTTGGTTCAGTAATGTTTAGGTGAACATTGATTGCATGCGTTGCCTAGCAACAAAAACGCCAAAATTCCACAAATTTTCAAATACACGAGAATTGTGTTGCCATGGAAACAAAAGTGTGCATTTAAATCAAGGAACTTAATATGTCTGAGGGCTTGTTTGTGTATGCAGTACTGTTAAAGCATAATTAGGCTAATATTTTATGTTTTCTGTTAAAATTGTGTAAATATAAATGTGGGTGGGGTAAATTATAGGACTTCAGGCATGTTAAAATTTGATAAATTCTGAGATTAAACTACCACAGCATCTATAATTTTGGTTCAGTTGGTTTCTATATTGTGACACCGAATAGGTACTTGTAATAGATATCAAACGACAGTGAATAAAGCCGTGCTTTAATGTTACTGTTTCCATAGCAACGCTTAGTTTTAGATGTATCACAGCGTGAACGCATCCCTTTGACAGACCATCTTCTGTTGCCTAGCAACCGTTACAAAAAGCCTACCAACAGAAATAAAGTAGGTGATTAAATAGATGACATATAACTGCAATGAAATATGATCTTAATATATGTCCATTTTACTTGATTCAAATGTTATGAAGTAGGGCTCAGTTATTTTTGACTGACCCTCGTACACGTACAAATTCAGCATTCTCAAGCTAATCATTGTAATACCTGATCGAGTCATGCATGGTCGGAAACCCCGAAGACGGGTTTTCTCGCGTTGATGCCCATTTATCTGTTTGCTTGAATTCACGTGTTTTTTAATTGTTCTAAATAAAATAACCATATGGGGCGACAAAGTTTGTTTTAAACGTTTTGAATGTAGATATATGAGCAGCGCGAGCCTTCCTGAAAGATCCCGGTCAGTGTTGTTACATGTATTCCGTTATAGTTATACAAGTCCCGCCTGTTCCTATTCAACCCAAGATTTTTCCGTCCCTCAGCGTTCATCTGACGTAAAGAAGCCTGAGCAGAGAAGTGTTTAGCCATCGTCTAGGTCCTGACTTCATTACGATGAAGCCAAAGATTTTAGGTTTGTCACCATTAAGGAAAGTTGCACAGCCAAAATCTAGAAAAACCTGCGCTAACAGAACTTTGCCAAAACTCTGCTTGGACATATGTAAAAAGGGCATGCTGAAGAAAAAAAGTGAAAACAGTGAAAACACATTACTCTTTGCTTAGTACTAGTTTAACCCAGGAAGACCCGTCACGAAATAACTGAAAAATTGTTGAATGGTATGTAAAGTATCAAATCAAAACAAAGGTAACCATGCGCGGATCCAGGAATTTTTGCCAGGGTTGCTCCAGGTCCATCTGACATATAAAAAGCTATGACAACGTTATTTTAGTCCTCAACTTATTTTACAGAAGGCCAACGGTTACTTTCATAGAAAACTATCATTTTCCGAGGTTCCAGAGGGGATCCAACATTTTCCGGGGGGGGGGGGGGTCCAACTATTTACAGGGGGGGGGGGGGGGTCCAATTGCTCATTCCCTAAAGAAACCAATATAGCTTGTGATTTTACAGGGGGGGGGGGGGGTCCGGATCCCTGTCCCCCTCTGGATCCGCCCATGGTAAAAATTTAAAACCTGTAGAATCTCGCTCGTACTCAAGCGTATCGCAACGCTTGATACCCGGGATAGGCTATCACAGCGATGAATGGTTTGGGTTTTGTACTCATATTTGGCCGACAAACGGTGCTTACCGCATCGGCGAGCAGCAAACATTTGGACAAACCTGCGCATACGCCTAGGCAGACGAGAGTTCACGCTTCTCGCAAACACTAAGTATGAAAATAGATAAATGTTGAGACAAAAAGGTAGATCTTCAGCTTTAGTTTTTGGCGTTCAAAGATGGTTCTTGCATATATGATAAGTACTGATAGACCACCATCACTTTATTTCATGTATTTGATGTTGCGCCCTTTTAAGCATTTCTTCTCAAGTAATTAAAAATAGCGCACAATTTACAAACATGTTTTAAAAGGCAGTTTTGTAATTAGTCATGAACTATAAAACAGCACTATAAAGCGTGGGGGTGTCAAACAGTGTGGATCCAGATGAGGGCCGACGCTCTGTCGGATTTGGTTTGGATCCGGACTGCTTGCATGTTACTTCACTAAACATATCAGAAGAAATGCTAGATGCTCCTCAGGAAAATTTTGTTGTTTTCACTATACATTAATATATATGTTAATATGTAGGCTATAAACATTGTTATATATTTGATGCTGAATAAATATATTGTATTGTAATGTATTGTATTGTATTGTATTTCCCTAGGTATTTAATTGGCAAAGGACTTGTAGGAGAAATTAGGGGAGGTCACCCTGAAATACTTTCACGTTTGTTAATTAGGGAGCGCAGTGGTTCAGTGGTAGAGTGCTTGACTCGAGACTGAAGGGCCGCGGGTTCGAGCCTTACCGGCGTCACTGCGTTGTGTCTCTTGAGCAAGACACAATTATGCTTAGGCTAGCTTAGTACGGGTTCAACCCAAGAAGACTCGTTCCTACATAACTGCAAGAGTGTTGATAGAACGGAAAGAACTTAATCAAATGTTTGTTATTTCAAACATAAAGCAATGGAGAAAAGAAATGCGTGTATGTCACGCATTGTCTTTGTTCGCCATTGAAGAAAACAAAAGACACACAAGCTTCCCCCAGCTAAGTTCATTCATTGGGAAAAATTGACCGAGACACACCTCTTGCCTCGACATTATATGCCCACCAAACATTAGATGGTATCAAAAACATACCTAGCAATATAAAAGTTTATATGCTTTACAAGATATTCGCGATTAAGTTCATTAACGATTAGAGATATAAATTATACAGGAAGCTCTTTCTTGCACCTGGCACACCGTCTTGGTATGATTAGTATACTTACCATATCTCAAAGAGTATAACAGTTACAGACTTTCTTTAACAGATGGACAGACAGACGGACTAACGGACAGAAAGAAGGATATGCCTTAGGCTCATTGCTATGTCTTCGATCCTTGTTGGTTTTTTGGATAAAAATGTGAATCAAAAATTAGCTATTTCGTTTTGAAATCCATTTTAGATGGAACGCGCGTTATCAATACCCGCTGATTCACATAAATTTCACCGTCGTCACACTCAACTTACCCGACGTCTCGCATTATATACCTACACCTAGCATTAAATGCATTTTCCTTGCATGCCATTCGTTTTTTTCTGTTTTTTTTAGAATTTATCAATTTGGCTTTAATCCAATTTGCAAATACCGAATTAGGCTCCTTGACTTACTACTTTTGCTGGAAAAACAAATTTGAATGCTATAAAATGTGTTTTTGCGACCTTTTACCATAGGGGTTTGTAAAATGGGGCGCACAATGACAACTTTCCTTAAACATCTTTTTACAGCATTTTTGCATTAGAAGAGACAAAATTGATTTCTACAGCTCCTGCAAAAATAAAAATTCTGATTTGCAACGTCAAAAAAATATGCTAGGATAATATAAAGGAAAGATTAAAAAAACGTACGATGAAATCCTTCCGCGTTGACACCTTACCCGTCGTTACTCGTTTTTCCAGTTAACCCCCGTTGATGCCCCGGTTTTCATGTGCACTGTTTCCATAGCTTGATATATGGTACTTCAACAGATATCCAGATATCGTCTCGGGCGACTATCGACACATCAGCCAAACGTCATTCAAATGGCGTTTCGCTGGTGGGCCGATGATGACGCTCTTATTTGTTTACTGGGATGCCAAGGTTTTCCCTATATTTTTTATTACTTGACTTTTCGCTTACTGTAAAGGCGGCAACTTAAATATTCATATCTGGGTGTGGTTCGGCTATTCCATCTGCTAAGGAAGAGAAATCAGGTTTTATTTATATTTTGGTAAAGAGTTAATAAGCTTTTTGAGCCGCGCAAACGTGCGTGCATTTCATGAAAACCCTAACCGTATACACACTGAACTCACTTTTATTAACCCTTAAAGCGCATAATCAAAAATGTATTTTTTTTTGTCGTCCACTAAACTATTTGAAGCCTCATAGATAAACAGTGTGAACCCAGATCAGACTGCTCCTGTAGGAGCAGTCTGATCTGGGTCCACAATGTTTGCCTCCCTGCTTATGCTAAATAGACATTTTCAGATGCAGTTATTTAGCTGGCGTTTAAGGACTAAATAATGACTGAGGTTGTGGCACAGTTACTTTTGAATATAAACGCAACGCCTCCTTTTCAGCCTTTACCTATGTCTAAGGTAGACCAGTCCTAATTACGCATTCATGAGGCGCCGCCTTTACAGTAAGCGAAAAGTCAAGTAATACTTTAAACTATTACAACGTACGCGTCTAGACGAGCTTTTCTGATAAAAGAAACGTAGTCATATTTCTACAGATGGAAGAAAATTAAAAAAAAAAATGATACTGATAGGAGAAAATATAAAGGGCTAAAACATTAAGAAATGTTAGAATATTCTAAATATTCTGGAAAACGGATCGGATCCCTTAGACATAGAGAGAACCAACAAAACATGAAAACAGCAGACTCTGTTTTATTGCGTCTGTTCATGAGAATGATCGCCCCGAGAACCAGCTTTTAAAGCAATCCCGAAGGACAGAAAGAAAGTTGATATTAATTTTCAACCAAAACGTGTTTATACAATGTGAAAGCGGAAACACATTTTCAGACCATTAAAAATAAGTAATAAAACTATCCCCCTACTACCCTCCCTCCCACCCCACACAAAACAACCAAACAACAATTAACAAAAAAACAAAAAAAAACAATCAAAAAAAAACTACGGCAGCACTGAGGGGACATGTGAAAAAAAATATTTATCTCGTTCCCACGACATAGGATCTCGTTCCCACGACATAATTATCTCGTTCCCACGAGATAAGATCTCGTTCCCACGACATAAGATCTTGTGCCCACGACATAAGATCTCGTGCCCACGACATAATTATCTCGTTCCCACGACATAATATCTCGTTCCCACGACATAATATCTCGTTCCCACGACATAATTATCTCGTTCCCACAACATAATTCACCAATCAGACCTTATGATGGACGTCATGCATTCTGTGTCTGTGGCTTATTGGATTGCTAAATAAATAAAGGGTTACGTTGCAGAGGCAATACAGCATGTATTGAAACAGGGACATTAGATTCGTTTATGTTTAAGACATTAAAGAAGATGTTAGCTGTGTACACGCAGCTGTTTATTTTGTACAAGGACAGCTTTCTGGATTAGGACGACTTAATGGCTATCGTATGATGTAGTCACGTTGTAAGGAATATGGAATCAAAATGAAAGATGCTAGCTTGATACACACTATTTGGATCCAGTCAGGGTAGTTTCAGGCGAATGAGAAGCCAGGGTTACCATGCTTTGACCAAAGTTCATATGGCATACAGACGGATATTATATTGGGCTGTGTATAAATGGGTGCATATGTGAACTTTCTCTCAAAATTATATGGGTAAATGTTTATCAGACCAACAATTACCCAAAACTCATTGGTGGCTACTTTTTAGAAGCTGCAGTTACAGCCAATAGTGGATGCCCCTCGAAAAATAAGGACAGACTATGGCACATGAAACGGAGATGTATGCTATAGCAGCATTTCAAACATTTCTAAGACGCAACGATCCTGATGATGACAGACAATACATGTATGGTACAAGTACAAAAAATCAAAGGACTGACGGCTGATGGGGTATTATACAATTTTGGACTGAATTGTTCAAGCACCTAATAAACAAGACAGCGGGAGTTTCACTGGAGAATTTTTGGACAGGAATGTTGTATTGTTCTGTTTCATATCAATAATTTAGTTAAGGTTTACGTATATATATATAGAGTTTTTACTGTTTAAGATGAATGCCAGATATATTTCGTGAATTGCAGTGAAAAATCAGTATTTTTCACGAGTGCGTAGCACGAGTGTATCTGTTGATATATTCATCACACGATATATATTTGGTAAAAGAAAAGTAAATTTTCTGGTCGTTTTTGTCTGATTTGGAAGTTTCAGTGTGTTTATAGAGAATAATGATGGGATTTCCCCATAGTTTACACCTGGAAAATGGCTTAGAAGAAAATTTTAACGAGTGAAACTAAAGACGCCAGCCATTTAGTGCACAGGCCTAAGGATTGACGTAATGTGTAAACTTACGATAGCCAAGCCAAAAACGTCATTTGGTTTGAAATTGACGTCATAACGCTGGTATTGTTATATCATTAAGAACTTTTTTGAAAAAAATCCAGTCCAAGAACTATTAAAGAAAAAAACTTGTTTGGCTGTAGTGAAAAGATATGTAGATGAGATTCTTGTATGCAATTTTAAAGCTTAGCATAATTCTGCATGTTTGACGTCACACATGACCTGCATGATGTCATACTTATAATGACGTTTCATAATGTGTCTATCTTCCAAAAGTCAACCACATAAGTTGGAGTCTGTACAGATCCACCACAGACTTCACATTGACGTGCAGCCACCTGTGAAGTTTTATGACGTAGTTCCAATAATTCGAAAACTGAGACGTTTTTTTTATTAGAGATACATTGTCTATATATACGATGTACCAGCCTGTGAAGTTGCATGCCACACTTACAAATGGTACCTGAGATATGATTAAAATTGTCACAGACCAAGGTAAATAAACCGCTGACATTTTGCAATAAATGGACCAGCCAAAACAATGGTTTTCATTCTTCACACTTCACAGTTTGAAATAAAAACGTTATTCATTGAATGGAAGACAACGGAAAGGGACAATTCACAGTTCATACTTAATGGTCTAACTTAACTTCATACATCCAAGTTTACACTTCACAGTTCACCCTTCAAATTGTATTCTTTAGACGGCTTACTTCAGTCTGCAAGCTTCACCCTTGATAGTTAACATTTCATACTTCACAGTTCAGGTTTCGCACTCCATACTTCGCACTCCACGCTTCAAACCTCAGTGACTGTCTCCAATCTTTAAACACGTGACTGTGACCTATTACTGACTAAAACGGCGAGTGTTTCTGTTTTGGTACGTTTTATAAAGTGCGAAGTATGAACTATTAAGTGTAAAGTATGAAGTGTGAAGTCAGAACTATAAAGTGTGAAGTATAAAATGTGAACGTTGAGTAAGAAGTGTGTACTGTGAAGTCTGAACTATGAAGTGTGAACTTTGAATGTCTCTTTCTGTTGTCTTTCATACATTATTTAACGTTTTTAATGACTATGAAGTGTGAAGTATGAATTGTGACCTTTGAATGACGTGTCACTATCTGTCTGTCTGTCTGTCTGTCTGTCTGTCACACACCCACACACACACTTGTACACACACACACACACACACGCACGCACGCACGTTTTAGAAAACTATGAAGTGTAAAGTATCAAGTCTTAACTGTGAAGAATGAAGTCACGACCGTTTTTTTCGTAGTTTTCATATTAAATGCGTCGATTGATTCCATTTTTTTTCAGTTAGTATCATGTGTGCGCCTCAACGCAATGCACACTGTATTCAGTCTATGGAACAGTGAAAATCAGCTTCTTCAAGCTTCATCAGAGGCCATACAATTGTGTGCAGAAGAAGCAGAATTCCGCCCTACCCTTCGATATAATGACGATGTCTTCCATCATGAAAGACAAAAGATCGGGTGCCAGTATCTGATGCCCAAGAAGCAACAGACATATTATCAGCTTAAATTATTAAGGAAGCACATCTGGATTTTAACTGCATTTATATAGAAAGGCAAATCTTCCAGTGAAACGGGGACTGGTCAGCGATTTTTTAACATTGAATATTTATTGAAGAAATATCAATTTTTATGGGAACTGCAGTTTGAGTCTTTTCAGGGTTTTTCCATCTTTTACTGAAAATGATAGGTTTAAAACCAAATCACAAACATAAAGATTGAAGACAGAAAGCCTTGGCTGTTTCCTTCTTCTATTGAAGTAAATGGGCTTACTTTGGATGTCGATTAATGTAAGTAAACGTTCAGATGAATATGACGAATGTCAAAAAATGGCAATGCTTAATATACGATTAAATTTTTTCAATACATTATGAAAAGAAAGGAGACAACCTAAAGAAAACAACATTCTACTACCCACAGCAGTAAAACCGACCTTTTGTGACCGGGGCTTTGGATTATGGGCGGTAGTACTGATATAAGTGACAATTACTGGGACTCAGAGTTGTAGTACAGATCTCAAGTGACAGGCACTGGGACTCAGGATAGTAGAACTGACCTTAAGTAACAGGTACTGAGATTCATAGCAGATTATCGACCTCTAGTGACAGGTACTGAGGATCAGGTTAGTGCACTGATCTCTAGTGACAAGTACTGAAGCTCAGCTTAGTAGTCTACTATCAGATACTATGACTCATAGTATTAGTACTGACATATTGTGACAGTTACTGTAACTCAGTGTATTAATACTGATCTCTAGTGACAGGTACTGGGGCTCTGGGTAGCAGTAATGACCTCTAGTGATAGTTACTGAACTTAAGGTAGTAGAATTAACTCCTAGTGACAGGAGCTGGAACTTAGGACAGTAGTTCTGGCATCTTAATACAGTTACTGTGACTCTAGCAGAAGTGAAGTTTAATGACCGACACTTGGATTCAGGGTATTATACTTTCTCTAGTGACAGGTTTTTGGTATTTTCTACTGACCATTCCAAGGCGATGCTTCTTTTGTGGATCTTTTTTGTTATTTATGTTTTGTGTTTATCATGTTTTCATGTCTGTTCATTGTAGCCTTGTGGTCACCTGCTGGGAAAGGACTGGCCTCTAGACTCTCTTGTATGTGATGTTTTATTGTGTTTTGTCACTATCCCATATTGTATCCTGGGTTAGGTGTGGTGCTTGATTGTATCCATTCCTGATCTTGGCCTGATCTTTACCTTCTTTCTTACTTTTAGTACAAATCACTAGGAATCGGGGTAGTACACATACTAATAGATTCGACCTCTAGTGAAATGTACTATGCTAGCAGTACATGCCTCTAGTGACAGTTTCAGGAACTCTGAGCAGAAGTACTGACCTCTAAAGACAGATATTACTACCAGGGCACTGTGACAAGTAATCGGACTTTGGGTAGTTTACTTACCTTTAGTGGCAGTTACATGTACCAAAACTTCTGGGAGGTAGTTTTGAATTATGAAGACAGATACTGGTACTCAATTTATCAGTAATGATCAATACTTGCAGGTACTGGGACTCAGGGTAGTGTATTGACCTCCAGTGACAGTAACTGGGAATCTGGACAGCAATATTGACCGCTTGTGACTGGTACAGGTACGCAGGCTACAAGTACTTACCACTTGTGACAGGTATTGACATCAAAGTTAGTGTAATGACATCTAGTGACCGGTACAGAATCTCAGGGTAGTGTACATTAACTACCTGAATTTTTATACTCTAATAGTGGTACCACTCACTAGGGGCTATAGACAGCAGATCAAAGGTCAATCTTAATGAGGTGATTATGAAAGGAGATCCAATAGAGGATTTATGCTCTTTGTCTCTTCTTCATGGTGTCGTGGCTTGGCCTGTAGTGTGTGATTGTGGCATTTCCTGGTCCAGAGACAGATACTGAGATTAAGGGCAGTGTACTTGCATCTAGTGACATGTACTGAGACTCAGAAGCTAATGGTAGCTACTGGAAGTCTGGACAGTAGTGCTGACCACTTGTGACAGGTACGTGTTCTGGTATCTAGTGACATGCACTGTTTGAGGGTAGTGTGCTGACATCTAGGTAGTGGAGCTCTAAACAGTAGTTGTGCTCTAATGGTAATCAGGGTATTAATACAGACAAGTACATTGTCTCTTGTCTCTGGGTAGTGTACTGACATCTAGTGACAGGTACCTGGCCTTATAGTAGTAGTATGAACCACCTAGTAACAACGAAGGAAACTCTGAGTAGTAGTACTGACCGCTAGTGTCATGTGCTGGTACTCATGATATTACTGCTGACCTAGACTAGCTACTAGTCTGAGAAATAATAGTTTGATTTTTTTCTGTAAAAGTAAGGAACTGTTGGTCCCATTTGGATAGCAAGTCCATGTTTAACACCTTGGCTTATAATTATGTTAATTTTGAGACGAACGAGTAGACTAGCCACATGGTGTACATATTAGATTTTGTAGATTTTACACTTTTGTAGATATTTTCATTTTAACGCCTATAGGCCAGACTAGTGCTGACCGCTTGCGACAAGTACTGAGCTGATATCTAGTGGCATGTACTGAAAATATGGTGACCTCAAGTGAAAGGTACTTTGACTCAGATGACTAGTGAGGGCCTCACGTGACAGTAACTGAAACTCTTGGCAGTAGTATATACCGCTTATGACAGGTATTGGTACTCAGGTTATTTGTATTAACATGTAGTGACAGTAACTAGAACTCTATGCAAAAATAGTGACCTCTAGTGACAGATATTGGTACTCAAGATGTTGATACTGACCACTTTTGACAGGTGACTGGACTCTCAGAATAGTATTCTGACATTTAGTAGCAGGTATTTTGACCCAGGCTAGTGAACTGACCTGCAGTGACATTACTGGAACTGTGGCAGTAGTACTGACAACTGGTCACAAACAGACTGTAAGTACTGACCAAATGTGACAGGTTCTTGAACTAAGGGAAGTATACTGACATCTAGTGACAGTAACTGTAAATTTGAGCAGACACATTGATTGCTAGTGACATATACTGGTACTCAGGATGTTAATACTCGCGACTTGTGGCAGGTACTGAGACTCAGCTGTGATGTCATTTTGTGACAGATACTGACACTCTGAGTATATCTCTAGCGGCAACTACTGGATGTCTAGGCACTCGAACAGACCTCTAGTGACATGCACAGACACTCAGGTTATTAGTTCTGACCTTTGTACAATAATGCAGTTTCAAATACAAAACCAGTAAACTATGATTTTAATAATATATACTTGATAGGCTTTAAATATCAATGAAAGAGAAGAAATTGCTTCTCTTTTTTCGTGTTCTTGTGACCAAGGAACTAGTTGTGAGCACAAATCTAAATTAGCAAGAGCGTTAAATTACTAAGTTTCAGTACCATATTAGGTGTCATCAGCTACAAGCATTAAGAATGACCCGTTGATTGTATTTCATGTCTTGTATTTAACACTGTTACACAATGGAATAAAGTGACACTAAAATGTTGTTGTTTTTCTACAGCATAAATTTAATGTAAATCATTTGCATTATTTTCTGCCATATTCAACATAGTTGCAATAAAGCATAAATATATTGTTCATATTAAATGACTATTTGGGAGAAAACAAAACTTATCTTTATTAAAAAAAAATCTCAGATAATGGCTATAGATGTATCACGACCTCTAAGTAATAACCTTTGGATCATTCTTTTTCAAAAGGTTGATACGTAACGCATAAAATGAGCCAGTCAGGCTAGAACATCTATGTGTGTAAAATTATGATAGTAACTTAAACCCTTATATATATATATATATATATATATATATATATATATATATATATATATATATATATATATATATACAGAGGAATATAGTGAATCAATATATATATATATATATATATATATATATATATATATATATATATATATATATATATATATATATATATATATATATATATATATATATATATATATATATATATATATATATATCCGTA
Source organism: Loripinus fragilis (assembly GCA_964019695.1). Taxonomy (NCBI): domain Eukaryota; kingdom Metazoa; phylum Mollusca; class Bivalvia; order Lucinida; family Lucinidae; genus Loripinus; species Loripinus fragilis. Next base: position 378,462 of record CAXHUL010000237.1, on the reverse strand, counting down.
TTTTCAATATTGTAAATACAGTCACGCCTGCCCTGTTTATCTACTGTTCAGAATGTTATAATTTGTCTCTCGTCGATAAATATTCAGCGTAATTTAAAGACTTTAAGCACTATGTTCGTTTGGGTGCAGATACTCACTCTGTTAGGGTATTTCTGCCAATTTAAACAAAATGAATTAATAGTTTCACATAGTTCAAATACCATGATAATCTTAAAAATCGCCCTAAACATCAATAATAATCGAAAATAAGCTGCACGACATTTATTGGTGACATTGATTTATGCATTTGTAAAAAAAAAAACACAACAGAAATTGACAGCTGAAGAGATTCATTCCTTAAAAAAGTCATAATCACTCAAGACAGGAACAGTTAAGACATGCATTGGTATAAGGCATGTAAGGTAAACCGCTATATCCATGCACTGCTTTTGGAAGATGAAATCTAAGCCTTGGACTTTGGTAAAACCCAAGAGAGGGTATGGTATCTAATCCTGTCACAAATCCTAACAAATTCTGCAATCCAGTTGGTTCATCTGAAAGAAGAATAAAAACGCAATGAGCAACTGATGATTTGACTAAATGATGTGTCTTGATCCACATCTGAATTAAGGGTGAGGTTGGCGCGCCGTTAAACCGGTTTAAGCCCTACAGTAAAATATTTTACTGACCTTTCCAATGCGGTACTTCTTTTGTGGATCTTTTATGTTTTTGTTCTGTCTTATGTTTGCTATGTCTTTGTGCGCGTCTGTTTATATGTGCTTTGTGGTCACCTGCTGGGAAAGGGCTGACCTCTTGGCTCTCGGTTGCGGTGTCTAACTGTGAGTTTGTAACTTTCCCATTGGTATCCTGGGTCGGGTGTGGTACTTGATTGTATCGACTCCTGATCTTTGCACCCTTACTTACTTTTATTAAAATATTGAAAATTGATATATGAATAGCGTATTGGGTTCTGGCAGAAAGAAGAAATCGATTTAATCTGTTGCAAAGGGACGTGAGAGTTGACACCTTATATATTAATTATCACAAACAGACTCGATGAAAACGAGCCTGTCATGTACCAATTTGATAGGTTCTCTTTATTTCTAAAGTGTCCATTTTTCTAGATTATTTGTTTGCCATTTCGAGTTGGTAGAATTTTTAAAACTTCTTTTTGTAATAATGGAATTCTTTCATATTCTGGTCGTTAAAGAACGTTGTAGAAAGCAGAATAAGTCAGTGCTAGGGAGCGTGATGGTTGTGTTATTACCCATTTACTCCCCTGAATAGAATAGACTCAATAAAACTGAGTCTATTGTTTTCACATTTTTTACGTTCTGACAGAGGAAAAAGCGAAAGTCTGATAATCAGAATTTAGGACAACTGACCAAATTCAATTGTCAGAAAGTGTTACAATTCTATGCATCTCTTCCGGTGATAAATTCTACATTGAGGACACAGGAGCTTGTCACAACCCCTTAGAATAGAAAAAAGTAGGGCTTTGTTTACTTTTATATTTTACAGATACACGCCTACTTATTCTAAAAAAGTATGACTAGTTCTTGTGATTGAGGTTTATTCCAGCTTGGCGATGTAGTGTCTCAAATAAGACATCCATGAAACCTGACCATGCAAACTTTGCACATTGTGTAGCCTAGTATGAGTTGAAATAACTCATGGAAATTTTTGATTGCAAGCGCTATCTTGTTTTTCTTAAACTTTGGAAATGTTATCAGGATATTATATCTTACATGGCTTTGATATCTGTAATAAAACATGTATTAGGTTGCCCCTTTGTGTAGCCAGTTTATATGTTTTAAGCAATCCATAAAAAAGTACCCATCACACATGCGTCCAAGTCTGTCGTCTTTTCGCTTTTTCTTTTAGCGATAGTTTTAGCCAAACCCAAAACAAAATGCAACACAAAGGACAACTATTCCTATGTATCATATAAAAATAGGGCAAAATCTGAAGATATGAAATTGGCTTTTTCGCATGGTTTCAAGACATAAGGTCTGTCTGCCTGTTCAAATATACTGGTTGTGTGTTCTATTTTGATTACAGAAAAGTTTACTTACTGGTCAAGAATTGCGTTCAAACATATTTAATATTAATTAAGGAGATATATCTTTCAAACGCTCATACTTGCATGAAATTTTTCCTGTATAAACAAAATTGCTTTATTATCAAGGAGATGGATACCTATGGCCACATTTTGATTAACACTTTATACATCTCACATAGATCACTTTACGCCCCACCATACAGCTTTTTTAGCAATCCACAACATGCTTATCAGTCTTTCTAGAGTCACTTCCTGGTTTGATACCGTTTGCAATTTTGTGACACGCTGGGTGAACTTTAGAGAAAACCATTTGCATGAACATAAACTGCAATTATCTGACTACAATATTAAGAAGTATTTTGACCCAAATATAATGTATTTCTGTTATTATTTACATTTTTTTTTCATTTTGACCTTGAAAAGTTCAAGACCAAAAATTGTAAATATATATTTTTCTACCAGAAATTTGTACATTTTGGGCGAAAATACTTCTAAATATTGCAGTCGGATAATTGTAGTTCATATTCATTCAACCGTAGCAAAAATTTGCTAAAGTAACATATATAGCCATATAAAATATGTCATGAGGTCCAATGTTTTTCAAACTGTTGTCTTAGACAGTTTATCATATGACGTTACTGTTATTCAGTGAATAACGTCATGTCATAAATAATGTTATGACAACACGTTACATGACACTTTCGGCGGGATCAAGTAAAGTCATAACAAAGTCCGTTACAACAATGCAAATTTTCATTAAATAAACAAACTTTGAAGGCGATAAAAATTCCATTTGAAAGTTCATATTATGTTTATCAGAATCTTACACTCGTGGTCATTTTATTTTAAATCAATTAAACTCGCCAAGGGCTCATTTAATATATTTCATATGAAATGATCACTTGTGTAAGATCCTCTATATAAAATTGAGCCCAAGGTGCTAAGTTATGATGAATTTTAACTTTTGTAATATTTATCTGAAGAGAAATAAAATTAACCCATACAGTTATTTAAAATCGATCAACTATTTTGCGTACCCAGTTAAATGTTAACATAGTCAGCAACACAATAAAGGCTAGTGCTATTTGTATATTTAGATGCGATGTTTAGAAAGTATGGGAAAGTTTAGTGTATACCTAATTTTCTACGTGTCATTTTTCAATAATTTCCAAAAGAAATCATATTTCTGTCACATTGAAACCAATATAAATCTCTGACTGTCTCTATTGTCATTTTTATTATATGTGTGTATCATATAGTATACTAAATGTTGTCTTATCTGACAGCTAGTAGCAAAAGTCCAAATTTCATTGACATTAGATGAAATATATGTTGAGCTCTTTTATTGTAATTTATAAATGCTTAAATGAAGATTTGACCAGCTATTGAGAGTTTTGTACATATCAGCAAATGCGTCTTTTAATTGATGATGCTCACACAGTTGGCTAGCTTCTAAAGTCTGGTCTGAGCCTTCCTCTCCATCCACACTTTGTGTATGCGAGTAGCAAAGGCTCTGGGCAGTCAACAAATTTGCACATAAGCGACTGAGCCTTCATGACCTGTTATTGCTATAAGTACCAAGGTCAAATGTTTTGGTTTATTTGATTTATTTTTTGCGTTACTAGTTATAATCTTTTCATTTATTTGAAATCTGTACAGAATTAATAAGATGTAATATATGTATCAATGATATTAAATGTTCTTATTTGGCATGTTTAAGATAATAATTTATATAAAACAATGTTTCACTGTTAGACTAGGTCTAAATGACTGAAATAATGCAGAAATAATACACTTTAACAAAACTGCCAATACATTATTAAAGTACGAGGGTCAGTCAAAAATTATCAAGATTTTTTAATATATTTTGACTGGGTTTGGCACTTCTGACAGACACTTAATACATATATAGAATGAACCTGCATGCTTCATTGCATATAAAACCTGTTGTCTTTTCAACTTCAATATATTGTTGCTAGGCAACCGAATTGTTCTATGTTTTGTTGTACGTTACTTTATGTCCATTCTAGTATTGCAACCATCTTGGTGGGGAAGAGAGAGCTGGCTGTTTTGCTTAATTTGTCTTTCTGGTGTTTCGTGATGGTTGAGTGGCTATTCCTTGCGGTGCCATGGGGTTGTCTGCGGTAAGTGATTGTGGTATTTCCTTATCATACTCACTTACTATTTTTAATACTCACCAGTGAATAAACGCCTAAGATTTAGGCACCAGAGGCTAGATACTTATAGGAAATCATGTGAAATATATTCATTTTTTTCCAGAAATGTCATCTCTTACATCAAGTTAATGTTCTTGCCCATTTATTATGGCATGCAACATATGTTACGGCCTTTAACAAGTTTCTTCAATGGTGTTCTTAAACCTGCAAAATCTATAGAATTCTTAATTATATGAGCATGACAATCCCAAATATGTAAGATACCCAGCAGCTGGAATGTTTTATATATATTTATTTACATAATACCTACCAGATTTGGCTCCTTAAAACTGGGTGTATGGGTTGTTTAATTGCTCATATAATACAATACATTTAAAGTAGAAATGCAAACTTTGTTTTTTCACTAGGCCAAATGAGTATGTAAGTACAAAATAATCAAATTATTTTGAAAAAAAAAGCACAGATCAGCTATAAAAGTAAATGTTATTGGTCACAATTTACAATTTTAAAGGGTAATCTAATTAAAGTAATACTCATAACACAGTAGGTAGCTGTAATTTTGCTCCAAAAGCTTTTATATTTAGCTAAAGTAGACAGCATGCAGACTATATGAGTAATTTAAATAATTAGACAGTTTAAAGCCTTCTTTCTGTAGCTTAAACTTTTAAGTTTCGCTTTTTTTTTTAATTTAATAGGCCTATGGTAACATATGTAACAGGCTCTCAGAGACTAATACCCAGGCGTACAGAATGCAGAAATCTCTTAAAAGACACAGCCTGAAATTCCCTTTAAGATAGGATAAGTTTGCGAAATTTCCTAGTGGGGAGCAAAAAACATTAGCAGCCATCAATCTAAGGTGGATCCCGAGAAATTTAAACTTTTGAGAATATTTATGCTGGAAAATGGAGGTTGGGTCTTGACCCCAACATCTTAGAGTCTGCGCATATGATACAAACAGGGAAATAAACATGCATCAATGCAGAATAAAATTCGTTGTGAAATGAATTGAGTCATACTAGTATTGTCTTGATATAAATGATCACGAATCAATGTATTGTTCGTTCTGTTGATAGCGCAAATACCAACAGTTGGACAATTAAGCTGCATATTTGATGATAATTATGGGATATTTTATCATTATTTCTCAATTAGGCGATTCTAGTGAACAACATAAGCATAGGTTTTACGAGAACAGACCAGTTATGTGTTTTGGTTATCATAAATACACACACCTTTTCTGGTCTACTGATAAGCTGGTATTTATCATGTTTATGTTAAATATACGGTATTTTGCATGCAAATTACAGTTATCGAGAAAATATTTATTATCAAAGTCACATAAAACATTTACTTAACCATCATGTGATTAAAATACATGATTTTGTGTTAAAAAAAATCGGGTTGGTTTAATCATAAGTAGCCGCAGACGCGGATTTGAAATGGGTGACCACCTTCAAATTAAAGGTGACCCCATTGAAGATTTTGATATAGGTCACCATAAATCGGCACACATTTTGCACGGGACCTATTTTTTTGTCCCTAAGGGTCCTGACTATAACTTAGAAGTCAAAAACTGGTTTCTGTTGTTGAAGTCATCAACTTATGAACATTCTCTTGCAAAACGAATATGTTGTAAAATGATTACACCATAGGAAGAGAAGCGATGAACATCTCCATCGAAAAAATTACAAAATTAAAATCGTCCCCTTTACAGGTTTTGGTATTAACGTTTGAAATGACGCGTATAACAGTTTCGCGTAGGCGGAGCAGAACCCATTGTTCCCTTAGCCAAACTTTCTACGGCTGGTCTGGGTCGAGTCGGATTGATAATCTGGCTTTAAAGATTGGGAAATACCATACATTGCAGACCACTGAACCCACATCATCATGAGGAAGAGCCACAGAACATTCACAGTAACAAGACATCCACAAGACAAATCAGAAAAGAAAAGCAAACAGCTCTCTCTTCTTCTTCAAGATGATTGCAAAATTAGAAAGGACACCAAGTATAGTGCACAACAAAACATAACGTAAAGCTTTAATCGTCCCGTTAGTCGCGGCCTGGTGCTTATCTGTAGCAGGGCCCACCATGACTCAACTTGGTTTTCTGTAACTCTAACTATCTGTGAGTCGTGAGGCCTTTTTTTGTTTCATCATAGTATGTTAATTTGATTTGATTGCTTCTCCATTATGATACAAAAATTGCAATAGTTAGGAAACTTCCATGCGAGCTTAACATGTTTTGTGCTTTGGTACCAGTAAAATGCTTTTAAGCCCCTGATGGCTTAGGCTGCTGACCGTTCTAAGACGGCGGTTCTGTTGTTGCTGATCTATTGTAATAATGTACTTCCCATTGTTTGTGGTGGTTATGTCTTTGTTTTTGTGTCCATTCTAGTTTTGCAATCATCAGAGCTGGTTGCTTTGCTTTTATTGTCTTGCAGATGTCTTGCCAATGTAAATGTTCTGTGGCTCTCCCTCATGGTGCCGTGGGATGATATTCAGTGTCTGATCGTGGTATTTCCTGATTATACTCGCTTGCTTTTTGCAATAGAACGGGAGTAGGCTAGTTCCTTCGAATCGGACTTCTAAACCCTTTGTAATTCTCCAGGGGCGGAGGAAGCCCGTACTCCCATCCTTGCAGGGTTTAAGAATTAACATATCGAACTTGTCGCATTTTCAATTTAAAAATAAATAGATAAATAAAAATGAAATCTTAAAGCTGCATACTCTGTTACTATGAACATTTTTCGAAATTTTTTCTTTTCTTTTTAAATCATTTGTAAAAGTAGAATTAAGCTATGTTTTCACAATAAAAATGTTCAGTACAGCTGAAAACTGCATGGAAAAGTGAATTATCTTATTAAATAGGTGTTTATTTCTCTTGTTGGTAATTATTTGCGTCCCTCCAATAATTCTAGACCGATGAATTTTAACATAAATGCAGTTGTCTTGATAGTGATAACTTGTTAAGATTTACGAACATGGTAAAATGTTTACCTGAATTTGAGTATTTTGACTGTGTTCTTGAAAAATAAAAACACTATTTTTAAAATTAGAAGATCAAAAGTTACAGACTATGCAGCTTTAAGGCCCCATTCAAATGCACAAAATCTACACCTGTAAGTATTTTGCTTCATGGAGCAAATATACACACCTAAGTAAAAGTATATTTAATCTGCGTTCACATGCTAATAGACATTTTTCAGTTACCGCGGACCTTAGGATTTGTAAGGTGTAGCACACCTTAGATTTACGTTATTTAAGAGGGGACATCTCAGCAGTGTAATTCAGAAACGTTTAACAACTTCATTAGTTGTAACTTGCGACTCGGTTAATTTCTTGCTATGAAATCATATGAAGTGCTTTAATAAAGTCATCTTCAGCAAACTAATATTTTCTGTTAAAGTGCTGATGTAATGTAGTCTTGTAAATGTTGTATGCTTTTTATGTCTGCTGATTATATTAAAATGGACTCTTGACTACTTTTATGATGGAAGTAAACATAATGAATCCAGAACAGTCTGCAACTCATGCAACGATTTGACTCTGTTATAGAGAAAGATTTCAACCTCCACTTCTGCACTAGAAATCGAAATTATATTCAATCTATTGAGTCTGACTGCAGAAATAAAGGAGAATCACTTTCATTTGCACACTCTTATTCGGATGCTTGATTGGACCTTTTGTACAAGAGGACTCAGTTTGGAATTTTGGTCTGATTGAAGTCGAAACATATATGGAGCATTCTGATATATGTAGAAGGCTTCCATGCGAGCTGGACATTTCTTGTACTTCAACAACAGCAGAATCTAGGGCGAAGATTTGGTACCAGTAAAATGCATTTAAGGCCCCCAGTTGCTAAGGCTGCTGTCCATACTAAGGTGGCTGTTCTGTTGTTGTTTATTGTTACTCCCATTGTGCGAGTCTGTAATTGTTCTATGTTTTGTTATACGTTACTTTATGTCCATTCTAGTTTTGCAATCATCTTGATGGGGAAGGGAAAGCTGGTTGCTTTACTTAGTTTGTCTTCCTGGTGTCTTGTGATGGTTGTGTGGCTTTTCCTCGCGGTGCCATGGGTTTGTCTGCTGTTTGTGATTGTGGTATTTCCTGATCATACTCACTTACTATTTTGAGGTAGTGAATACCCTATATACCTTCTTTACATGGACCACAAGACTGGTGACCTTCAAACATGGTTTACATCGTGCGTATGAGCTGGAAATGCCCCTGACCAGGTCCCATACTGTTTTAGAATTTGATCATAAAAAAGTTTCACAATAACTAAGTCAGATTGCAATTATCCTTTACCGTTTTTAGTATGCAGGCAGAGGTGCAATAGATATTGAAACATATGAAGCGAAATTTTAGTTTGTAGGCCTGGGTCCACCCCTTGGTGTGGACTTGGCGGTGGGGCGTTGGCCAAAAATCAACTTTTCACAATATGGTATATGCAGCTACATGGAGGCAAATAGTTTGCCAGATGACACACCCTCTACCCTTGTTAGAGCTCTACTCCTAGGAATTTTTTATCGATCAAAACTGAGTTCTGCTGGTACAAGAAGGGTTGTTGTCAGTTTGTAGCATAGGTATGTGCATGAAGTACTGTTAAACCGCTTAGCCAAGTTTGTCATGAAAAAACTGTGGTTCCACCACCAACCCACTTCACCAAATTAATACCATGAGGTAAAAAGCTAAACTAATTGTCTTTTTGTATGTTACTCCTTCTGAATTTCTAAGGGTGCTCAACTAAGTGTGTATTGAATCAAATAGTTTTAGCATTTTTTGGGAGGTGGGAAATAATGATTAATAATAATTACAATAGATTAGTGAACTCCTTCAGTATGTTGAAAATAAGGAGCTATGATAGGATTCAGCTTAATCACATATGTGATTTAGCCCCTCTGCCTGTCCCTCCTGTAGTCATTTATGATATTTGATGCATTTTGATTTTTTATTATCACTACCACGAACAATCCTTATCATATAAAGTTCACCCAAATCGGCTCAACGATTATCTATATGCATACTGGGAATTTTTGCTTGCCTATTCATTGTCTGCAGTTTCTTTGATCTTTCCTTTTATTTAAATTAACTCATTAAAAAAGATCCTTTGGGAATACCATGACAGTGCTAAACAGTTTGGATTTGGACGAAAACTGATATTTTGTCGGGCATGATCTTGTTCCAAATTGTTTGTAAATGTGGCTCATCAATAGATGACAACAGTCGACACTAGTGGAAAACAGTTATGAGTATATATGAGTTAGACTATATTGACTTTTGGTGTATTTACAAGAGCGTATCCAGAATTTCTGGAAAGGATGTTCATATGTATAAAGGCACAGGGTTCGCTTTTCTTATTTTACCTCATTTTTCTTAAATATCCCATGAAAATGACGTAATTTGGTCTCACTTAGAGCAAAATATTTCATTTCCATAGGATATTTAAAAACGGTGGGGGAGGGGGGGGATTCGATCAAACCCCCTGAACCCCCTCTGGATCCACCACTGATTTAACTTAATATTAGCAATTTCCCAGTATGCGTCATGGCTTTAGTTTAATGATGCCAACAATTTAATAGTGTAACACCAGTCAAGGCGACGAAACGCAAACTGTTGGTGTAGATGTCTCTTCATTAGGGCGCCACGTGTGACTGGATTGGCGAAAGCTTTTTGCATACTCAGGGGTGTACTTACATAAATACGCATGTGCGTACAACTTGACAATGCAAGTATAGGGTTTTAGCTAATCAATTTGATTTTTGGAAGAAAAATTCAGTTTATTGTGTTTATGCTGCTTATCTTCACAGCTCATTTTAGCCCTGTGAAATGCTCTAAAACCATTTTTGCAAGAGGGCCAAACCCCTGGCTTCATATAGGGAGACTATTCAGAGTGGGAACTTCATAAAATGCCCCAGGAACGCGCCTGATACTTATATCTCAAGCATCAGCTTTCTGCTGCAAGTGAGCTCTCTACCAATAAGTATAATAATATACCAGTTGGTTTTAACCACACCGAATCACCTGACATGGCGAGAGGATAGCCTGGCAAATGAACCATGATTTAACATTTTGTATTGCCCCCCTTAGTGCAGAGAAAATGTGAGGCATTAGATATACAAAGGCAAATATGGCAGCAGTATAAAGTAAAACATGACAGACGGTGGAGAAAACTGCCATGGTTTTAACAAAATTTAAAGTCCCAGCTGTTCTCCTGTTAGAAATGACAAGTGCATGAATTCAAGTCCTCTTAAGGGTCAAGGGGGAACCCAAATTGGCTAGTAGTTCTGTACATGAATGGTCAAAACAAGATACGGACGTTCATGCTTGAATTCCATGTCCGCTCTATATCTCCTTTGCATTCAAATGATTTTCAATTACTGTGTTCCAGCTATATTGGCTTGCACAAGTTGCAAAACGCCTTATGCGTTTCCACTGTTCATTAACCAGAGCTTGATGAAATATTGACGCCAAAAAAATATCACATTGGACACAGAAACATCGAATTAACCTACTCGCAAGTTACAACAAGTGAATGCATATATGTATGGAACAAGTAATAACTTTAAAAAAGATATTCGGCTGCATTTCAATTGTGAAATATATTTTTCGGTTCATGTTTTTAACACTTGCAAACTGGTGAAATGCCATCATGCGGCATTTCATCAGGGTATGCACTGTTTGTTAAGGTAAAAAAAGATCTCAGGGCAAAAAAAATATAATATTTAGTAGCAGACGAAAAAGATAGATTCCAGTTACTTCTGACATCGCCCCTCTTAAATATAGTCCAAAGTAAGTCTCCGTTGACGGACGAATCGTAATGTAAGGTGCAACTGAAAAAAGTCTAATAGTGTCCACATAAGTATTTTAAAAGGTACACACACTTGTTGTACAGCAGACATGTACAGATTGTTGATGACAGCTGCTATGTTATTTGTGCACTGGTCTTGCACTTAGGTTGTCTCATGAAAAACTATTGGGACGAAAGAGCAATCTCATGAGTGGTGGACGGATGTTGTTAAAGTGGCATTTACTTATGATCAATGGTACAGAATAAAGGAAATTGTATTAAAGAACTAAAATTCATGAACTGTTCTGAACCTATGTTTGTTCTAAAATTCTTGTCCAACACATTTTTATCATTTGTTATTACTCTGAAAATGTTCTTGAAATAGTCTAGAACATTTTACAACAATTCAAGAACCAGTAGGTTCTACACATGTTCGAATAAAATAATTATTATGTTCTAGTACATTTTCAGAACTTTTCAAGTGCAAATTTCTAAAAAGTTATTCAAATTAAGTTCTAGAACATTTCTCTCACTATTTTAGAACTATTGAATTCTATGAATTGGCTTAAAATTTTCAAGAACATTTTGGAGTGTGTCAAGGGCAAAAAAAATACATTTACTCTTCAAATTATGCTCTTGAACTTATTTAGTACTTTAGTAAGTTCTGCAAATGTTCAAAAGTTATTCTGGAATTTGTTTAGAACATTTCAAGAACATGCATATCATAACCAGATGGATGATTGAAAAACACTGCTACCAGAATTGGAGGGATTATGAAGGCTCTTCAAAAACATTTATACGGCATTACTATATGGCAAATATGACAGTATTATTGTCCAAGACAGTGAGTAGATTTGAAGCACAGTTTTTAAGGTTTAAAGGGTTGCTGTTTTTTTTTTTCGAGCAAATGTAAGACAATAATTTTAAATCAGTGTGGTAACTTGGTGGCAATTACTGACAGCATTCAGGCCAACTAGGGCCTCTGTTTGGTTTCTAAAAAGTAATGCTTTTTTTCAGTTTATATGTCACCAGCATGAACGTGGAAGAAACTTTGGGATTACTTTTTTGGGTTTAATGCCATGTCAACAGTATTTCAGATATATAAAGGTGACATATCATAGAATTGTACTACCTGTGCGATCGCTGGGGCTAAGGAAATTGTGTGCTATGAGAGGTGTTCTACAATTGTTCCAGAAAAGTCCATTTTTTAGAAATGTTGTAGAACAAACCACTAGAACATTTATGGAATTGTTCTGAGACTGTTATAAAATATTCTAGTATAATTCAGGGACATTTATAGATCATTATATGGGACATGTTTTGGAGAGGTGTTCTACAGTTGTTCGATAAAAATTTAAAGGTCTGTTCTATAATAGCTCTTACAAACCATGTAAACATTTCTGGAAATATTCTAAGAACATTCTAAAATGAATAATTCGGGAACATTTATAGAACGGTATATGGGTCATTATTTTCATAAGAGGTATTCTACAATAGTTCCAGAGAGTCCTTAAGGTTTGTTCTAGAACTATTTTAGGACAATGCTTTATATTTCTTTTCTGGAACTGTTCCAGAAGAGTTCTAAAGGTATGTTCTAGAATTTTTCTAGTTCTAGATTTTTTCTAGAACAAATCTTTAAGACCTTCACTAGAACAATTGTAGAACAAAATAGTGTTCCATATAAGGTTCTACAACAGTCCCATAAACGTTCAAGAACATATCTAGAACAGTTTCAGAGTAGTTCTTGAGCGCTGTTCTATAAAATTCTAGAGCTATTCTAGAATAGTTTAAGACTATTTTACAGGGGCGCCGAAATATTCAAGAAACATCAATTTGCTTACATATGTAAATCTGAGGTCTGTTCACATGAAATACTTTGCTCATGGAGTATAATTACTTATAAGTAAATATACTTTTGCATGACCTCCAGAGGTGGTGCAAATATACTTTTACTTACCCCAGTTTACTCCAGGAGTATTTATACTCACGTGAGTAAGTGCGTTCACATGCACCGTAAGTAAATTTGCTTACGTAAGTAACTTTACTTACGTAAGTAAAAGTGTGCATGTGAATGTTAGCAACCCCATCAACTACCCCTATTCTGTATTTTGTACATTGAACTTAAGACAGGACCCAAAATTGCATAGAAATGACCCCCAAAACGAGTCCAATTTCGTTTTCCCCCTCCCCAAAATATAGACAAAATCTTCATACCCCGCCATATCATTTTTTCTGATCCCCCACCATAAAAATATATTTAAAATTTTGAGCCCTCAAAAACGGTTCGAGCCTAAGTATACATGTAGCCTATATGGAAATATCAGAGTAAACCCACCCCCTGGGGTTCACACCTTACCAGGTCGCAAATATAGGGTTTCACGCAGCTGTTTCGCAACGTATTTGGCTACGATGTCATATAACGAACCCAGTGAACACGTAAAATCTGACCACTAATCGGCCCGCCAGCAAAACGCCATTCGATGGCGTTTGGCTTGCAGGCCGATAGTGGCTCGATATGGGATGCTGGCTGGAAAATACCACGCTAATCTATGGCGAGGGCCTGTTTTCATGGGACCTGAGTTTTGGTCTCACTGTTGAAAGCATTTGCTCATTTCTGCTTGGGCAAATCTTTGGTCAGCTGGTCGAGCATTCGAGGTCTGATTGGCTATTGATCTTTTGCTCATTTTACCCGCCACACATGCATTTTGTGAGATGTTTTTGAAGTTGTGCGCGAATCTTGGCAGCCATTTTTGCGATATGGAATATGTGATGATTTTTGGGGAAACGTAAGTCTTTTATTAATATAATTTTATCTCATGATCATACATTTAGGTACTATTGTACACAAGTTGTGACAGAAGCATGGAGCAGTTTTGTCACTGGAGATATTTGCCACAGACACTTGGGGTCAGTAGAGAAAAACAAGCCCCCCCCCCCCAACCTTCATCCCCCATTAACTTTTGCATTCTTGCATTTTTTCATTTAAAATATGATATTTTGTATGCTTGAAGTTATACAGGTGTTAGAAAAAATGACCTAGAACATATGGAAAACATTTGAAAAAAATGCATATTGCTCACAATGATAGAAAAAACACAAGATAAACAACTTCGGCTTTGCAATTTCGAACCCCCATCGCCGTCAAAAGTACAATGCGCTCGTAATACTAAACAAACACACAAAACTCTTTCACCGATCAATTCTATATACATTTATCTACTTCCCGATATAGGTAGCTTTCTCTAAGTCTATCGCTTACCTGCTAAATATGACGAACAAAATCAAAACAAACAATTTTCAACCATTAATCACAACTTCTTGGCACGCTAAAAGTACTGGTTTCCTGCTTTAAATTGCGTCTCGTTGAGGCCGGTAAAAAAATAGTAGGTTAAAGTACTTCCCCTTAGAAGATCTTTGAAGACTGGTTCTCGTTTCGGTAGTTTGCTTTGTTTGAAAACGAGAACCAGTCTTCAAAGATCTTCAAAGGGGAATTACTTTAACCCACTTAGCGTTATTTATTTTTTTACCGGCCTCAACGAGACGCAATTTAAAGCAGGAAACCAGTACTTTTAGCGTGCCAAGAAGTTGTGATTAATGGTTGAAATTGTTTGTTTTGATTTTGTTCGTCATATTTAGCAGGTAAGCGATAGACTTAGAGAAAGCTACCTATATCGGGAAGTAGATAAATGTATATAGAATTGATCGGTGAAAGAGTTTTGTGTGTTTGTTTTGTATTAAGAGTGCATTGCACTTTTGACGGCGATGGGGGTTCGAAATTGCAAAGCCGAAGTTGTTTATCTTGTGTTTTTTCTATCATTGTGAGCAATATGCATTTTTTTCAAATGTTTTCCATATGTTCTAGGTCATTTTTTCTAACACCTGTATAACTTCAAGCATACAAAATATCATATTTTAAATGAAAAAATGCAAGAATGCAAAAGTTAATGGGGGATGAAGGTTGGGGGGGGGGGGCTTGTTTTTCTCTACTGACCCCAAGTGTCTGTGATATTTGCGGCTGTAGAGAAGTGCGGCGCGGATAACAAAACTAATCCTAAAGTCTCTTTGCTTGCTGGGTTATTTGTCGTCTGCTGACTTTTGAAAATCGTCTTTCATGAACACAATCAAAGATCCAGATCAGTACCGACGTTCCCGGGGTCCAAACTGTTTGCAAAGGTTATCAGCAGGCGACTTAAGTCGCCAAGGATTAATTATACATGCTCCCTCCAAATAGGCCTAAATGATCTGAACCTTTTAGTCGGCTAAGACTCGCCCGAAGCAGCATATGCCTGCTCACACTGCTACTTATCGCATGTACGAGCAGTTTAGGCTCAGACGAGCCTGCACTTAGCTGCAGTCTCGCCAGAGTCTTCGTTGTTTGCACACTGCACATCTGAGGTTCGTAGGTAAAGGCTTATGCAGTTTATGGTTTAGACTTGGTGTAACGCCAAAAAAAGTGCGGCTGTTGCAGTTGCATATATACTTTGTCTAGTTCGCTGAGTTGCCCCTCCTTTATCGAAAGACTACTCGAGCTTGCTGAATTATCCTTTTGTTTCTGGCGCACAGATATGGCCAATTTTGTTGGTTTTACTATTTCAAATGAAGCCCTGTAAAAACCTATCTCTGGGACCAGTACGCGGTATTTGCTTGACTAGATAAAGGGAATCGTCAGATCCACTATGCCCTTGAGCTAGACCTAAGATTAGGCCTAAGAATGGATTAATTTTTTCTGTTATGTTCCATTCTTAGGCCTAATATTTTGGGTCATATTTTGTTCAAATAGGAACACTCTAACATTTGACTCAAACTCTTATAAAAAGACCAATTTGTCTGGTGTAAAAACTATTGTAATAGTAAGTCCCTTACCTCTAGATCTAGTTGATGCTCACACAATATGTCCAAAATATTGAAAATCCACTTTTGTAGAAGCAAATAATGATTTGTTTACAAAAGGCAGTGGCTAGAGGTACGGATCTGTACCCCTAGCCTGGGAGGCTAGGGATACGGATTCGTACCCCTAGTTTCGGAGGCCAGGGGTACGGACCCGTACCCCTAGTATATTTTACCATGCCAGGCTACAGTAACAGGTGCGCTCCTACAAGTACAGACATATAACGCTGATGAGAAATTGTAAAGTATCATGATGATAAGTGCTAGAAAATACCTTGTTGTTTTGTTATGAAATACCAATCCAGTAAGTCGCCATTTGCAATGTGGGATAACTCTGTAAAGTAAATATAAAAACGAAACACGAATTCGGAATTGGGACAAGTGGCGCGGGATTTATGTTGTGTTATTATTACTATTATTATTATTGTTATTATTAAATCAAATTAAAACTTGTTAGTCATGATTTGTTTTTGCTGTTTTCACTTTCGGTTTGTGTCATTAGCGAGGGTGCGAACAACATTCTGTGATTAATTTGGTCGGCATAACGCACCCACAAAGACATCTTTAAACTTAAAAGAACAAATAACAATGATTGGCTGAATGTTTTAATGTCCAACCTCAAAGACATCTGAAGAACTTAAGAACGTCCTTAATTAGCCTAATCCGTACAAACAGTATCTAGACCTATAATTATACCTATAATAATAACTAAACTGGTCAAAATAATTTAAGCCCCACCAAAATATTTCCCATAGACATAATGTAAATACATTCAAGTTTAATTTATCATAACATTTTACTGAAACCAGATTTTTCCGTAAAATTTTCAGCCAAGAAGCGGCAATGTTGCTTCTCTACATGTGCCAGGTTTCACTTTTATTGGTAAACTTCCCACGGAGCTCCACACATTCCAGTAAATGTTCTGTTTCTTTCCCTAACATTCCTACAGTAAAATTGGCAAAAACTTGGATACTCTTGGAAAATTTAGCACATACCCAAAGAAACTCGGGATATTCAATTGAAACTTTGTGTAATTACACCTAAGATATTGTTGTCTAACTTAGGTGGAGTTGGAATTTTCAACTACCTTCGATATTTTTTAAATAAACAACTGAACTTTGCGAATTTAACATTAAGGCTATTGAAAAAAAGTGACATGGGGCTTAACTTATTTTGACGAGTTTATTTGATGTAACCGCCTAATTCTCGCTGCTCATTTATAGAACTCCAAGAAAATTATGTTCAGTCTCACTTTGTCAGAATGGCTCAAATGCTGAACATAGGGAAAAAGTTTGAGCACTTTTCCTCTTTAGAAATTCCATCCAGCAGTATCAGAAGGAAGAAAATGTTCAATTCTTTAGGCGCAGTTCGCGAACCATTGAAAAGGCACAGCCACGGATGCCATGAACGTTTGAAGTATTATGAGGTATCATATCATTGTATACGCGGTGGCAAGGACTTTAAATTCAGGAGAACAGGAATGAGAAAACAGAGGTAATCTATCTATCTATCTATCTATCTATCTATCTATCTATCTATCTATCTATCTATCTATCTATCTATCTATCTATCTATCTATTTATCTTTCTTTTTTTCTTTCTTTCTTTTCATTTTGCAGGTCATGACAAGTAAATTTCCCAGCCAGCACACTTTGTCGGACCCACATCGGTCCGCCCACAAAGTGCCATTCAAATGGCATTTAGCTGGCAGGCCGACCCTGGCCCGCTTTTTTATGTTTAGTTTTGATGTTAGTTTTGATACAATGCGTAAATAGATAAATAAATAAATAAATAAATAAATCAACTATTATATTTTCAGATAAACATTTTTGGTGCTCAAAAGAGTCTTCACAATGAGACGGTTCCTTTGAGCACCAAAAACTTACGTTAAAAGTGATAGAAAATACAATTTTTTATACCACCCGTCCGTCTGTCCATTCGTCAGTCCGTACAATTTTATTATTTGTTTTCGTGCTTAGAAGTAACATAAGTACCTTAAGGATCTAAAAAATATTAAGTTTGTCCATAGGTCTAAAGGTCCTAACAAATCCCAGCCAGCACACAATGTCGGACCAATATCGGTCCGCTAGCAAAACGCCATTCAAATGGCATTTCGCTGGCGGGCAGACCCTGTCCCGCTTTTTTTTGTTTAGTTTTGATATAATGCGTAAATCAACTATTATTTTTTCAGATAAACATTTTTGGTGCTCAAAAGAGTCTTCACGATGAGACGGTTCTTTTGAGCACCAAAACCTTACGTTAAAAGTGATAGAAAATACAATTTTTCACACCATCCGTCCGTCTGTCCGTTCGTCAGTCCGTACAATTACATTAAAAGAAAATAGAATAATAAAAAAAAGTCAATATGGTTGATCATGTTCGACACTCTTCTTCCTGAAAAATCTATTCTTCCAGCTCATCCATGGGCTAACATGGCAGGTTGAGCAATAAAAACGCTTTTACATTTGTTCTGAAGTTATTGGTAGTATCACAGATGCAAATTCTAGATGTTTAGGAGGTGGTTTAGATGTGGTTTGAGGTGGTTTGGGGCTAGCATGGCAGGTCAACATAATAAAAATGTTTTTAAATTTCTTCTTCAATTATTGATACTATCCCAAAAACATATTCTGGGTGTTAAGAAAGTGGTTTGGGATGATTTAGAGGTGGTTTGGAGGTGTTTTGGGGGTGGTTTGGGGGTGTTTCCTCGGACTCTGACTGGTCGTATCATTTCATGAAAAAAATATTTCCTTTCGCGGTTAATCTTCCTTTTATAGGATTATAATAATAATAATAATAACACAACATAAATCCCGCACCACTTGTCCCATTTCCGAATTTGTGTTTCATTTTTATATTTACTATACAGAGTTATCCCGCATTGCAAATGGTGACTTGCTGGATTTGTATTTCATAACAAAAAAACAAGGTATTTTCGAACACTTATAATCATGATAACTTCTCATCAGGGTTAATGTCTGTACATGTAGCCTGACATGGTAGAATATACTAGGGGTACGGATCCGTACCTCTAGCCACTGCCTTTACAAAAAATGTCTCCAAAACACATATGCTCAACACAATGACATCACAGTGTTATGAATGGCTGAGTCCTCCATGAAAAAAGCATGCAGTGACCATTGGCTGTTTTGGTCACATGATAAAATCTGCTGAGTTGGCACTGGTTCCATGTTCGAAATAATATCTTTTAATTATACATACTGGGCAGGGAGACATACTTTGACCTTTGAGAGACAAAATGGATAGATCATTTTTTTTGAAAATGTTGATTATTCTGCTTTGTAAATCTTTATAGTTCATTTTGCTGATGCACTTAATTTTATTTATATGTACGGAATGTGGCCCTAGCTTATAGAATATGTTGAACTGATGAAAATAAAATAAATGCTTACAACTTGCAAAGTAAACATACTGTAGTACAAACAAATCACTAATTTTGCCTCTATTGTACACAAAAACCATAACCTTGTTTGACCATTATGGAACTTACAAACAAGGTTATGGTCCCAGAACTACTCTTGAGCAAGACACTTTATCAGACTGCTTACAATAGTTACATACATGAAAAAGATTGACTGGGACCTAATTAATCACCAAAACAAGCAAGCAAAACAAAAATGCTGATCAGGCTGGGCTGTGCATGGGCTGATCTGCACTTTTGTTTTTTGTTTGTTCCTCATTGTGTGGCTCATTAGATTTACATTCCTATTTCAGATACAAACCCTAGGATGCAGGGAGATGCATGTCATTGCTGGTAAGATTGACCATTGTGAATGAAAAGGCCAATGGAAGAAGTCTATGAGTGGTTCAAAAGAGCAAAATCTCTGGTGAGTTATATATATTCACATTAAGTCTTTGCATACTGGGTAATTTTCATGCTTTTGTTGTCATCTTCTGACTTTTCAAAAATAACTTTTTTCCAAAAATTCTTTCAGGAACACTGTCAGAGTGTCAAACAGTTTGGATTTAGATCAGGACAGACTTTTTTCAGTCCTGATCTGGGTCCAAACTATTTGCAAAGGCTGACAGCAGATAACAATAAGCCGCCAATAACAAGGAAAGAGCTAAAATTGAAAAAAAAATTGAGCGCTAAAAAACAACAGAATATAGGTCCTAATCTGGGTCTGAGCTGTTTGCGAAAGGTTATAAGCAGATGACAAAAGTTGCTGCTAGTGCTAGCAAGAAAAGAGTTAATAAACTTAGGCCAAAAAAAGAAAATGTCTTGTTTCCGGTTACCCTACCGACCCTAATATTTTGGGGCCTACTCAAACTTTTTTGAAGACTTTCAGGATATTAAAGTCTATTTTTAGACTGTTTTTAAGGATTTTCATACTTTTTCCATACAAAAAAGTTTTTATATAAAAAAAAGTTTGCCTACCTACCGACCCTAAAAATTTTGGACATGTAACCGGAAACAAGACATATTTTTCTTTTGGCCTTACACAATTTTTGCGAACAGCTAGCGAATACTCTGCGATTGTTGGGTAAACACAACCTTATATGGCTGACCAGTATTTGCGGAATGTTCGCGAGATGTTCACTTTTCACATGCAAATTAGGTCTGCCGCAAATACTTTGAGTTAACAGCCTGCGAATATTCAGCGAATATGTGGCGAACATGATTCTAGACAGCAAAATAAATATGCAGCGAATATCCCGCGAACATTCTGCGAATATGCATTTAAATATGTAAATTAAATATGCAGCGAATATGTGGCGAACAATAATTGCGACTATCCTGCGAACAAGCAGCAATCAATGATTTACAAGTCAAAGCTTGTTAAACTCAAATAGTCAAAATTTATCCATTTTGCACTGACCTCAGCAAGCAACACCATTCAAGAACAATCAAAAGGTATCAACTCAAACATCATAGGAACAGAAAAACACATGAGAAGAGATTACATACCCTTAAAAGACTTCTCAACATGTTGTCATTTTTGCATCACGGCAATTATGACAGCCATTTAATTGAAGAGTTTTAAGGGGAGATAATTTTGAATCTATCTCCCCAATAAAAAAATAAGATCTTTAGACTGAGAGCTATATGAGTTGAAGTTCTTTAGATGAACACTCCACGAATACATAAAAAGACTTTAAGTTCGAGTCACTGTTATGAATATACAGCGAACAGTATCCAGAACTAAGTATTTATTGCGAATACTGTGCAAATAGTACCTTGTGCTGGAAAAAAGTTTAAGTTTTTGCTGCGAATATGCAGCGATTATATGACAAACTGCAAACATTCAGCGATCACTTTTTTTGTCAGACCAACTTTGTTCGCTGTGTATTCGCGACAAGAAGTGAATATATAGCGAACAATTACTGTGAACAATGCAGTTCGCAGAATATTCGCAGCATATTCGTCAGATATTCGCACAAAGACAGCTTTTCCGTAAGGGAATTCACACTTTACCCTAGTAGTACATAGGGCCAGATAAGCAATTTTTTAGTGTAAAATTGCATATATTTTCTTACCCATCAGTTTAAACATGTGTTTTGGGTACTCAAAAGAACCATCTCAATGAGACGGTTCTTTTGAGTACCCACAACATATGTTTTGGTTGAGAATAAGAAAAATAATCTTCTGTTACACACTCTTTTCTGGGGGCCTGCCCTAGTAGTAGTTATGGGGCTATTTTCCATGCTGGTTTCTAGACAGATTAGGTTGTAAACTTAATGCAGAGTATCAGCAAATTAATAATTGGGACAGTCAACGTGAGATTGTGATAGTTATTGCATCATGGAACTTGAAATGCATATAGTTAAGACTCCAGATTCTATGCTGTTCACATTAATTAAGTATGGATGTAGATGAAGGCTCAGCATGACCAAAATTTAGACATATTCAGGGATTTTTTCCCCAATCTTCAAAAATTTT
This sequence comes from Loripinus fragilis, assembly GCA_964019695.1. Classification (NCBI taxonomy): domain Eukaryota; kingdom Metazoa; phylum Mollusca; class Bivalvia; order Lucinida; family Lucinidae; genus Loripinus; species Loripinus fragilis. Next base: position 356,669 of record CAXHUL010000237.1, on the reverse strand, counting down.
TTTTTTTTAGAACAGGTCAATCAAACTGTTTGTCTGTATATAGTAGATCCATATGGCAAGGTCCTAGAAGTGTACATGGGATAACCGTATGTTTAATGTATTTTAACCTTTGGCCTGCTGCCGGAATAATCATGGCACATTCAGACACATGGTTTTCCAGTTAGTTTAGTTTCATGAGGCTGCATGGAAAACAGTAGATATGTTCATCAGAAGCCAGCTGATCTGGATCTACACAGTTAAGAGGATATAAACTTAGAGAACTCCATCTCAGTGAAAGTTGCACAGGTTTCAGGCACAGATCCAGAAAGTTTTGTGTGGTTGGTGGGGGTGAGGGGGAAGGGGTTGAAAATTTAGACTTTTTTTTGCTTCAGTCATCACTTTAGTCATCATATTTTTTAGGGGGGTAGAGGGGGTCCATACCAACATTCTTAGCGGGCCAGCATTGACCCCCCAGTGAAACACCATTTCAATGGCGTTTCTCTGGTGGGCTGATGATGGCACCCGGTTATGACAATATGTATATCCAGAATGATAAAGGTTAATACAACACATTTAAGAAAGCCATCAATGCTGTCATAAAGATTAAAAGAATATGGCCCTTGCCAAAATTAAACGCAGCTCTGCGTAAAAGCTGCGTAAAAGCCGGCTTTTCCGCAGCTTTTTTGAAAAAGCTGCGTAAAAGCTGCGTTTTTTTCAGACCTGCGTTAAAGCTGTAGAAATGCTGCATTTTTTTTCAGACCTGCGTATAAGCTGCGTAAAAGCTGTACTTTTTTGTGTGGGCTGCGCAGAAGCTGCGTATTTAAGTTGGTTTGTCTGAGAAAGCTGCGTATTTAATTCTGAAAGCTGTAGAAAAGGTGAATATTCTGTTTTATTAAACAAATGAATCATTAAGGTAAAATCTGCAGCTCCTGAGAGCTGCAGAAAAGCTGCGTATTACTTATATTTAAGTCCAAACAGTCTAAAAACATAAAGACGCAGCTTTTCTACAGATATTTAAAGCTGCGTAATTAACTTTTTTAACTGTCCTGCTTCACCTGAGATTGCTTTGTTTCAGTAATCTAGCTAGTCTCTGTTGCTAAGCAGACTGGTTTGTGTTTCACTAGGTAAGAAACCTGGAAGAGATGGTTTCTCGTGATGAGATCCATAGATTGACTTGTTTCCCATGCCAAGACTGATCAGCCTGGGCAGCCAAATTAATATCCAACTTGGCAAATTCTTCTATTTGACTAAATTACCAACAAGCAAGAGCCAACCTATGCAATGCATCAGCACAGGGAAACAGCCAAATTAGTTAACAAACTGTAATGAAATAAAAGAAAATGGCTGTCAACTCAGGCTGTCAATACTTAAGAAAATCCCCAGAAAACTCTACTACCCAACTGACCATATAGACCTCCACCCACATCCCCACCCACCTAAAATGCCCCCAACCCTACCCCCTCCTCACCTCTACCACAAACTTACCTACCAATGCTTACTTAAACCTACCTGTATCTATCCACCCACCCAGGACCCCAACAGCCATACTACCCAGTCCCACCAAGAATCCCTCCCTCAATGCTACCTATCCTACCCTACCCTAACCTAACCTCCCTCCCTCCCACCGCCCTCCTCTCACCCACCCACCTCCCTCCCTCTCGCCCACCCATCTATCCACCTCCCTCCCTCTTACCCACCCACCTATCCACCTCCGTTCCTCTTACCCACCTCCCACCCACCCACCCACCCACCCACCCACCCACCCACCCACCCACCCACCCACCCACCCACCCACCCACCCACCCACCCACCCACCTACCTACCTACCTACCTACCTACCTACCTACCTACCTACCTACCTACCTACCTACCTACCTACCCTCACCCCTCCCCATACCTACCTGCCAATAGTTACCTATATATATCTGCCTATACCTACCCACCCACCCATCCTGACCCCCACCCCCTCTCCATACACACAACCTACCTACCTACCTACCTACCTACCTACCCAACCTTCCCACCCACCCACCCACCCACCCACCTAACTACCTACCTACCTACCTACCTACCTACCTACCTACCTACCTGGTAAACATATATTCAGCATTGCAGCTAAAATACAGATTTCTAAAGGGTGTAATCTATTTGGAGTCAAACTCCCCAACAGTGGCAACTTCCTTTCAGTAGAAATAGTTTTTAAAGGTTCCTGAACCAGTGGGGAGTTTGATTTGGAGTGGTACACCACTGGGGAGTTGATTTCAAGTAGTTGGAGTTTATCCCTTAGTTGGAAAAATTTGAATTTCTAATATGGCTGTACAACAACAGATTAAACCAAAACAACAATTGAACCTACACCTGCTGACCAATATACACATGCTTTCTTTGAAGGACACAATAAAATCCAGTTTCTAGAAAAAGTGAGTGTAAAAAAAGTGTGACTAGTTAGTTAATAAATGGATAAAAAATATTTTCTAATCAAGCTAGATTCAGTGGGTGGGGTATGCATGTATATTTCCCTTAAACAACAATAGTAAGTTATCTAATGCTATGGTATAAAGGATTAGTAACATTAATATATTCATAAGCACAATGAGTTATATTTCTATGAGAAAATTAAATGTTTACAGACAGATGTTCTTTTTAGAAACAAGTATTGTCTTTTATAAAAAAGGAAGCAGGTATTTCAACATCCCTCAAAATTTGCTAGATTATTATGCTGTTATCATTTGCTTACATGCTAGATTTGTCTTTGGGTCCTGCTAATGCAGATTGAGACAGGTTAGCATTGGGAACAATTGGAGAAAGACTTCTTGTCTGCTTGAAAGATGGAAACAAAGGCGGGCTATAGGATCGACATATGTGCATCCCGTCTTAGAGGAACCAGTAGCAATGCTATCTTTTGTAATGACTGCTTCCTGTGGATTCACAAGAAATGAAGTGGTACTCCCTTCGTTCAAATATGTTCTTTAGGTCGTATAGTGTATTTGATTTTGTTTGGTTTGGCTCTTTATGTCCCAGTCAACAGCTATGGTCATGTCGGGATGATCAGTTAACCTAACCACACCTTATTTACTGAGCAAGCTTGGCTTAGCAGTTAACCAGTACTTCCTGCACATACTCTTTAGCTTGAAACTGACAACAAACCCTTCTTAAATCAGTGGAAGGGAGAGAATGGTTGTAGAAATTAATATTCCATGATCTGCAATCTCCCTGAAAGTATGGGACCGGGCCGGGATCAAACTCGCGAACTCTGGATCTGCAGTCGGACACATATCTGCTACCAGATATTTTAACGACTGCTGTACGTCCCAGTATGTTACCAGACATTTTAAGGACTGCTGTGTGTCCCAGTATTCGAGTCTGACTGGCGGTCCGTGGAGATTGATTGTGAAATAAATTCTTCTGTCATTCTCTTTCCTCTGCTGATTCATGAAGGGTTGTTGTCAGTTATAAGGGAAAGTATTTGCACGAAGTACTGGTTGACCAATTTAAGTCAAGCTTGCCCAGGAAAATAGTGTGGTTACAATGTAGTGAACTGACTGCCTCGACATCATTGACATGATCATAGCTGTTGACTAGGACATAAACATCAAAACAACCAACAATTGCTGCACCCAGAGCGTAATTTTTAGGGATTCAGATCGCTGATCTAGGGGTTGCGAGTTCAATCCTCGTCTCGATCCATACTTTGGTGGTGTTTGATCATGAAATATTTTCATAGGACAGGTCATTCTCCTCCCGCTGATTCAAGAAGGGCTATTGTCATAAGCCAAAGTATGTGCACACGAGTACTGGTTTAAGTCCCTTTTTCTAAGCTTGTACAGGAAAACAGGTGTGGTTATACATGTACTAGGTTAATTGACCATCAGTGAGATTCACGGCATGTCCATAGCTATTGTATGTGACCGCAAACCAAAGCAAAACTTTGAGTTGCAACCAATAAAAGGTAAGGGAGGTGTCAAACTTGAAGTACCAGAGTGCAAGGAACTGCTGCCAGGTGACAGTATAATCACATGATGCACCTTAGTGACCTAGTTGAGCTATTACGGGCCATGATGAAACACCTTGAACCTCCTACGGGACAATGATCCATTGGAAAATATGTTTCGAACTTACAAAGACACAGAGCAGATTATACGTCTAAGAGTTGCTAATGATTTTTCAACCTTCGGTAATTTGGACATGTGATGCTGTTTAACATTACAGGCTTTACTGTTATGAACAATGTATTTTTCATATCTTGGCCTTACTCATTTACACAAGACCAGTGCATATTTATGATATTCATAAAGTAAAGACCAGGAGTCATTAGACTTCTATATGCTTATAAGCCTTTGTTTTGACCAATTTTTTTGCCACATCCAGAACTTTTTAAAGACGCAGGTTTCTGGCAGATACGCAGCTTTTAAGCAGGTTTGTTTATCAAGCATTAGAAACGCAGCTTAACATAAAAGCTGCGTTTCTGCAGCTTTTACGCAGCTTTGATGGAAGCTGCAGAAACGCAGCTTTTACGCAGCTTTCATTTGAAGCTGCAGAAACGCAGCTTTTACGCAGCTTTTTGATAAAAGCTGCAGAAAAGCTGCGTTAGAGCTTCGTAAAAGCTAGCGGTATTGGCATCTGCGTAAAAACTGCGTAAACGCAGCTTTTACGCAGCTTTCACTTAGAGCTGCGTAAACGCAGCTTTTACGCAGCTTACACTTGAAGCTGCGTAAAAGCTGCGCTAGAGCTTCGTAAAAGCTAGCGGTATTGGCACCTGCGTAAAAGCTGCGTTTACGCAGCTTTTGCGAAGCTTTAACGCAGCTTTTAGTGAGTCTAGGCTAAAGCTGCGTTAAAGCTTCGCAAAAGCTGCGTAAAAGCCGGCTTTTCTACAGCTCTTTGTTAAAGCTGCGTTAAAGCCGGCTTTTCTTCAGCTCTGCGTAAAAGCTGCGTTTCTGCAGCTAAATACGCAGGTGCCAATACCGCTAGCTTTTACGAAGCTTCTGCGAAGCTTTGAAAGCTGCGCAGAAGCTGTAGAAAAGCTGGTTATTTTTCGCAAGGGGGAGTCACATTGTAGAAATTCCAAATGCTTGGATATTTCGGTAGCTGCAGATTTGTGTTAAATACATGCCATACCTCACAATGTGAGATAAAATCCCACAGAATTTGGCCCTTCAGAAAGCCGATTCCCATAAGATTTTCAAATCTCACAGAATTTTCAGACCATCTAAAAACACATTTAAAAAGAAATAATCATAAATCGCACTTTATTATACCCCCGGCAAACTTTTATACCCCCCCACAAACTTTGTTTGTGGTGGGTATACTGGTTTCACGTTGTCCGTGTGTGCGTCCGTGTGTGCGTCCGTGTGTGCGTCCCTGCGTCAGTGAGTCCGTCCGTAACGCTTTGTTTCCTTAATATCTTCAAGAGTCATTGCTGGATTTTCATCAAACCTTGAAAACATGTTCATATATGCAAGACAAATACTTTAAACAAAAAAGTATGGGCTAGGGGCCAGTTCTATTAGAGTTATTTCCCTTTGTAGTTCTAAATGGCTTTTTGTATAGGGTTTTATGCTTATGCTAGCTATTATAGGCCATACATGGGCTGATCAACTCCTACCACAGCTTTTGATGGAACAATTTGATTCTTTTCCTATACAATGTAGACACATTGAACATATGCATGAAGGAGTTTGGTTCAGAAAAAATAATTTTTGACAAAATTACATCTGTGAGAACTTAGACATTTTTTCTCTATTACGGCTTTTGTATAGGCATTGATGGTGCCTTCATGGGCCGATCAACTTCTACCACAGCTTTGAATGGAACAATTTGATACTTTGCCTATACTATGTTAACACATTGAACATATGCATGAAGGAGTTTGGTTCAGAAAAAATAATTTTTAACAAAATTACAGCTGTGAGAACTTAGGCAATTTTTCCCTAATAGGGCTTTTGTATATATGCATAGATGGTGCCTTCATGGGCCGATCAACTCCTACCACAGCTTTTGATGGAGTGATTTGATACTTTGCCTATTCAATAAAGACACATTGAACATATGCATGAAGGAGTTTGGTTTAGAAAATATAATTTTTGATAAAATGACAGCTGTGAGAACTTAGACAATTTTTCACTTATATGGCTTTTGTATATGCATGATAGTGCCTTTATAGGCCGATCCACTCCTACCACAGCTTTTGATGGATCAATTTGACATTTTGCAGCTACAATATAGACATATTGAACATATTCATGAAGAAGTTTGGTTTGGAAAAAATAATTTTTTGACAAAATGACAGCTGTTAGAACTTAGACAATTTCCCCTAACAAGGCTTTTGTATATGCATAGATTGTGTCTTCATGGGCGGATCGACTCCTACCACAGCTTTTGATGGAGCAATTTGATATGTTGCCTATACAATATAGACACATTGAACATATGCATAAAGGAGTTTGGTTTAGAAAATATAATTTTTGATAAAATGACATCTATTAGAACTTAGTATATTTTTCTGATATAAACTTTGATATATAGAGCTTTCAGGTTTGAATAATTTTGTGTATTTGATCTTAACCAAATGTTCCCGATTGCAAGCTTTAAGATCATTTGCACAGATTCTACTGAAATCTTGTTTTCACGGATTATAATGAAATCTTTTTTTCAAAAATAGGGTCTGCTGGTTTGAACTATTACTTGGCAAAAAAAATCTAATAAGCATTGCTTATTGACTTTTTTCATTATGTTTATCACAAGTTTCTTACATTCTGCGAATATGCCTTAAAATAAGGCTTTTTGGTTATTTTGAGGGAGCTCTAAAGTACAGCCGTGTTTAGTGAGATTAGGGTTAGTACAGTATGGTGTTATGGGGTTAAAATGGGCTTGTGGGGTTAACCTTGTGAGGTTAACCCCATAAATTTGCAATGGCCACGGACCAATAGGAACCTCAGAATGTCCGTCCTGTAAGTATGGCCCTCTGTACGTACGTCTGTCAGTGCATCGTTTTGACTCTCTGCTGGGCAAAGAAGTACAGAGTTACGGCCCTTGATTGACATTAGAAATTGGTTTTCACTCTCTATCTTTGGCATTTCTTTACTGATTTTCTTCAAACTTGGTATGAGAGTCGATGTTGTGAAGGAGTGTTTTGGGATTGCAGATGGGTAAATTTTGACAAATAAGTACAGAGTTATAGCCCTTGATTGACATTAGAAATTTGTTTTCACTCTCTATCTTTGGCATTTTTTTACCGATTTTCTTCAAACTGGGTATAAGAGTTGATATTGAAAAGTAGTGTCTTGGTATTGCAGATGGATAAATTTCGACAAATAAGTACAAAGTTATGGCTGTTGATTGACGTTATAAATTGGTTTTTCACTCTCTATCTTTGGCATTTCTTTACTGATTTTCTTCAAACTGCATGAAAAGGTCTCGTTTCAAAATGATTTTCTTTGCATTGAAAATATCCCGTGGCGGGGTATGTTGCATGCCTGCAGCGCTTTTATTTTAGGCTAGCAAGTAATTATTAATTATGCAACAATATTATGCCCTTGCAATAATCCTTATTCTAGATATTTGGTAGGAAAAACTCAAGTATTCATTATTCTAACACTAGTCTCCTGTAATAGACATATGCCCCCATGGTAATATATTGTAATTGTATGGAGAGCTGATTCTAACTGCCTAACTCACAGCTCTTTTGAGTTTGTGAACATGATGTTAGATGGTACATACAGGCTTTTAACAAAAAACAAAACATATGTTGTGGGTACTTAAAAGAACCGTCTGACAATGAGACGGTTCTTTTGAGCACCCAAAACATGTAAATACTGACGGGTAGAAAATATTTACAATTTTACGCTATTTTTTTTTGCTTATCTGATCTTGTATACATACTACAAAACTCTAGAAAACTTAAATGAGCTTATACATGAGATTTCCAACAATGTGGTATGTGCGACCAACAAAGGCTCAGACCAGCCTGCGCTTACGCGCAGTCTGATCAGAGCCTTTGCTAGTCGCTAGAATATTTTACGAGTGTTAAGCTACTGACTGAACATTATATGGAGTTTCTAGGTTTAACATGAGGCTGCACAGGTTCGTCTGAGTCTACCCTTGTCAAACTGACACATTGTTGGAAATCACATGTCACGGCTCAAATGAGCTTATACATGAGATTTTGATACTTATCTTATTTCAGCCCTGATGATTTGGTATCACAGAATGTTGGTCGGATCATGTGAACAGGCTGATCATGTGAGAAATTGTCAAAGAAGAATATTGGTGAGTAATAGAAATTGCTTACTGATCTGGATCATAATTATTATATTGCAAAATATTGTGATCAAAAGATTTTTTTCATCCATTGTCACTCATCCGTCTGTAGTAGGGATAGGTATATAAAAACACTTCTACTGCCTTGCGGTAGAAGCCGGCTTTTACAGCGACGTGGTAGAGTGTTTGCCTTTAGATCCTGCGGCCCAGGTTCGATTCCCACCTCGGGCGGTTGGGATTTTTCTACACCCTGTGACATTTGGTGGCCAGTGTGGGGGTCCACTGCTTGTGTTTCGGGCATCACTCAGTAGGAAATGTCCCGGAATTACAGCGTGGTTCCGACTTGATTCGGGGACGAATCAATTTAAAGCAGGGAAATATGTAGTAGGGATAGGTATATAAAAACACTTCTACTGCCTTGCGGTAGAAGCCGGCTTTTACAGTGACGTGGTAGAGTGTTTGCCTTTAGATCCTGCGGCCCAGGTTCGATTCCCACCTCGGGCGGTTGGGATTTTTCTACACCCTGTGACACGTCCATCCATAGTCACTCGTCAGTTATTTTTTTTTCGAACATCTTCCAAGCTACTGGGTGGAATGTCATCAAACTTCAAAGGAAGGATCTTTTGGTAGCCCCCTTTCAGAGTTGCTCAAATAGTTTCATTCCATGAGAATTCTAGTTGCCATAGCAAACACTTTAAAAATGGCAGGGTTTGAATATAAATTTGCACAAATAATCCCAAATGTGGAGAAAGTATTTTGATCCATTGAAAAACATGGTGCCAGTTTTTCCTATGTAAATACATTTGTGTTAGGATATCTTTTTTAAATCTCGTCTAAGACTACTGGGATATTTTGAAAAAGATTTGGCACAAATGATCCTTATGTGACCTTCTTCCAAGGTTAATTTTGATTGGTTGAAAAAAAAACTGTCAGTGGGTGGGGTCTGTTATAGGGTAAACTTTGTAAATTGTCTTATCCAAACCTTATGGGTCAATTTGAAATATTTTGGCACATATGACCATTGGGTGGAGCCAAGTTTTCCTTATAATATAGGGACATTTTTGAAAGAATATTTTTTTCAAGAGCTTCACACATCTGCGCAGTCTGATCATCATCTTTGTTGTTCACTGCCTATAGATAGCAGGATAACCAATCTTTCTAAGTCCAGAATTTCAATACTGTAGCTTGTTTCTGTAGCTGAGGAGGCTGGTTTGAATCTTACCTGGCCGGATATACCGAAGACAGTTTTTTGCATGGGGTGCCTCATATCTTTAGTCCTTTGGTGATTTTCATTTTGTTAGGGCTGACAAGTAGTTCACTTGATTAAGGTTTCGTTATCTCCATAAAAGAACACCAGTCATATTTTAAAACTTTGCCATTTTTTCCATCATTGGACCCACTTGACATAGAAAGCTTCAAAATCAATGGAAAAACTTTCTGTTGGGTCTGATCTGGATCTAAACTGTTTGCAACTGCTATCACCTGTTTCAATGCGTTGTGTCCTTGAGCAAGACACATTAATCCTAGCTTAGTACTGGTTCAACCCAGGAAGACCTGTCCCTACATAACTGAAAGATTGTTGATGGGATGTATAGATTCAAATGAAACAAACAAAAGCAAAGAGTTAATCCTTAAAGCGCCAATCACAACTGCAGCGGACAACAAATTTTGCTTCATCTTTCCCAATTTTCGACAAAAAATAAGGTATGATATTACATAAGAATCGTCTGCCAGCAGACGATTCTCATGAAATATGCCTTATTTGTTATTTTTGAAAAAGTGGCAAAATTTGCAATCGTTGTCTGCTGCAAATCATATGTGGCACTTAAAGGGTTAAATGTTGTCTTTTTTGTTTTGCAGATGAAGAAGAGCTAGACAGTGAGATCAAGCTGGACGAGAAGATATTTTGTAACATGATCGGTACCTGTGGTTGCGAGCTGATACACAGATAAAACAGAGCAAGATTTAAAGGTAGTTTTCTTCACCTTATATCTTTTAACCCTTAATGCGCCAATCGCAACAAAAGTCGTCTGCTTTTTTCGTCTGCTGAAATGTTTAAGAAGCCTCTATGTCAAACAATGTGGACCCAGATCAGACTGCTCCTATAGGAGCAGTCTATTCTGGTTCCACACTGTTTGCGTCTATACTTAATTCGTCAGTAATGCTAGGCAATTATTTGCAGCAGACGACTTCAGCAGACGACCTTTTCAGATGCATTTTCTTTCTTTGTGCTTTAAGGGTTAATTACCGTAAAGCATATGCTTGATAGGTATGAGGACTTCAGTTAAGAGTGCATAACAGGAAAATAATTTTCTTATTTATCATCCAAAATATATGTTGTGGGTACTCAAAAGAAACGTCTCAATGAGACAGGTCTTTTTTGCACACAAAACATATGCTAAATATTATAGGTGAGAAAATATTTACAATTTTACGCTAAAATTTTTTGTTTATATAAACCTGTGTAGGTATTATGTAGTCTGTTGTCCATTGCAATTATCCCAACCTTGATAATATATACTGAAGTGAAGGTCTGTGAAACCTATATTTCACTGTTCAGAAGTTCTGCTAGTGATATATATTGAAGCTTTATTATGTATGGATAATATAGATTGCGATGATTCAGTATGACCTTTAATCCCCAGTGGCTCAGTGGTAGAGGGCTTGACTTGAGACAGAGGGGTTGCAGGTTTGAGTCTCGCCGGCAATACTGCATTTTGTTCTTGAGTAAGAAACATTTATCCTTGCTGAATACTGGTTTAACCCAGGAAGACCTGTCCCAACATAACTGAAAAATTGTTGACTGGGACGTAAAGATTCAAATCATACAAAACCAAGGCACATCAATATCGGTTCTTCCTCATCTAAATCATTTTTTCCAAAAAAATTTTCAGGAGTACTTTCAAAGTGTCAAACAGTTTGGATCTAGATCAGGCCCGACATGTTGTCGGGCCTGATCTTGGTCCAAACTGTTTGCAAAGATTATCAGCAGACGACACTTGTAGGCAAAGCGTTCTCCATTCACACTCATGCATGCAGCATATGTATCTTGTGGGACTGCAGGTTTACAGCGCAGTGGCTCAGTTGGTAGAGCGTTAGACTGGAGATCAAAGGGTTGCTGGTTCTAGCCTCTGCTGGTGAAGTTACTGTTCTTGAGCAAGACACTCATTTGATGCTTAGTACTGGTTCAACCCAGGAAGACCGGTCTCGACATGACGAAAAATTGTTGACTTGGATGTTAAGAATCAAACCAAAAATGGTCAGATACTTTATCTACATCGAGCCTCACCAGAGCTATACTGTGTTATGTCCTTGAGCTAGACACTTTATCCTCTGCTAAAAAGTACTGGCTCCGAGGATGTAAAACTTAATTCATGCTCTCAGCTCAACTGAGTATGGAATTTAAACTGTTAATAGAAATTAATTGCTGAAAAATAAAGACTTTTCACCCTCCCAAACTCTCTGATGTTGTGTTTGTCATGTTAATAAATGTTAAAGTTCCAGCAATTGTTGGCATTTATGATAAATTTTATGCGTAGTCAGGTCGAGCATCATAAACATTTTATAACCTCAGGGCATGGTTTAATCCTGGAAACATCCTGATTTGTCTAAGAAAGTATTGTTCACTGGGAGGTAACAAACAAATAAGCTTTATCTACTTTGATGAAGACTGCATTTGGCCTTTGTAAACAGCTACATGTGACAACACAGGTTTAGATAAATAAAATTTTTCAGCGTAAAATAATACATATTTTCTTACCCATCAGTTTAACATATGTTTTGGGTGCTCAAAAGAACCGTCTCATTGAGACGGTTCTTTTGAGTACCCACAATATATATTTTGGTTGAGAAATAAGAAAATTAAATTTTCATTACGCACTCTTAACTAAAGGCATGTGACAACATGGTGAAAATTATGACAGAAATATGAGTTATGCTTAGAAAACTGCAGCATACATTTTGCATTGTTCAGTGCATCACTCATATTTCGGTCGAGGTTTGGTTAAAAATTTATTTCTTTTTATCACATGGGGTCCCATCTAAAAGTGATATATAACTATAATGCTATAAAATCGATAAACCACTAGTGTTTTACAGATTAAGTAACATTACGTAATGATGTCCATTATATCATTGCGTAAAATATGATGCAATCTTAACGTTTTGACGCCAAAAATGTGATTTTTAAATAATTTTAATGTCATATGATAAGTACAATCTAACATTTGTGCTCCTGTATTATTGAATTTATTAAACTAGTTGGGAAAAAAATAATAAAATGCTCAGCAAGCCTTGCATTTTATCACTTTTCCCCAACTGGTCTAATAAATTCGATAAAACATGATCACTCATTAAAGATTCTCTATGTATACACATAACAGCAAAATAACGATCACTTAAATAAATAGTTACTAATTTTTACAAAAGGATTCAGAAAAAATTCTATAGACTGTTGTGAACTGCATGTACCCCTGATTTGAGATTTCAAGATAGAGCAGCATAACATCGCAAAGTACAGTCTCTGCATCATGCAAGAGGTCACTTAAAACCACACTCATTCAAACGAATTTTAAAGGAAAAATAAAACGCTTACCACTGAAACCTAATACAGTAAAACGTAAAAAATTTTACCTCCTATTTTTCTATACACTCTCATTTTTGAAATAAATTTAGGACACAACAGATTCATTCATGAAATATTTTATGAACTATTTTAAATATTATCCATAAAATATAATGTTTTGTGTGCGTAAAAGAAATGTCTCCCTGAGACGTTTCTTTTACGCTCACAAAACATATGTTTGATAGGAAAAAAAAAACTTATAATAATCTTTTTTTTAGCTCACCTGAGCTGAAGGCTCATGGGTGAGCTAATAGTATACCAGTCACTCCGGCGTCCGTCTGTCCGTCGTCCGTCGTCCGTTGTCCGTCGTCCGTCGTCTGTCGTCCGTCCGTCAACATTTTCAAACATCTTCTCCTCTGAAACCACTGGGCCAATTAAACTCAAATTTCATATGGAGACTCCTTAGGACGCGGGAACAAAAGTTTGTTCAAATGGTCCTGGTCACATGACCAAGATGGCCGCCATGCCCATATATGGTAAAAACCCTTTAAAAATCTTCTTCTCCAGAACCAGAAGGCCGATGACCTTGGGACTTGGTATGTAGCATTGGGGGTGTTGGGCCTATCAAGTTTGTTCAAATAATTATCCTAGGTTGACCTTGACCTACTTAACGTCAAGGTCAAATTTGCCTTCTAATGGATTTAAATGGGATTTTTTTTTAAAAAGTTGATTTTTTGAATACTGTTAAAGCCAAAGTGATTATTTTTACTTGATATGTTAAAACTAATGAGACAATAGCTGCAAATAAGTTTCAAAGGTCAAGGTTGACCTTTGCCCTTTCAGCCAAGGTCGCTCATATTGTGGTCCCCTCAATATATTAAAACATATTTTTTTCATAAACCATTGGCCCAATTGAACTCAAATTTCATGTGAGGACTCCTTATGATAAGTTAGCCAAAATTTATACAAAATATTTTGGTCACATGACAAAGATGGCCGCCACGCCCATATTTGGTTAAAAACCTTTAAAAATCTTCTTCTCCAGAACCATAAGGCCAGTGACCTTGAGACTTGGTATGTAGCATTGGGGATATGGGGCCTACCAAGTTTGTTCAAATAATCATCCTAGGCTGACCTTGACCTACTTAACGTCAAGGTCAAGTTTGCTTCCTCATGCATTTGAATGGGAATTTTTTGAAAAGTTGATTATTTGAATACTGTGGAAGCCAAAGTCATTATTATCACTTGATAAGTTCAAACTAGTGTCTATAAATAAGTGTCAAAGGACAAGGTTGACCTTTGACTTTTCAGCCAAGGTCGCTCATATTCGAGTCCCATCAACATATTAAAACATACTTTTCTCAGAAACCACTTGGCCAATCGAAACCAAATTTCATATGACAACTCCTTATGATTGGTTAGCCAAAACTTATACAAATTGTTATGTCACATGTCACTGACATGGCCACCATACCCATATATGGTAAAAACTCTTTAAATCTCTTCTTCTCTGGAACCAAAAGGCCATTGGCTGTGGGACTTGGTATGTAGCATTTGGGATGTGAGCCCTACCAGGTTTGCACAAATGATGAATCTAGCTTGAACTTGATTTACTTTATGGCACGGTCAAATTTGATTCCTAATGCATTTATATGCAGAAAATCTTAAAATGTTCATTTTTCTATAACTGTTTAAGCCGAATTCATAATAGTTAAACCTATTGAGGCAATGGTTTTATATTAACTGCCAAATGTCAAGCTGACCTGTGACCTTTTATCCAAGGCCACTCATTTGGACTGCCACACACCTATCTAAACATCTTTTTCTCAGAAATCACTGGGCTGTTTGATGGATTATTCATTAGATTGTTTAGGTCACTTTACCAAAATGGCTGCAACCTCCATATATGGTAAAACAAAATAAGCTGTAGTTGACCTTGACCTATTTTTAACATAATTAAGGAGATCAGGTGAGCGCCTCAGGACCTTCAGGTCCTCTAGTTTGTATTCTTATGTCTACCTCCCTATAATACAAATTTTTGATACTACGAAATAAAATCTCTAGACCCTAGGATTTTGAATTTACTAGATACGACTCGCATGTTGCACCTATTCTTTCTTGTATATTGATTTTGCCTTGTATTATTGCTTCAGATGACAAATGACAATGACAGTGGATGTTCACGCCTTTGACCCAGACACTTGCTCTAGCTTCGGATGTGTGAGCCATTGTCCCAACATCTACCCTCACAGATTAGCGCTATCAACTCCAACAGTCTATGAAAGGTATGAAGTAAGCAAACTCTGTACAAAAGAGAATACAATGTCATCAACTATATGGTAAATTTTCTAAAAATTTGAACACCTTTCTCTTCTCAAATAAAATGTTGGCTTTCAGGTACGACAGTAGGAATTCACAAAATGCTGTCAGAATAGCAAACTGAGAAGACCCTGATCAGACTGCTTTGAAGAAGCAGTCTGATCTGGGCCTACACTGTTTGTCTAGGCTTGTTTGACAGGCAACACATTCTAAAAAAATGTTGCTTTTTCAGGGCAGGAATTCACAAAAATGCTGTCAGAAAAGCAAACCGTGAAGACCCTGATCAGACTCTGGGTCTGCACTGTTTGTCTAGGCTTGTTTGGTAGGCAACTAGTTCTCAAATAAAATGTTGGTTTTCAGGGCTAAAATTCACAAAAATGCTGTCAGAATAGCATACAGGAAAGACCCTGATCAGACTGCTTCTGAAAAAGCAGTCAGATCTGGGTATGCACTGTTTGCCTAGGCTTGTTTAGGAGGCAGCTAGTGTTTGAAATTTTATATCATTTACCGTAAATTACTTTGCATTGTTAAATCCTACACATCACATCAGGCAGGTGGCAAGTGCCAATGAACTGTTTAATATAAAAAACCTTCATGATTAGACTGCAAAACAGCAGGCTTCTAGATAAGGGTGGGTAATAAAGAATTCTAATGTACTTGATTTTGTAGTGAGACATCTGCTTGGATAACGTCAAATATTTGCAACAGTATATCCTCTGATATACTGTCGAAAATAGTTTGATGGCATAAATTACGTCACATTTTGTTGGTTGACGTGCAGCTTCATGGGGCATGCAATGCTCCTTTTTGAGACGAAACTGCAGAAGTGCATTAGAATGGGGATAACCATATTCAAAATTTTCATTTGGGGAGGAATATCGTCAGATATACAGTTGGAAATCACGTTTTTTGGCTCCGTTCGCAAGTCAGCGTAAAACAAAAGTTCCATCTGTATATCCGACGATATACCTCCCCAAATTAAAATTTGTTATCTCCAAAATAATTTTTAATTTCTCAACCAAAACATATATTGTGAGTACAGAAAAAGAGCTGTCTCAATGAGGTGATTCTTTTGAGCACCCAAAACATGTTAACATTGTCATGATTGATGTACATGTATTAGTATATTAAAATTGTTAATTATACCCCCCGCAAACTTTGTTTGTAGGGGGTATACTGTTTTCACGTTGTCCGTCCGTGCGTCCGTCCGTCCGTGCGTCCGTCCGTCCGTAACGCTTTGTTTCCTTAATAACTCGAAGAGTCATTGCTGGATTTTCATCAAACCTTGCAAACATGTTCATATATGCAAGACAAATACTTTAGACAAAAAAGTAAGGGCTAGGGGCCAATTCTATTAGAGTTATTTCCCTTTGTAGTTCTAAATGGCTTTTAATATAGTGCTTTATGCTTATGCTATTATAGGCCATACACGGGCCGATCAACTCCTACCACAGCTTTTGATGGAACAATTTGATACTTTTCCTATACAATGTAGATACATTGAACATATGCATGAAGGAGTTTGGTTCAGAAAAAATAATTTTTGACAAAATGACAGCTGTGAGAACTTAGACAATTTTTCCCTAATAAGGTGTTTGTATATGCATAGACGGTGCCCTTATGGGCCGATCAACTCCTACCACAGCCTTTTATGGAGCAATTTGATACTTTGCCTATACAATGTAGACACATTTAACATATGCATGAAGGAGTTTGGTTTAGAAATGATATTTTTTGACAAAATGACAGCTGTGAGAACTTAGACAATTTTTCCTTAATAAGGTGTTTGTATATGCATAGACGGTACCCTTATGGGCAGATCAAGTCCTACTACAGCTTTTGATGGAGCAATTTGATACTTTGCCGACACAATGTAGACACATTGAACATATGCAGGAAGGAGTTTATAATTTTTGTTTGCACAGATTCTACTGAAATCTTCTTATCAAAACTAAGGTCTTCTTGTTTTAACTATAACTTGCCAAGTTTTTTCACTGACTCTTACTGTGCGGGGGGGGGGGGGGGGGGGGGGGGATCTAATAAGCATTGCTTATTGACTTTTTTCATTTTGGATTGTGATACATGTCAATTATGTAATAATTGAGCCGCATCACCTGAAAACCTGAGAACGCCATGTGCGACAACAATGAGACTGATCAGGCTGATCAGTGGTGTTGTCTTCGTCCAAGATACTAGGTACTGATCAGACTGCATGGACAGGCAGGCTGGTCTGCTCCTTTGTTGTTTGCATGCATCTAAGTCAGGGTTTCTCGCCTTAAGGCCCATTTGTTATCATATGATTACAGTAAAACTTCAATTGTTCAAACACCAATGAAACATTTATTATGGTTAACTCATTGCATGCTGGCTAATTGTTCATGTTTTTTTGTCGTCTGCCGATTTTTTCAAAATCAATTTTTTTCAAAAAATTCTTTCAGGAATGCCATCAGTGTGTCAAACAGTTTGGATCCAGATCAGGCCCGACATTCTGTCAGGCCTAATCTGGGTCCAAACTGTTTGCAAAGGTTATCAGCAGATGACACTCAGTAGGCAATGAGATAATTCTACCTCACTCTTTAGTCCCCCAAAAATAGTTTTCATAGGTCCAGACATAATGATATTGAAGATGGCTTAGACAAGTCTTGTCTTCAAAGGGTGTGTTGTAAGTAATCATTTGAATCACCTTAATAAGGCTTATGATTGCACAGAGCATACCTTTATTTTATGAAATGTTGCTTGATACGGTGTGACATCACGGAAACGTCTCCGTGCGAAATACACCCCAGATTTGCACCTAACATATAGTAAAACGAGGGGAATCGTGGGGATGAAATAGCAAAAAGATAGTGCGTCTAAAAATGAGTTATATTTCCTATAAAAAAGCAACTACAGCACCAAAAAGATTAAATATATATAGAAACTAGTTAACTATTTGATTTATTTGATTTTTAATAAAATCAAAACATTAAATTGATATAAAAATATTATCTAACTTTCATAAATATTACTACGCTGACTCGGCGATTTCCGCAAGCAGACGTGTCGTACGATCAGTTTTTAGCTACACCATCAGTGATTTTATTTGGCCATTTTTGAGGCCGTATATGGGAGTCATTCCCAATCCAAAAATGGCCTTTATTTTCCCAATTTCATGTATTTTAGCTCTTATTTTCCCAATTTTAATAAAATATTTTCCCAAATATGTAGGAAAAGGTAGCTTCCCAAGATCCCAAATAAAATCACTGACCATGGTAAAAGGTCACAGAGTTTCCAACCGTATAGAGCGCAAACTGGTCTGATCAGCTAGGATACTTCCAAATTCAATTTGAAATATGTTCATGGATACCAACTGTATAGCTGCAAACCATATTGTGCAACTGTGTAGGCTGATCTGCACCTTTTCGCCTCATATAATCGATCTCAATTTTCTCAGGGGACGATTCGCCGTTCGTCGCACCGTTCGCGCGCTACAGAAAAGGAGCACTGTCACTTATTTAAGTACTGATGAATTAATATATAATGTAGTTCAAAATCTATCCGAAAATGCCTGTTGTGTCGGTGGCTGAGACATCTGAGTCGTCACTGTTTGCCAAAGTAGATATTTACTGGTATCCAGAATGAAAAGGATTAATATTTTCTCGACGTCATAGCATTGCGGTACACAAGTAGGAATGTGTTTTTCATTTGGTACGGCTTTTGAAAACAGGAAATCTGCAATACCCCGAGCAATAAAATGACATCTGGTTAATACCTCAGTACTGACCTTATTATCGTGTAACGTCTCTTAAAATACACATCACCGAAACTGTGTTTAGATCTATGTCTACATGTTATAACCCCTTTAGGCACTTATAGATTATTCCTTCTGGATTGATAATTTAAACTTGGGATGGTCTATTGTGTCACGGTATTGAAGTGTCAAATGTTACAATTTGCAAAAGAAATTTGCATTTCTATTCCTGAAAATCGTTTTGTCTACTAGTAGGCAAACAGTGAAGACCCTGATGAAATCTAGGTCTTTACTGTTTGCAAAAGTACACGATAAGGAGTTAAAGGTATAAAAGGGTTGGAGCCCAAAATGGACCTTCGCAAACAGTGCAGACCAATAACAATATGGTATGTGCGACCAACAAATGCTCAGACTTGCCTGCGCATACGCGCAGTCTGATCAGAGACTTTCCTAGAAGCTTTAATATTCAATGAGTGTTTAAGTTGCTGACGGAACATCATTTAGAGTGTTCAAGCCATATGCTCGTTGCATTCTTTTCATGTAAAAATGCCACATTGATGGCGGCAATCTTATGACACGGCTCAAATGAGGCAGAGTCAACATAATTTGCTGTAAAAAAACAAACAAACAAAAAAAACATGCAGCAAACGAAACGTTTATACAATTTTATCCGGCATAACTGGGTTAATAAAACTACATTGCATTCAAGTTCTTCAAACAGCAAAGCTCGGTGGTAGAGTGCTTGACTTGAGACCGAGGAGTTGCGGGTCCAAGCTTGCATTGTGTCCTCGAGCAAATCGCATTGATGGATCAACTTAGGATGACCCGTCCCGACATAGCTGATTCTTTTGACTGGGACGTAAAGAATCAAATCACACACACAAATAAATCAAACAACAACAATTATAATTAGACTCGTTTGAATTTCTTTGTACTAATTCTTTGCATAACAGTCAACAATTTTTACAGTCACATGTCGGGACAAAATCCCGTCATCCCTGCTTGAACCAGTACATAGCAGCGGATAAAGTGTTGGAGTCATGCCCAGTGACTGGTGAGTCTCGGACCCTTCTATCCCCAGTTAGTGACGTATATAGGTCACTGCCCCCAGTCTAACGCTCTACCAGCCAAGTCACTTTGCCAGGCGCAATGGTTTCCAGGCTGGTTTAACAAGTTTTCATTAGGCAAAGCTAGATACTGTCTGTCAGTCGGACGACTTTGATCAGTCGCTACTTCACAAAGAACTCTACAGATCAGACAGGCTCGTTACGGCAAAATTTATGATTTTTTCGTAAGCAACAAACTGGTCAGCCTGCACATCCACGCCGTCTAAAGATTACTACTAGTCAAGTCAGTAGGGTGTACAGAAAGTTAGTTAAAATGGGGTGCTAGTTTGAAGGCAGATGTTGTTGGTACTAACCAGTAAATGCATCATGCGGCATCTGGACGGGTAAGATGTTCATCGGCGGTATAGAATTATACAAACAAAGATTTTTAAACGATGGGTGTTGTCCCTGTATACCTTTTTACCTGGGTTTTCGCTACTAACAAAATCTCCTTAAACAGGAATGTACAAAACACATAAACTGGTGAAACGCACACAGTGAAGACACAGACCGACTGTCGCGCGTTGGTGCATATGACCTGGCTATGCACTGTTCAATCAGGTCAATCCAGATGAGGTCCGACGAAACTATTCGACATCATTCCCGTATTAGCCATTCCTTAATGTAGATATAAGGCTCACCTAGTTTCAAGCAGTTTAGATCCAGAGCATGACATTTTACGACCAGAGTTACATCCAAACTGCTTATAAATATTACCGGCAGCCATCTCTTGTGATCTTTACATATTTGTTAATACCAGGCCGTGTAGCGCAGTCGGTAACTACAGATGCGTGTCTGGGGGCAGATCAAAGGGACAGTGAGTTTGATCCCGGCCCGGTCCGATAATTTTGTGAAGATTGATCGGGAAATAAATTAATTTCTACGGTCATTCTCCACTATTCCGTTGATTCATTCAAGAAGGGTTGTTGTCAGGAAAAGGCAAAATGTGCACGAAGTACTTGATACCGCTTGTTCAAGCTTTGTTAGGTGAACTGACCGTCCCGACATGACCGTAGCTGTGACTGGGACGTGAACAACACATCATAAAACTTTTTGTTAGGATACAACACGTCTCTTATCTCCCTTTTATGCCTATGGAAATGTCCTGAATTGGACCAGTCCACATCCGCTGTTGGGCGGTATTTGTCATGTTTAGTCAAATGAATAGAACATTATATTTAGCAAACTGTGCCGACCCTGATCAGACGGCGAACCATGCGCCGTCTAATCTGGATCAGCACTGTTTGTCAATTTCCCAAAATAAGGGTTGGTTAACCCGATCTATCCAGGGACAAGTAAATTTTGTTTTCTTCCCCTGGAGTCGTTATAAAAAGCATCTAAACACTTTCCTTCCTGATTCAAGGTTTTCTGAATTACCGAGACCACCTACTCATCCCCCAATATAAGTTGGGTGTTCAAAAGCATGCGCAGATCCAGAGGGGGACAGGGGATCCGGACCCACCCCCCTCAAAAATCACAAAAATATAGGGTTTCTTAGCAGTACTGGTCCGGATCTCCTGAAATTCTCAAAATGCTCAAAGCTATCAAGCTATTAAATGGCGTTTCGCAGGCGGGTCGATGTTGGCCCTCTTTTAGTGGTATTTGGATCCTCTCTCCCATAAAAAAAATATTGTCAGTGCTGCAGAGTTGGACCACCTTTGACAAAACTTTCTGGATTCGCGCATGAATCAATATATCGATAATCCGATGCAAAACCGGCAGGCTCATTCCCGGGGTTACATATCTCGAGCGTGTCCGAGTGCGAAGACCAGACGTGTAGAAAAATGTGTATACTCATACGCGCTTAATGTTCTCTTAAACGTTTTTTTTTTTTCGCATCAAAGGCACCGAATTATGAGGGTCGAATTTATGTGCCGATTAAATGTCAAGTTTGCTTTGAGCCAAAAATGTCCCGGACTCGTTTACAAATCGTATTGTTGGTTTTATTTTAGGAGAAACCCGCGCTCAGAGTAGTTCTACACACCTGTGTCAGAGACTCTGGTCAATAAACAACTTTTCAACTGCGTTTAGGCGGCTAGTAGTGAAAGCTTAGCGTACTATCAGACTCGTTTTTTATTTTTTTATTTATTTTTTTATACAGCCATTGTACATTCGAGCATTATCAAGCCAGTTCTCGACATTTACGAGGATAAGAACTTCCCCAAGTAACAATTAAGCCTTCGAATATGAAACGCATTTACAGGAATTTGCACACTCCGATGAGTGTTTATTATATTACAAAAACAATAATATGTGGAAATAAAGTAAAAACGCGAACAGACGATGTATTAATGTGCATCAAACTGTTCCTGGTATTCCAAAAGCTAAATGACTGCTATTGGTTTAAAAAGCCAATACTTGTTCTGATACGCTCGTTATCGGGTATATACGGAAATCTCCGATCAGCAGAAAGTAGTCCCGTAAATATTAAATTGCACACGGAGCCGTTTCCATAATGACAATTAACTCACACGGGATCAAACTACCCCTAAATCCTCAATCAATTTTTATGTTCGCAAGGGTGTTTGGAGCCATCAAAGTTCAGCTGTTGTCTGCTATATACACGTATGTATAGTCTGTGCTCAATAAGAGTATAGTGACAAAACAGATTTACAGCTAGAAGTATGAATGAAACCCCTATATTTGTCCAAATAGGTGAATAAAGTACCATAACGTGACCAACTACTTAACTCTACACTTATTGAGCAAGGACTCTATATAATCCTCATGTTGTTAAATAGTGTCTTGAGGAATAAATAAACCCTTTATGGAAAATATTTTTATGGTCCCAAAGTTGTTGAAGCCAGTACACATGTAGTTTGCTATGTATAATATATTTGCTTCTCATGTTTTTAACTGTTTGCCGATGGAGTAATTTTGCATGCTTTTTTGTCATCTGCTGATTTGCTGATTTTGAGTAATCAGCAGATGGCACTAGTAGGTAAAGAGTTGATTAGCTTCTTGAGTGAATAAATAAACGTAAAATTTGATATTTGTAAAAGCTTTCTCTTAAACTCGGATATCTCTAAGAACCCACTTAACTGTGTTGTCTGCTGATAACCTTTGCAAACAGTTTGAACCCAGACCAGGCTCGACAAAATGTCAGGACTGATCTGGAACTAGACTGTTTGACACTCTGATGGTATTCCTGAAAGAATTCTTCCAAAAAGTAGGAGCCACTGTGGTGTAGTGGATAAACCGCTTGCCTTGTAAACAAGGGGTTGCAGGTTTGATTCCTAGCTTCACC
The DNA here is from genome assembly GCA_964019695.1 of Loripinus fragilis. Taxonomy (NCBI): domain Eukaryota; kingdom Metazoa; phylum Mollusca; class Bivalvia; order Lucinida; family Lucinidae; genus Loripinus; species Loripinus fragilis. Next base: position 333,468 of record CAXHUL010000237.1, on the reverse strand, counting down.
TGTCTGTCGGATGAGACTTTAAGCTGTGGGCCCATCCCCATATGACCTTAGCTGTTGGTTTGACGTTAAACACAAACACAACAAAAATTTTCGAAAAAGTTGATTTTGAAAAAAATCAGCAAACGACAAAAAGCATGAACAATTTTTCCAGGAGGCATAGAGTTAAGTCAGACATTGGATTCAGACCATCTGGAGTACATTCTTGCCAGCACGCAAGATTTTGGTACTAATTGCACATGTGCAAAGCCTCCTTTAATTTTTTGCATGCTGGGTAATTGTTCATGCTTCTGTTGTCGTCTACTGACTTTTTTCAAAATGAACTTTTTCAAAAAATTCTTTCAGGAACACTATCAGAGTGTCAAACAGTTTGGATCTAGATCAGGACCAATGTTCTGTCGGTCCTGATCTGGGTCCAAACTGTTTGCAAAGGTTATGACCAGACGACAAAAGTCGGCACTAGCAAGGAAATAGTGAAACGCCCATGTTGACTTATCCAGATAGGTTAGAAGTCTTTAGTTTGGCCTGTGTCTTTATCTTCTTCTCTTCTGTGTGTGTGTGTGTGTGCACAGGCTTGATAGAACATTAGCTGCTTGTGGATGCGATAAGTACTGAAATCTTGTGTGCTGGCCCATTTATTTCTGAATGGCTTTCCTTATTCTATCTTGCCTTTTTGCAAGATGAAATTCCCAGTGAATGCCCAAATATGGATGTTTGTTGTCTGCTGATAACCTTTGCAAATGGTTTGGACCCAGATCTGAACTGACAGAATGTCAGTCCTGATCTGGATCCAAACCATTTGACACTCTGATAGTGTTCCTGAGAGATTTTTTGTAAAAAATAATTTAAAAAAAAATCCGCAGATGACAAAAAAGTCATGAAAAATTACACAGCATGAAAAGAGTTAGTTTCTTTCCATGCTAAAATCTATTTATGCCACTATAGCATTTACAAGCATCATTTATAACAGAAAGCAGGTAACAAAGGTGCTTATTGGATGGCATAGATTCACATTCTGATATGCAATTTTGATGTTTTTGATATACTTCTCATAATGGTTTGTGTGATCAAAACCATTGCTCCATCGAAGCGGTTCTATCTAGTAAATACCATTAACACCAGTCAGGCCTTTAGTTAAGAGTGCGTACCGAAAAATAATTTTCTTATATTCAACCAAAACATATGTTGTGGGTGCTCAAAAGAACCTTCTCAGTGAGACGGTTCTTTTGAGCACCCAAAACATATGTTAAAACTGATTGGTAAGAACATATTTACAATTTATGCTAAAAAATGTTGTTTATCTAAACCTGTGACCAGTCCTGAATATAAATGAGCAAGACATAAGATTTCGGTACGTATCACATTGACTTAGCAAAGGCACAGACAATTCTGACACTAGAACCTTTGCTGCTCATATACACATAGTATCGATGTAGATGAAGACTCAGATCCAAATCTAGACTTCTGGCCCTGCTGAACACATAGAGGATCTTACATGAGTGCTCATGTTTTATTGAATTTATTAAACTAGTAGGGGAAAAGAGATAAAATGTGAGGCTTTCCGAGCATTTTATCTCTTTTTAGCAACAAGTTTAATTAATTCAATAATACAGGAGCAGGAATGTTAGAATCTATTTATCATATGACCATGATGACATCAAAATTACTTAAAAATAGTAATTTTGCCACTTTTATGTGACGTTTTTTTTAAATGCACAGAAATAAGTAACGTTTGTTTGTTTGATTTGATTCTTTCAAACCCATCTACAATCTTTCAGTTAAACAGGGAGGGATCTTCCTGGGTTGAACCAGTACTAAGCTAGGATAAATGTGTTTTGCTCAAGGACCACAACGCAGTGACGCCAGTGAGGCTCGAACCCCCGACCCCTCGGTCTTGAGTCAAGCACTCTACCACTGAGCCACTGGGCTCCCAAATAAGTAATGTTACTTAATCTGTAAATCACGAGTGGTATATTGATTTTGTTGCATGGAGTTATATCATTCCAAGTTGCAACGTCATGTGATAAATAGGTTTTTGTGCATATGCGATAAGTACCAATATTAATGTGCTGATCTGTTCATATTGTGCAGTCGACTTTCATTATTTTAAAATTCATGGGACCGTAGGGTAAAAAGGATTTGAATTTAAAAGTATACTGAACCAAACCTGGCCCCAGAGGATATAAAACTTTTTTCATGCTCAACTCAGCTGAGCATGAAATTCCAACTGCTGATGAAACTAAAATGCTCACAAAATCAGAACTTTTCTTGCTTCAAACTATCAGATGTTGTATTTATCATGCTAGTAAATGTTAATTGCAAACAAATGTTGGCATTTTAACATTTATGAGTATGATAAATTTCATGCTCAGTTGAGTTAAGCATAAAAATGTTTTATAGCCTCGGGCCATTTATATTTTTCATTTAATCCTATCAAATGATATTTTGCATTTACCGTTGGGCCTCTGGATAAGACAACAGAATTGAAAATTATTTTTCTTGTTTCTCAACCAAAACATATGTTGTGGTTGCCCAAAAGAACTGCCTTAATGAATATACCCAAAGCATGTTTAAAAATTGGAAAATAATGAAATTTTATGCTTAAATATTTTGCTTAGCTGGCACTATGAATATAGTGCTTAAATCTTTACCTACTAGTGTCATCTACTGAAAACCTTTGCAAATAGTTTGGACATAGATCAGGCCCGAAACAATGTGGGGTCTGATCTGGATCTAAACTGTTAGAAACTCTGATGGTATTCCTGAAAGAATTTTTCAAATAAGTTGATTTTGGAAGACAGCAGAAAAAAGCAAGCTTAATTTCCAAGTAGGCGAAGAGTTAAAGCAGGCCTTTAGTTAAGGGTGAGTAACAGAATTTTTTTTTCTTATTTCTCAACCAAAACATATGTTGTGGGTACTCAAAAGAACCGTCTCAATGAGACGGTTCTTTTAAGCACCCAAAACATATGCTTAAAAGTATGGGTAAGAAAATAATTACAATTTTAGTTGAAAAAAATTGTTTTTCTAAACCTGTGTAAATCATAGTCTCATTGATGATGGAAAGAGACGGTACTTTAAAGTAACAGCAGTACATGTATATCTTTTCAAAGGTAATGAGAAAAAATAATGCAGCCATGCACTTCTTCGTAACATGTCTGGCAACAAATGCGTGTCTGACTGCAGATCCAGGGGTCGCGAGTTTGATCCCGGTCCCGTCCCATACTTTCGTGGAGATTGATCATGAAATGATTTCTACGTTCATTCTCCTCCCTTCCGCTGATTCATTCAAGAAGGGTTGTTGTCAGTTACAAGTGAAAGTATGTGCACTAATTACTGGTTAACCGCTTGTTCAAGCCTGCCCAGGAAAAAGTGTGGTTAGGTGAACTGACGGTCCCGCAATGACCTTAGCTGTTGAATTGGGACATAAAGCAACAAAACAAACAAAAACAAACATCATGCACTCTCCGAATCCAGCGTGTATCTCATATAAACTTTGACTAAAGCATGTTAACTCTGCCTGCTCAGCAAATTTTTTCGTCTGTTGATAATCTTTGCAAACTGTTTGGATCCAGATCAGGACCAACAGAATATCGGTCCTGATCTGGATCCAAACTGTTTGACACTCAGATAGTTTTTAAAAAAAGTTAATTTTTGAAAAAAGTTAATAGCAGACGACAACAAAATATGCAGATCAGGACGACAGAATGTCGGTCCTGATCTGGATCCAAACTGTGTGACACTCGGATAGTTTTTAAAAAAAGTAAATTTTTGAAAAAAAGTTAATTAGCAGACGACAATACAACATGCAGATCAGGACGACAGAATGTCGGTCCTGATCTGGATCCAAACTATTTGACACTTGGATAGTTTTTAAAAAAGTTGATTTTTGAAAAAAAGTTAATTAGCAGATGTCAACAAAAGCATGCAAAGTGTTAATATACATGACTAGATTTATACTGTCCTGCCAGCCAAGAGTGACAGTGATGTCATTTTTTGTTAACAAAGTTATCAGGGACTTATTATCAATAGATCACTTGTGTGTTAATCCTATCTGCAGGATAGGATTAATACACAAGTGATCCATCGATTCTCTTTACCTCAAGTGGAGTGTACATGTACAAGTTAATGTTTTTACATAACAATTGTAAACAAAATATGACATCACTGTCACTCTTGGTTGGCACGACAGTAGATGTATCTTTTCTCTGATTGTTGTATACTGTAAGGTGGTGTGTATGTTATAAACACTAGTTTTATCTGTTGTTTTACATGTTTATATTCTAAACACTTAGTGTGTACATGTATTTGCCAAATATGTATTGTTCATACGATAAAATGTAGAAAAGTGCTTTCATTCTAAATATTATAACATGTTTCAATATATTGATGCTTAGTTTTAAGATATATTCTTGCATTAATGCCTTTATGTTTGCGCAAAGTTATTTAAAGCCATTGTCAAATGAACAGATCAAAGATAGGATGTATTTGAACAGTGACATGAGATTTCCAACAATGTGGTATGTGCGACCAGCAAAGGCTTAGACCAGCCTGCGCATATGCACAGTCTGATCAGAGCCTTTGCTAGTCTCTTGAATATTCTATGAGTGTTAAGCTACTGACTAAACATCATTTGGAGTTTCTAGACTTAAAAGGAAGCTGCATGCCACATTGTTGGAAATCACGTCATGGCTTATTTCCAAATGTTTTCCTTAACTCTTTGCATGCTAGGTAATTTGTCATGCATTTGTTGTTGTCAGCGGATTTCTTTTTTTCAAAATTAACCTTTTTGTGTGCTCAATAGCTCTTTTACCCGTTGATATTATCACCTGCATCACTTTAGCCAAAGCAGGTCTACTAATAGGTCAATTCCCTCCATCCATCTGTCCTTCAGTCTGTCCATCTGCATCACTTTTGGAGTGCCTAGTTTGTGTAATCTGTAACTCCAAAAGTTTTCATTCCTTTATATTCAAACTTTGCAAAATGGCATATTGAAGATGTGCACCTACTACTTTGTGCACATTTCATGAATATTTTCTCAAGTTTTAGGGGAGTTGAACTTTTTTTCATCCAAAATGCTTTGATGGTGTCTGAATCGTGTAATCTGTAACTTGCCAACAGTTTTCATGTCTTTATACCCCCCGCAAACTTTGTTTGTAGGGGGTATACTGTTTTCACGTTGTCCGTGCGTCCGTGCGTCCGTCCGTCCGTCCGTAACGCTTTGTTTCCTTTATAACTCGAAGAGTCATTGCTGGATTTTCATCAAACCTTGCAAACATGTTCATATATGCAAGACAAATACTTTAGACAAAAAAGTAAGGGCTAGGGGCCAATTCTATTAGAGTTATTTCCCTTCGTAGTTCTAAATGGCTTTTAATATAGTGCTTTTTCCTTAATTACTCGAAGAGTCATTGCTGGATTTTCATCAAACCTTGCAAACATGTTCATATATGCAAGACAAATACTTGAGACAAAAAAGTAAGGGCTAGGGGCCAATTCTATTAGAGTTATTTCCCTTTGTAGTTCTAAATGGCTTTTAATATAGTGCTTTGTGCTTATGCTATTATAGGCCATATACGGGCCAATCAACTCCTACCACAGCTTTCGATGGAACAATTTGATACTTTTCCTATACAATGTAGACACATTGAACATATGCATGAAGGAGTTTAGTTCAGAAAAGATAATTTTTGACAAAATGACAGCTGTGAGAACTTAGACAATTTTTCCCTAATAAGGTGTTTGTATATGCATAGACAGTGCCTTTATGGGCCTATCAACTCCTACCACAGGTTTTTATGGAGCAATTTGATACTTTGCCTATACAATGTAGACACATTTAACATATGCATGAAGAAGTTTGGTTTAGAAAAAATATTTTTTGACAAAATGACAGCTGTGAGAACTTAGACAATTCTCCCTAATAAGGCTTTTGTATATGCATAGATGGTGCCTTCATGGGGCGATCAACTCCTACCACAGCTTTTGATGGAACAATTTGAGACTTTGCCTATACAATTTAAACACATTGAACATATGCATGAAGGAGTTTTGTTCAGAAAAAATAATTTTTGACGAAATGACAGCTGTGAGAACTTAGACAATTTCTCCCATATTAGGCTTTTGTATATGCATAGATGGTGCCTTCATGGGCTGATCAACTCCTACTACAGCTTTTGATGGAACAATTTGATACTTTGCCGATACAATGCAGACACATTGAACATATGCATGAAGGAGTTTGGTTCACAAAAAATAATTTTGACAAAATGACAACTGTGAGAACTTAGACAATTATTCCCTTATATGGCTTTTGTATGCATGGATAGTGCCTTTATGGGCTGATCAACTCCTACTACAGCTTTTGATGGAGCAATTTGATACTTTGTGGATACAATGTAGACACATTGAACATATGCATGAAGGAGTTTATAATTTTTGTTTGCACAGATTCTACTGAAATCTTCTTATCAAAACTAAGGTCTTCTTGTTTGAACTATAACTTGCCAAGTTTTTTCACTGACTCTTACTGTGCGGGGGGTATCTAATAAGCATTGCTTATTGACTTTTTTCATTATTTTTAAACTTTGCATAATGATTATTCACACATTGAAAATGTGCACCTCCTACTTTGTACACATTTCATGAATTTTTTTTCATTTTTGGGGTCTTGAACTTAGAATTTTTTTCCGTTAAATGCTTGGAGGGTGTCTGGTTTGTGTAATCTGTACCTCCAACAATTTTTATTCCATAATATTTAAACTTTGCATAATGATTGTTCATACATTGAAAATGTACACCTTCATTGAAGATGTGCAATTGTCTTATTTATTACGGCTGTTGGACATGGATATTTTATCCATTCGAAATGCTTATGGGGTGTTTGATAAGTGTAATCTGAAACTCCAGCAGTTTTCATTTCTTCACATTCAAACTTTGTGTGTTATGATTGTTTACACATTGAACATGTGCACCCTATATTTTGTGCACATTTTATAATATTTTTGGAAGTGTTTAACTATAATATTATTACGTCTTCACCACCTTTGGATTGCTTACATTGTTTATTTGAGTGTAATCTTTAATTCAAAAAGATTTCATTCCTTCATATTCAAACTTTGCGTAATTATGTTCACACATTGAAGATGTGCACCGTTGACACAGGCCCAGAGTAGATTTTCGTCTTGTTTTGATGATATTTGGTCATCAATATGGTGTATCTCATGCAGATATGGCTGCTCTCCCTTGCTTTCAGTTTTAATTTATCTCCCTTGATTCAACTTGAAGGTTGAAACCTTGTACTCTTCATAAAAATAAGAAGGCAAAGATCAGGAATCAATGCAATCAAGTACCTCACCATATGGTAAAGTGACAAAAACATAAGGAAACAACATCACACATAAGAGGGCCAATGGGTCAGCCCTTTCCCAGCAGGTGTGATCACAAGGCTGCAACAGACAAGACCCTTTGAGATATTTTATAGGCATATATAGCAGGCCAAGATGTGTGTTGAGGGCAGTCATGTTTACTCTCCCTTGCTTCATGTTTGAATTATCTCCCCTGAATGAACTTTAAAAGTGGAAAGCGTGTGTGCTCCATAATTTTTTAGGGATATTTTAATGATATTTGGTAGGCATACATATTAGGTCAAGAATGTGTGTCATATGAGAGCATGGTGTCACTCCCTTGAAGGAATTCAAAAGTGGAAACGTGCAAGAAAGGGATTCCAGTCCTTGATTCATATTTGATTATCTCCCTTTATCATTATCAATACTGAAACATATTTTGTGATAGAGGCCCCACTTCGAAATATTGGATTTGGGTTTGGCATTCATCATTCCATCATTCTGTCCTTCTGTCATAAGTTTTCTGCTCAATATCTTGAGAGCAAATAGATAGAATTTTACCAAATTATGTATATGCTTTAAAATTGCTTTGATAATGACAAGATATAGGTTGGGATTGTTTCAGGTATGCATCATTTTTCTCACATGGCTCAATATCTTGAGATCAAATGGATAGAATTTCATGCATTTATACTAACAAGATCTAGGTTGAGATTCTTACCTGTCATTTTCTGCTTATTTGTAACAGAGTCATGGCCCTTGATGGATGTCGGTATTTCCTTCCTCGAAAAAATGAACAGAATTTGACCAAATTTTGTTTATGCATTGACATTGACAAGATCTAGTTCTTGTTAACTATCATTCTTGGCAACTTTGTAACAAAGTGAAAGCTCTTGATTGATATAAGAACTTTGTTTCCGCTCAATATCTTGATAACAAATGGACGGAATTTGACCAATTTATGACCCCCCCCCCCATTTATGACAGTTGTCATTTACCATCTCATCTGATTATGTACTTTGATACCATATATTGCAAACATTATGGACCCAGATTAGACTGCTCCTTTAGTTAGACTGCATTACATCCCATGATATAACATCAAGGAGACGTTGTCTTAATACCTTGTCTTTGTATTAAGAGTCTATCTGATCAGGGTTCATAGTGTTTGCATCTATGGTAAAGGTGTTTTGGAGTGCATGCAGTGAAATATATGCAACAGATATAATCAGCAGACAATATTTTCATGACCAACATATCGGCAAGATAAGGATTAAATTAAAGGGACTTTAGCTTTCCAAGCAAATGCAAACTTTTGTCTACAGAATGTTGGTCCTGATCTAGATCCAAACCATTTGACACTCTGATACAAGAGGTGTTTCATGTTTATTTGAACACATTTGAAATTGCCGTATCTCATTAATTTCTTTTTATATTTAGTAATAATAAATTTACATTGGTCAATCTGATCTCCAGGAATGCGCAGTCACCAAGAAAATAGCTCTCAACTTTATTAGCTGGATTAAAACAGTCTCTGAAGATGAGTAGTCAAAATTAAAGCGTTTAAAATTGCTGTCTGAAACGAAATGTTCAAAATCATTCTTGAACGATTTCTCTTAAAGGGGTGAAGTTTTTCTCTTTGAACCTATTAAAATTGTACATAAATGATTAAGGTGTGTTCTGCTAAGAAATAAAGCATTTCCGTTGGATATTTACTTTTTTGAAGCAACTCAAACATCAGATTTTGGGGTTTACAGTTTCCAAAGCAACACTAAAATGTAAGCAAAATACATGAATGCAATATTTGGTGATCAGTTTTATCTGCAATATATTCTTGATCTATTTAAGAACTTGTGTCGGCTGTGAGTTTTGAGAATTTGTTTTTCACAATTCTTTCAGGACACATTTTATACATGGAATGCCCATTTGGGCACTCGTATGGTAGAACTTATACAGCCCAGTTGTCAAGCAAAAGCAGGCGCACAGAAGCTGTTTTTCATTTGAATAATAGACTGAATGCTCCTCTAAACTTTAAAAATAAATTTGAACACTTTTATACGCATTTTCATTAGAAATACACCCGTTTTAGCTCTTAAAATCAGTAAATGGGGGGTGGGCATGTATTTTGGGAGGCCGTGTTATGGTTATGCTTTTAATTGCCTATTTGTCTATTTGGTCGTACAAGGGACATGCCCGTTATTTAAGAGAAATCAAAAGTTATTTATTTTATTTATATGTAACCTCGAAAAATGAAATTCACATTTGTTCAAATAAACATGAAACAGGTCTCCTAGCGTTCCTGAAAGAATTTTTTGAAAGTCAATTTTGAAAAATAGTCAGCAGACAACCAGAGAGGCATGAAATATTACCCAGTAGCAAAGAGTTAATTTGCTGTTCATTGAGAATTGATATATTGGCCTCAACGCAACAAAAACGTTTTTCTGGGTTCTCAACAAAGTGTCAGACTCAAACCTCTTCTCAGCTACAGAGCCTAGCTAGAAAATTGAAAAAAAAAATGCGTTTAGATATGACACATTCCAATAAATGAATAACATAGGTGCTGATCAGGCTCTGTGGATGCACAGTCTGATCAGCACCTTTGTCATTGGCAAACTGAAGACAGGTTTTCTCAGGTCGAGGCTGTATATCTTAAGAGGTAGAGGACAACATATTTTTGTTGTTTTGTTGTTGCAGTTTTTGCATCCTTGTGTATATTGATATGGTCATACTTGTCAACCTTTGTACAGTTAAGTCACACCCTGATAACACAAATGACCTGCTTCAGTGGAAGTGAATTTTGCATGCCTGGTATATTGTATTATTCTGATCAGAAGAGTTACTTCTGCATTCTGTCGTATCAAATTATTACTTAACTCCATGCCTACTCAGTAGTGGCCAGTGAGGTGTCGTCTGCTGATAACTTTTGCAAACAGTTTGGACCCAGATCAGGCCAGACATAATGTCAGGCCTGATCTAAATCAAAACTGCTTGACACTCTGATAGTACCCCTGTGAAAGAATTTTTCAAAAAAGAAGATTTTGAAAAAAATAACAGCAGACGACAAAAACACATGAAAAATTACCCAGTAGGCAAAAGAGTTAAATGAGTTCTTTCTCCCTAAAATGGTTCTTTTGAGTGAAATACAAAATGGTCATTTTGAGTTAACTCATTTATGCCAATTGTATTTTCCCATCCTTGTCAATTGGACGAGTCCATTTCCAATTTTAGGGTTGTTTGGTGATATTTTTCATTTTTTATTCAAATTCTAAAGAAACTTCTGTAAGCTAAAAGTGGAGAACCTGATCAGACGCAGCATCTTGCGGCATCTGATCTGGTTTTGCACTGTTTGCCCATGTCCCAAAAAAAGGACGCTAGGCTCATATGGGTTAATAAATTCTTACCAATTTTTTTTAATGTTCAAATGTCTAAAAGCCCAATGTGATTAATCTGCTGCTGTGGATTTAGAATAAATGAGAGTCCAAGATTTATTAACCCTTAAAGCGCCAAGTAAAAAATGCCTCTGAAAAAAATGTTTTGATATTATGTATATCCTTAGTTCTTCTCCTTTTCTTTTTTTCTTCTTCTCCTTCTTTCTGCTTACTAGTTAAGTCTTAAAAAGCTTATTAATTTATCTTAGAGCAAAGTAATCTTGAAATAGAAGTGTATAGTAGATTTCATGTGAAAATTTGGATTATGTTGTAAATATATAAATACTATATGCTAATAAAGAATTATATAAAAAAATGCACCTGAAAATGTCGTCTGCTGAAGTCGTCTGCTGCAAATAACTGCCAATCATTACTGATGAATTAAGTATAGAAGCAAACAGCCTGGACCCAGAACAGACTGCTCCTATAGGAGCAGACTGATCTGGATCCACACTGTTTGCCACAGAGGCTTCTTAAACATTTCAGCAGACGAGAAAAGCAGACGACTTTTGTTGCGATTGACGCATTAAGAGTTAATTTATTATCCATTTCACTTTGAGCAACATACATATCGTGTTCAGTAGTCAACTTTCCTTTGAATTTTACATAAACTTGCAAAATATGTTTAATGAGTGATGTTACATATGATCTAGTTACGAATGTGGAGACTGATTTAAATTTGGCCTTTGTAAACTGCTAAAAGCATATGGAAGTAATAGCTGAATGAAAAGTGCATTTGAATTTATACTGCAGATGTAAAAAGCAGACAACAATATCCAAAAGCACATTTGAGCAACCATGAGTGTCAGTGAATGGTAAGGAGGCTGAATAGGATGCAAGGATTCCATATGCAAATCTGTTCTCTGATAATACCCTGGCAAATTGAGTATGTTGAGGTTTATAGTCTTCACATTTCTGTCATTTTGTTTAATTGTCCTTCAGTCCCACATGGTCAAAGTTTTTACAATAAACTTGTGTTAGAAACTTATAATGAAGACCCTTTGATGGTTTCAATGGTGGCAGATAATAAGGTCTGAAGTGTTAATCAACATAATCCCATCCACTGGATGTGACCTTAAGGTCAAGGTCACAGACTATATAAGTCATCTTTTTTACCTGCCTTGCTTTAGCGAAATCAGGTCTAGTAATGGCACTACTCTGTCTGTCTGTCCGTCTAAAACACTTTTGGGGTGACTAGTTTGTGTAATCTGCAATTCCAAAAGTTTATTCAAACATTGCATAATGATGGTTCACATATTGAAGATGTGCACCTTTTATTTTGTGCACATTTCATGAATATTTTCTCAATTTTTAGGGGTGTTGAACTAAGACATTTTTACGTCCAAAAATGCTTAGATGGTGTCTGGTTTGTGTAATCTGTAACTCAAACTTTATTTTCAAACTTTGCATAAAGATTGTTTACACATTGAAGATGTGCACCTCTCATTTTGTGCACATTTGATAAATATTTTCTCATTTTTGACTGGTGTTGAACTTAGACATTTTTTCCATCTGAAATGCATAGGGGGTGTCTGGTTTGTTTTACCTGTAACTCCTACAGTTTTCGTTTTTTATATTCAAGCTTTGCATAATGAGTGTTCACACATTGAAGATGTGTACCTTCTATTTTGTACACATTTCATGATTTTTTTTTCTCCATTTTTGGGGTCTTGAACTTAAAATTTTCCCGTAAAATGCTTAGATGGTGTCTGGTTTGTGTAATCTGTAACTCCAACAGCTTCCATTTCTTTATTTTCAAACTTTGCATAATGATTGTTCACTCATTGAAGATGTGCACCTTTCATTTTGTGCACATTTGATAATTTTTTTTCCATTTTGGATGGATGTTGAACTTAGACATTTTAACCCATCTGAAATGGGTATGAGTCATATGGTTTGTGTAATCTGTAGCAGTTTCCATTCTTTATACCCCCCTCAAACGTAGTTTAGGCAGGTATACTGTTCTCAGCCTGTCCATCCTTCCGTGATTCCGTCTTTCCATCAACATTTTAAGGTTTTTGTTTAATAACTTCTGTAGCTGTTGTCCGTTTTTTATAAAATTATAAACACACCTTAACCATTAGACAAAGCATGTTTGGTAGGAAAAAAGGGGCTGAAGTATTAGTATTGAAAGAGTTATCCCACTTTGAAGTTCTAACTGTATAGTTCTAACTGTATGGTGTTTGCAATATGTCTAATAGTGCATACTTTGTGAAATCAACTGCTCCTAGAGCTTTTAGTATATCCTTTTAATACTTTGCAGGTATGCTACAGACGTATTGAAGATTTGCAATGTGGAAGTTTAATGATGAAAAAATATTTTTTTTTTTTATAAATTTACAACATTTTTAACTTAGCCAATTCTCGACCACAACTCATATTGAATTATGGCTGATAGTGCCTACTATTGTGAAATCAACAATTCCTAGAGTTTTCAGTGTATCCTTTTAATACTTTGCATTATTGAATCTTTGCATGTGGAAGTTTAATGATGAAAAAATAATTTTTGATAAATTTACAGGATTTTTAACTTCGCCAATACTTAACGACTGCACATATTGAATGATTGTTAATAGTGCATACTTTGTGAAATCACCTTTTGTGTATCATTTAAATACTTGGCAGGCTGAAGATGTTAATTGATGAAATGTTTTTCGTATATATAAATCTACAAGATTTTTAACTTAGACATTTTTGGACCATTCCATCTACATGCATAAAATGATGGTTAACAGTGCATACTTTGTGAAATTAACTCATCTTTTTTAGAGCTTAAAGCTTAACCTTTCAATACTTTGTGAACATGTTACAGAGATATTGAAGATGTGCATGATGTAGTTTGGTGCTAATTTCTTTTTTTGACAATTTTATAGCATTTTAAACTTAGCCAATTTTGGATTATTTCGCTGAATATCTGGTTTCATTCGTTTCATTTTTGTTTAGAGGACAGGTTCATTGCTTATTTTTAAATGTAGAAAATCTTATTTGGGTAAGTTTTATTTTGGTCAATTAAGGCTTTGAGAGAACTTAATGAGGAACATAATATTGCAGGGGGGGGGGGGGGGGGGGGGGCAGCGCTTTAGTGAAAGCAGGTCTAGTACGAGGGCTGTTCAAATATGAATGCAAGTAGCTTCATAACTTTCTTCACATCTATGCTACAAAAAAATAGTTAACGTTTCTATAAAGGACTATATGTCACCTTTGAACTGGCACCAGGCATAAAGAAAAATACAGTATACTTATTGAGCTATAGCCCTTTGAATGAGGGTCACGTTAGCATACTAACAAACTCAATGCTTCGAACATATACCAGTGTTATAGACGAGCATATAATTCTTCGATAAACAGTCGAAATTTCTTGATATTTTAAGGAAGTATCCCCATATACTTATATATAAGGATTCTGTGAAAGTTGTGAAAATTCGACATGCTTTTGTTAAATTACAACGAAAAGTTTTCACTATTTAGGTCTCTGTATTTTTGCAATTAAATGATAAACACAACGCCACCTTTTTTTCAGTTAAACTTATCTCTAACAAAATGCACGAAGCAACACTTAAACTAGTTTTAACTCAAAGACAATATGTTGATAGCTCATACTGAGTTGTTGATACAAATTATTGATGGATAGTAGGTAATTTTTAAATGCTGAAAAGCATTTTTATTAAGTCAAAAATGCCTTAAGTGAGGGGGTTATAGAATTTATACTTATTTTTTTTGTCATAACACTGCGGCTTTATTCTAAATTTGAACGTAAACTTTAAGTTTGACCACTATATGCATTATTTACAATAAAATTACTCACCTGGTCTTGAGGACTAGACAGATTGAACATATCTTTAATTAATATAAACAAGTCATTAAGAGGCAGAAAAATGCTTGAAAAAATATATAAAATGTGATTACTCTGTAAATACAGGACAGCGCGTTTTGAAAACTCCCTTATGACATATATAGCATGTTTTCAGCAAAACGCAAAGAAAACAACACCGCGATGTTCATTATTACGTCACCAGTAGATAACTCAAAATGACGTTTATCATAAAATTAATGACGTCCCAAACGTGCCTGTTTACTCCAGATTGAAACGGGATTATATAAACTTTATCATGCAAGCATGTTTTGGTTTTTTAATTAAACTTGCAACTAAAAATTGGTGCAATTTTGTTTAAAACTTACAAAGATATGGCACTATATCCGCACATGTACCAAAACGTACATGCAATTTGCTTCAGAAAAACTTCAGTATACAGAAATGGCCTTTATATAAGGGTCTGTAACTCGAGGTATACAGTGAGTGTTTCTATATGGTTGGTGCCATTTTAAAGGCGACAGATAGTTCTTTCCAGAAAGGTATAACATTTTGTCGTAGCATATATGTGACGAAAGTTATGAACCTACTTGCATTCATATTTGAACAGCCCTCGTAGTGGGTCCACTCCGTCCGTTCGTCTGACCGCAACTATTTTGGGGTGCCTAGTTTGTGTAATCTGTAACTCAAATATATATTCAAACTTTGCATAATGATTTTACACACATTGAAGATGTGCACCTCCTATTTTGTGCACATTTGAAAAAATATTTTTACATGTTTTTACGGGTATTGAAATTAGAATTTTTTTCCATCAGAAATGCTTAGGGGGTGACTGGTTTGTGTAATCTGTAACTCAATGAGTTTTCATTCCTTAATATTCAAACAATGCATAATGCTTATTCATACATTGAACATGTGCACCTTCTATTTTGTTCACATTTGATCAATATTTTCTTATTTTTTAGGGCTGTTGAACTTAGATATTTTATCAATCCGAAATGCTTAGGGGTGTCTGTGACTCCAGCAGTTTTTATTCCTTCATATTCAAACTTAATACGTTAAGACTGCCCACACATCGAACCCTGTGTCAAATGTGCACCCTATATTTTGTGCACATTCGATAATATTTTTGGGATTGTTGAACTTAGATATTATTTCGTCTACACCACCTTTTGATGTGCTTACATTGTTTATTTGTGTGTAATCTGTAATTGAAACATATTTCATTCCTTTATATTCAAACTTTGCATAATGATTGTTCACACATTGAAGATATTCACCAGCGACGCAGGTCAAGAGGAGTTTGGTCTTGTTTTTTTCATTTTGGGGGTCTTGAACTTAGTTTTTTCCCCGTAAAAATGCTTAGATGGTGCCCGATTTGTGTAATCTGTAACTCCAACAGTTTTCATTTCTTTATTTTCAAACTTGGCATAATGATTGTTCACACATTGAAGATGTGCACCTCTCATTTGTGCACATTTGATAAATATTTTCTCATTTTTGACTAGTGTTGAACTTAGACATGTTTTCCATATGAAATACGTAGGGGGTGTCTGGTTTGTGTTATTCATGTTTGAGGTATTGAACTTAGAATTGCGTTAAAAGACATATTTGCCATGTTTCAAATTTGCAACTAGGGCATGAATTACCTACATATGTTAACTACAGACTGATTTTGACATTTTGCGAGGATATTGTTTCACGAAACTTAATCCTTCAAGAAAATTTCCTAATTTACAGTACATGATCCAGCTTATGAGATTGTAGTACTTATCTCATATACGAGCAGCAAAGGTTCAACAGTCTGAGGAATCACACAGAATTCCTTGAACCTTTGTCACTGACACACACAAATGAGAGACTTAGATGAAAGCACAGGCCAAAATATATGCCTCTAAGCCCCACTAGATAGCTCCGAGAGAATATTTATGTTTTAAAAGTGACTTTACACTCCTATGGGATAAACATCTCATATGCTGACCTATATACAATCGTCTCTCGGTAATTGGAAGTCCAGGGATCACTATTAGTTCACATTGAGTTAAGAAAGTAATTGATATGCAAGACATTTTATAAGCTTTTAAATATCCTGCTGATATTTTTTGTCCAGAAAATGCCATCTGCTTTTTATGCCTACTGCATATATACAAATGCACTTCAAACTAGTTTTAACGTGAAAGCAAGCATTATGAACCCAGATCAGACGGCCCCAAGAGCAGTCTGATGACCATAGCTGTTGACTTGGGACGTAAAGCAACAAAACCAACCAACCAACCAAGAGCAGTCTGATCTGGGTATATTGTTTGCAATATAGGCAACCAAAGTAAATACCCAGAAGAGAGAGCAGACCACAATTAATGTGAATAGGTGAAAAAGGGTTAAACTCCTATTTACTAAAACATGCTGTGCTAACTTGAAAGAATTGTCTCTGGGAGAAAGACAGTACTCTAAGTATATGAGCCGTGTCATGTGATTTCCAACAATGTGGTACTTTGAAGATGGTAGACTCAGACGAGCCTGTGCAGCCTCCTTTTTAGCTTAGAAACTCCAAATGGTGTTCAGTCAGTAGTTTAACAATCATAGATTAATCAAGCGACTAGCAAAGGCTCTGATCAGACTGCGCGTATGCGCAGGCTGATCTGAGGCTTTGCTGGTCGCACATACCACATTGTTGGAAATCTCAAGCACTGGCTCATATATCTTTAAATAAGAAAAAGCCCGAAATATGCATGCGCGGATCCAGGAAGTTTTGCCAGAGGGGGACTTTGACAACGTTTTTCTTTTCTGTTTTTAGTTGATGAGGGGAGGGAGGAAGCAAATGCTACTATAAACGGGCCATCATCAGCCCACCAGCGAAACGCCATTTAAATGGCATTTCACTGGTATGCCGATGATGGCCCAACATAGAAAGCTGGCTTGGGAGCTTTGTGATTTTTCAGGGGATCGGGACAAGTTTTGCTAAGAAACCCTATATTTTTGTGCTTTTTCAGGGGGGGGGGGGGCAGGGGGGGTGTCCAGACCCCCTGTCCTCCCCTATGGATCCACCCATGATATGCCATATACAGGAACAGCATGTATAAACAACATAGTCACAGATCCACCTGTAACTGGAGGAGGAGTTTGATCAGGGAGACTGTTTGTTTGATATTACTATTTGTTTGATATCCTCAGCAAATCATTTATTGTAACTAGGATGAATTAGTTAAAAAAATAAATTGACAGCTAGAATTTCAATGTTTCCCTGCCCTCTTCCATATTAATCTCTTCATTTCTTGGGTGTTTGTCTGTCTTTCTGTGTCATCTCTCCATTCTCTCTTCTCCATTTTATCTCTTCTATCCTTTTTCTCTTCTACATTGTCTCTCTCTCTGTTCTTTCCCTTCTCTCTTTTTTCCCTTCCCTCACCTCTCACTTCTCTCCCCTCTTATCCTTTCTCTCTCTCTCTCAATCCACTCCCCTCCGTCTAGTCTCCCTTTACCCTCTTCTACCGTCTCTTTTCTCCCTTCCCTCACTTCTCCCTTCTCTCTCCTCCCCATTCCTTTCTCTCCTTTCAACTTTCTCTGTCTCCCATTCTGTCTGTTCTCCCATCTGTCTCTCCTCTACATTTTTCTCCTCTCTCACTCCTCTCCCTTCTCTTCTCTCCCTTCTCTACCTCTCTCCCTTTCTCTTCTCTCTTCTCTCCACTCATTCTTTCGTTATCCACTCCCTTCTGTTTAATTCATCTTCATTTTCTCTCCTCTCTTTTGTCCCTTCTCCTCTCCCTTCTCTCTTTTCTCCCTTCTCTCACCTCTCCCTTTCTCTTCTCCATTCCCTCTCCTCTCCATTCTCTATCCACTCGGTCTTTCTCTCTTCACTCCCTTCTGTGTCTCATCTTCATTCTCTTTCCTCTCTCTTCCTCCCCTCTCTAACTTCTCTCCATTTCTCCTATCATCCCCTCTCTTTACTGTCTTTTGTCTTTCTCCTCTCCATTCTCTATCCTCTCCCATCTCTCTTTTCTCCATTCTCTCTCCTCCCTCCTTTCTCTCTCTCCTCTTTCTTAGTATCTCTTCTCCTATCTGTCCTTTCTCTCCTATCAGTTTTCTGCTCTCTCCTCCCTATTTCACTTCTCCCTTCTCTCTCTCCTGTAAGGTTTCCCACAGCCTAAAAAAAGGGCAGGGTGCTGGCCAGAAAAAGGGCACTTTTGATGCGTGGAATTCACCCAAAAAGGGCACTTTTGTTGGAACAGGCTTTTCAAATGTGAGTTAGATAAAGGATTTTATGTCTGTTAAAAGGTTAGAATAGCTTCTAGTAGAGCATAGGATTCATTGGGATAACAAAAAGTTATTTTATATAGTAAAACTTAAAATATGACTATTTTTATATTAAAATGGATATAAGGGCAGGAGGGGGAGCTTTAGGGCAGGAGGGGGGAGCTTTAGGGCAGCAGGGTGCTCCCCCCTGCTATTCCTCTTTATGGGAAACACTATCCTATCTCTTCTCTCTCCTATTCCTTCTCTCAGTTCTCCATTTCTCCCATCCATTCTTTCCCGTATCCATTATCTCTCTTATATCCTCTCTCAATTCTCTCTTCTCTTCCTTTATCTCTGCTCCAATATCTGTGTCTCTCTTCTACTCCTCTCCCCTCCATTATCCACTATCCTCTCATCCTTTCTCTAGATACTCTCACTTCTGTCTCCCCTCTCCATTCTCCTTCCTCTCTCTTCTCTCTCATCTCCCCTCTTTTCCTTCCCCTATCTCTCCGCCATTTTTTCTATTTTTCCTCTCCATCTTCTCCATTCTCTGTCTCCTCTCCCTGATCTATCTCCTCTCCATTCTCTCCTCTTCCTTCTATCTCCTACTCTTCCCCATTCTCTGTCTCTTCTCCCTGCTCTTTCTCCTCTCAGGCAGGCTGGAGGGTAAGTGGGGAGGGAGGGAGGCGGGCGGGTAACTGGGGAGGGAGGCGGGCGGGTAAGTGTGGACTTGGGGAGGGAGGCTGGTAAAAGGGGAGGGAGGGTAAGTAGAGAGGCGGGCGGGAGGGTAAGTTGGGATGAAGGGAGGGTGGCAGGGCTGGAGGGAAAGTGGGGAGGGAGGCGCGGGCGGAAGGGAAAGTGGGGAGGGAGGCGTGGGCAGAAGGGAAAGTGGGGAGGGAGGGGCGGGCGGAAGGGAAAGTGGGGAGGGAGGGGCGGGCAGAAGGGAAAGTGGGGAGGGAGGCTCGGCGGAAGGGTAAATGGGGAGGGATGGGAGGGTAAGTGGGGAGGTAGGGGAGGCGGGAGGGTAAGTGGGGAGGGAGGGGAGGCGGGAGGGTAAGTGTGGAGGGAGGGGAGGCGGAAGGGTAAGTGGGGAGGGAGGCAAGCGGAAGGGTAAGTGGGGAGGGAGGCGGGTGGGAGGGCAAGTTAGGAGGGTGGGGATGGAGGGAGGCGGGTAAGTGGGGAGGGCGGGAGGCTAAGTGGGGAGGGAGACGCAGGCGGATGGGTTAGTGGGGAGGGAGGCGGGTAAGTAGGGAGGGGGAGGGAGGGAGGCGGGTGGGTAAGTGGGGAGGGAGGGAGGGAGGCGGGAGGGTAAGTGGGGAGGGATGGAGGCGGGAGGGCAAGTGGGGAGGGAGGCGCTGGCGGGAGGGCAAGTGGGGAGGGAGGCGCGAGCGGGAGGGCAAGTGGGGAGGGAGGAGCTGGCAGGAGGGTAAGTAGGGAGGGAGAGAGAGAGTGTGTGTAGGAGAGAGTGTGTGTGGGAGAGAGAGAGTATGGGATAGAGAGAGTGTGTGGGAGAGAGTGTGTGTGGGAGAGAGAGAGTGTGGGAGAGTGTGTGTGTGTTTGGGAGAGAGTGTGGGGGAGAGTGTGTGTGTGTGTCGGAGAGAGAGTGTGTGTGGGACAGTGTGTGTGTGAGAGAGAGTGTTTGTGGGAGAGAGTGTGTGGGAGAGAGTGTGTGGGAGAGAGAGAGAGTGTGTGGGAAAGAGAGAGAGTGTGTGGGACAGAGAGAGTGTGTGGGAGAGAGAGTGTGGGAGAGATAGAGAGTGTGTGGGAGAGAACGAGAGAGAGAGTGTGTGGAAGAGAGAGAGTGTGTGGAAGAGAGAGAGTGTGTGGAAGAGAGAGAGAGTGTGTGTGGGAGAGAGAATGTGTGGGAGAGAGAGAGAGTGTGTGGGAGAGAGAGAGAGAGAGAGTGTGTGAGAGAGAGAGAGTGCTGGAGAGAGAGAGTGTGTGTGGGAGAGAGAGAATGTGTGGGGGAGAGAGAGTGTGTGGGAGAGAGAGAGAGAGAGTGTGTGAGAGAGAGAGAGTGTGTGTGGGAGAGAGAGAGAGAGAGAGTGTGTGGGAGAGAGTGTGTGGGAGAGAGAGAGAGAGAGTGTGTGGGAGAGAGAGAGAGAGAGAGTGTGTGGGAGAGAGAGAGAGAGAGAGTGTGTGGGAGAGAGAGAGAGAGAGAGTGTGTGGGAGAGAGAGAGTGTGTGGGAGAGAGAGAGAGAGTGTGTGGGAGAGAGAGAGAGTGTGGGAGAGAGAGAGTGTGTGGGAGAGAGAGAGTGTGTGGGAGAGAGAGAGTGTGTGGGAGAGAGAGTGTGTGGGAGAGAGAGAGAGTGTGTGGGAGAGAGAGAGTGTGTGGGAGAGAGAGAGAGTGTGTGGGAGAGAGAGAGAGTGTGTGGGAGAGAGAGAGAGTGTGTGGGAGAGAGAGAGAGTGTGTGGGAGAGAGAGAGAGTGTGTGGGAGAGAGAGAGAGAGTGTGGGTGGGAGAGAGAGAGAGTGTGGGTGGGAGAGAGAGAGAGTGTGGGTGGGAGAGAGTGTAGGAGTGTGTGTGGATGGAAGAGAGTGTGTGTGAGAGAGAGCGTAGGAGTGTGTGTGGGTGGGAGAGAGTGTAGGAGTGGGTGGGAGTGTGTGTGGGAGAGAGTGTAGGAGTGTGTGTGGGTGGGAGAGAGTGTAGGAGTGTGTGTGGGTGGGAGAGTGTGTGGGAGAGAGTGTAGGAGTGTGTGTGGGTGGGAGAGAGGGTGTGCGGGAGAGAGAAAGAGTGTGTGCGGGAGAGAGAGAGTGTGTGCGGGAGAGAGAGTGTGTGCGGGAGAGAGAGATTGTGTGCGGGAGAGAGAGAGTGTGTGCGGGAGAGAGAGTGTGTGCGGGAGAGAGAGAGAGTGTGTGCGGGAGAGAGAGAGTGTGTGTGGGAGAGAGTGTGTGTGGGAGAGAGAGTGTGTGAGGGAGAGAGTGTAGGAGTGTGTGCGGGAGAGAGTGTAGGAGTGTGTGCGGGAGAGTGTAGGAGTGTGTGCGGGAGAGTGTAGGAGTGTGTGCGGGAGAGTGTAGGAGTGTGTGCGGGAGAGTGTAGGAGTGTGAGCGGGAGAGAGTGAGGAGTGTGTGCGGGAGAGAGTGAGGAGTGTGTGCGGGAGAGAGTGTGGAGTGTGTGCGGGAGAGTGTAGGAGTGTGTGCGGGAGAGAGTGTAGGAGTGTGTGCGGGAGAGAGTGTAGGAGTGTGTGCGGGAGAGAGTGTAGGAGTGTGCGCGGGAGAGAGTGTAGGAGTGTGCGCGGGAGAGAGTGTAGGAGTGTGCGCGGGAGAGAGAGAGAGAGAGTGTGCGCGGGAGAGAGAGAGAGAGAGAGTGTGCGCGGGAGAGAGAGAGAGAGAGAGTGTGTGCGGGAGAGAGAGAGTGTGTGTGGGGGAGAGAGAGAGTGTGTGGGGGAGAGAGAGAGAGTGTGTGGGAGAGAGAGTGTGTGTGGGAGGGAGAGAGAGAGAGAGAGTGTGTGAGGGAGAGAGAGAGAGTGTGTGTGGGAGGGAGAGAGAGTGTGTGGGAGAGAGAGTGTGTGTGGGAGGGAGAGAGAGAGAGAGAGTGTGTGAGGGAGAGAGAGAGAGTGTGTGTGGGAGGGAGAGAGAGAGAGAAGAGAATTTGTGTGGGAGGGAGAGAGAGTGTGTGTGGGAGAGAGAGAGTGTGTGTGTGGGAGAGAATGAGAGTGTGTGTGGGAGAGAATGAGAGTGTGTGTGGGAGAGAATGAGAGTGTGTGTGGGAGAGAATGAGAGTGTGTGTGGGGGAGAGAATGAGAGTGTGTGTGGGAGAGAAAGAGAGTGTGTGTGTGGGAGAGAGAGAGTGGGAGTGAGAGAGAGAGTGTGTGTGGGAGAGAGTGTGTGTGGGAGAGAGAGAGAGAGAGTGTGTGGGAGAAAGAGTGTGTGTGGGAGAGAGTGGGAGAGTGTGTGTGGGAGAGAGAGTGTGGGAGAGAGTGTAGGAGTGTGTGGGGGAGAGAGAGAATGTGTGGGAGAGAGTGTGTGGGAAAGAGAGCGTGAGAGAAGGAGTGTGTGTGGGAGAGAGAGTTTGTGGGAGAGAGAGTGTGTGGGAGAGAGAGTGTGGGCGAGAGAGAGTGTTTGAGAGCGAGGGAGAGAGTGTGGGAGAAAGACTGTGGGAGAGCGAGGGAGAGAGAGAGTGTGGGAGAGCGAGGGAGAGAGAGTGTTAGAGAGAGTGTGGGAGAGAAAGAGTGTGGGAGAGAGAGAGTGTGTGTGAGATAAAGAGAGAGTGTGTGTTGGAGAGAGAGTGTGTGTGGGAGAGAGAGAGTGTGTTTGGGGGAGAGAGAGTGTGTGTGTGAGAGAGAGAAAGAGAGAGTGTGTGTAGGAGAGAGATAGAGAGTGTGTGTGTAGGAGAGAGTGTGTGGGAGAGAGAGGGAGTGCGGGAGAGAGTGGGGGAGAAAGTGTGTGAGAGAGAGAGCGTGGAAGAGAGAGAGCGCAGGAGAGAGTGTGAGAGTGAGAAAGTGGGAGAGCGTGAAAGAGAGTGTGGGAGAGAGAGTGTGAGAAAGCTTTGGAGAATGTTGGAGAGCGTGGGGGAGAGAGAGAATGTGTGGAAGAGAGAGAGCGTGGAAGAGAGAGAATGTGTGGGAGAGAGTGTGTGGGAGAGAGTGTGTGGGAGAGAGAGTGGGAGAGAGGGTGTGTGTGAGGGAGAGAGTGTGTGTGAGGGAGAGAGTGTGGGAGGGAGAAAGAGTGTGGGAGAGAGAGTGTGTGGGAGAGAGTGTGCGAGAAAGAGTGTGTGGGAGAGAGAGAGTGTGTGGGAGAGAGAGTGTGGTGGGTAAGTTGGGAGGGAGGCGCAGGCTTGAGGGTAAGTGTGGAGGGGTGAACAGGCAGGTGGGTAAGTGGGGAGGGAGAGTGTGTGAGAGAGAGATTGTGTGGGAGAGAGTGTGTGGGAGAGAGTGTGTGAGAGAGAGTGTGGGAGAGAGAGTATGTATGGGAGAGTGTGTGTGTGGGAGAGAGAGAGAGTGGTTTGGTGGGTAAGTTGGGAGGGAGGCGCAGGCTGGAGGGTAAGTGTGGAGGGATGAACAGGCAGATGGTTAAGTGGGGAGGGAGAGTGTGTGTGGGAGAGAGAGAGTGTGGTGGGTAAGTTGGGAGGGAGGCGCAGGCTGGAGGGTAAGTGTGAAGGGATGAACAGGCAGGTGGGTAAGTGGGGAGGGAGAGTGTGTGTGGGAGAGAGAGTGTGTGGGAGAGTTTGCGGGAGAAAGAGAGAGAGTGTGTGGGAGAGAGTGTTGGAGAGAGAGAGCGTGGAAGAGAGTATGGGAGAGCGTGAGTGTGTGGGAGAGAGAGCGTGGGAGAGAGTGTGTTGGAGAGAGTGTGGGAGAGAGCGAGAGTGTGGGAGATAGAGCGTGGGGAGAGAGAGTGTGGGAGAGAGAGCGTGGGAGAGAGAGTATGGGAGCGTGTGTGAGAGAGAGTGAAAGAGAGCGAGAGTGTGGGAGAGCGAGAGTTGGGAGAGCGTGAGTGTGGGAGAGAGAGTGTGGGAGAGCGTGAGAGAGAGAGAGTGTGTAGAAGAGAGAGCGTGGGAGAGAGAGTGCGGAAGAGAGAATGTCAGAGAGCGTGGCAGAGAGAGTGTATGGGAGAGACAGAGTGTGGGAGAACGTGGGAGAGAGTGTGGGAGAGAGAACGTGGGAGACAGCGAGAGAGTGTGAGAGAGAGAGTGTGTGGGAGAGAGAGAGCGTGGGAGACAGCGAGAGTGTGGGAGAGAGAGTGTGAGAGAGCGAGAGCTTGGGACAGAGAGAGCTTGGGACAGAGAGAAAGTGGGCGAGAGCGTGGGAAAGAGCGAGAGCGATGGAGAGAGCGAGTGCGTGGGAGAGAGTGATTGCATGGGAGAGAGCGAGCGCGTGGGAGAGTGAGTGTTTGGTTGAGAGCTTGGAAGAGAGGGAGAGCGTGGGAGGGCAAGAGGGTGGGAGAGCAAGAGCTTGGGAGAGCGAGAGCGTGGGATAGAGAGAGCGAGAGCGTGGGAGAGAGCGAGTGCATAGGAGAGCGAGAGCATTGGAGGGCGAGAGTGTGGGAGAGCGAGAGTGTGGGAGAGCGAGAAAGAGTGGGAGAGAGCGTAGGAGCGAGAGCGTGGGAGAGAGCGTGGGAGAGAGAGTGTGTGGGAGAGAGCGAGACAGTGGGATAGAGCGTGGGAGAGCGAGAGCGTGGGAGAACCAGAGAGATAGAGTGGGAGAGCAAGAGACAGATAGTGGAAGAGAGTGGGAGAGCGAGAGAGTGGGAGAGCGAGAGAGAGAGAGAGGAATGGGAGAGTGTGGGAGAATGAGAGAGAGTGCTGGAGAGAGAGTGGGGGGAATGAGAGAGAGTGCGGAAGAACGAGAGAGAGAATGTGGGAGAGAACCGAGATAGTTGGTACTGATCTGGATCTATCTTTGATTGTGTTCCTGAAAGACGCTTGTTGAAAGCTAATTTTGAAAAGTCAACAAAAGCATGAAAAATAACCCAGCAAGCAAAGAGACTTTAGGATAAGTTTTGTTATCCGCGCCGCACTTCAAATATTAATAAAAGACTTACGTTTCCAAAAAAATCATCACATATTCCATATCGCAAAAATGGCTGCCAAGATTCGCGCACAACTTCAAAAACACCTCACAGAATGCATGTGTGGCGAGTAAAATGAGCAAAAGATCAATAGCCAATCAGACAATTTGAAGGTGGTCACCCATCTCAAATCCGCGTCTGAGGCTAGTTATGACGTCGTCAATATGGCGACCATAAATAGAAATTGTTCATTAAAGCTATAGTTTGTATTGGTAAAGTCGTATTAAACCAACACGAATTATTTTTTTAACACAATATCATGTATTTTAATCACATGATGGTTATGTCAATGTTTTATGTGACTTTGATAATAAATTATTTCTCGATAACAATAATTTGCATGCAAAATACCTTATATTTAACATAAACATGATAAATACCTAGCTTATCAGTAGACCATAAAAGGTGTGTGTATTTATGATAACCAAAACACATAATTGGTCTGTTCTCGTAAAACTTATGCTTATGTTGTTCATTAGAATCGCCTAATTGAGAAATAATGATATATATCCGAGACAGTGGGAGAGAGCGTGGGAGAGCGAGAGCGTGGGAGAACCAGAGAGATAGAGTGGGAGAGCGAGAGACAGAGAGTGGGAGAGCGAGAAAGAGAGTGGGAGAGCGAGAGAGTGGGAGAGCGAGAGAGAGAGAGGAATGGGAGAGTGTGGGAGATTGAGAGAGTGAGAGAGCGAGAGAGTGGGAGAGCGAGAGAGAGAGGAATGGGAGAGTGTGGGAGAATGAGAGAGAGTGGTGGGAATGAGAGAGAGTGCGGAAGAACGAGAGAGAGTGCGGAAGAACGAGAGAGAGAATGTGGGAGAGAACCGAGATAGTTGGTACTGATCTGGATCTATCTTTGAATGTGTTCCTGAAAGACGCTTGTTGAAAGTTAATTTTGAAAAGTCAACAAAAGCATGAAAAATAACCCAGCAAGCAAAGAGACTTTAGGATAAGTTTTGTTATCCGCGCCGCACTTCTCAACAAAAGTTATCCGCGCCGCACTTCTCTACAGCCGCAAATATCTCCAGTGACAAAACTGCTCCATGCTTCTGTCTGGTCATTTTCTGTCACAACTTGTGAACAATAGTACCTAAATGTATGATCATAAGATAAAATTATATTAATAAAAGACTTACGTTTCCCCCAAAATCATCACATATTCCATATCGCAAAAATGGCTGCCAAGATTCGCGCACAACTTCAAAAACATCTCACAGAATGCATGTGTGGCGGGTAAAATGAGCAAAAGATCAATAGCCAATCAGACTTTGAATGCCCGACCAGCTGACCAAAGATTTTCCCAAGCAGAAATGAGCAAATGCTTTCAACAGTGAGACCAAAACTCAGGTCCCATGAAAACAGCCCCTCGCCATAGATTAGCGTGGTATTTCCCAGCCAGCATCCCATATCGAGCCACTATCGGCATGCAAGCGAAACGCCATCGAACGGCGTTTTGCTGGCGGGCTGATTAGTGGTCCCTTTTTACGTGTTCACTGGATTCATTATATGTACGTTGGGAAACAGCTGCGTGGAACCCTATATTTGCGACCTGGTAAGGTGTGAACCCCAGGGGGTTTGGTTTACTCTGACATTTCCATATAGGCTACATGTATACTTAGGTTCGAACCGTTTTTTGAGGGCTCAAAATTTTAAAAATATTTTTTATGGTGAGGGGGGGGGGGGGGGGGGTCAGAAAAATGATATGGCGGGGTATGCAGATTTTGTCTATTTTTTTTTGGAGGGGAAAACAAAATTGGACTCGTTTTTGGGGGTCATTTCCATGCAATTTTGGGTCCTGTCTTAAGTTCAATGTACAAAATACAGAATGGGGATAGTTTGGGGGTTGCTAAAATTTCATTTTTATTTATCTATTTATTTTTAAATTGAAAATGCGACAAGCTCGATATGTTAATTCTTAAACCCTGCACGGATGGGAGTACGGGCTTCCCCTGCCCTGGAGAATTACAAAGGGATTAGAAGTCCGATTCGAAGGCACTAGCCTACTCCCGTTCTATTGCAAAAAGCAAGCGAGTATAATCAGGAAATACCACGATCAGACACTGAATACCATCCCACGGCACCATGAGGGAGAGCCACAGACATCTGCAAGACAATAAAAGCAAAGCAACCAGCTATGATGATTGCAAAACTAGAATGGACACAAAAACAAAGACATAACCACCACAAACAATGGGAAGTACATTATTACAATAGATCAGCAACAACAGAACCGCCGTCTTAGAACGGACAGCAGCCTAAGCCACCGGGGGCTTAAAGGCATTTTACTGGTACTAAAGCACAAAACATGTTAAGCTCGCATGGAGGTTTCCTAACTATTGCAATTTTTTGTATCATCATGGAGAAGCAATCAAACCAAATTAACATACTATGATGAAACAAAAAAAGGCCTCACGACTCACAGATAGTCAGAGTTACAGAATACCAAGTTGAGTCATGGTGGGCCCTGCTACAGATAAGCACCAGGCCGCGACTAACCAGACGATTCAAGCTTTACGTTATGTTTTGTTGTGCACTACTTGGTGTCCTTTCTAATTTTGCAATCATCTTGAAGAAGAAGAGAGAGCTGTTTGCTTTGCTTTTCTGATTTGTCTTGTGGATGTCTTGTTACCGTGAATGTCCTGTGGCTCTTCCTCATGATGCTGTGGGTTCAGTGGTCTGCAGTGTATGATTGTGGTATTTCCCAATCTTTTAAGCCAGATTATCAATCCAACTGGACCGGGACCAGCCGTAGAAAGTTTGGCTAAGGGAACAATGGGTTCTGCTCCGCCTACGCGAAACTGTTACACGCGTCATTTTAAACGTTTATACCAAAACCTGTAAAGGGGGCGATTTTAATTTTGTATTTTTTTGATGGAGATGTTCACCGCTTCTCTTCCTATGGTCTAATCATTTTACAACATATTCGTTTTGCAAGAGTATGTTCATAAGTTGATGACTTCAACAACAGAAACCAGTTTTTGACTTCTAAGTTATAGTCAGGACCCTTAGGGACAAAAAATAGGTCCCGTGCAAATTGTGTGCCGATTTATGGTGACCTATATCAAAATCTTAAATGGGGTCACCTTTAATTTGAAGGTGGTCACCCATCTCAAATCCGAGTCTGAGGCTAGTTATGACGTCATCAATATGGCGACCATAAATATAAATTTTTCATTAAAGCTATAGTTTGTATTGGTAAAGTCGTATTAAACCAACACGAATTATTTTTTTAACACAATATCATGTATTTTAATCACATGATGGTTAAGTCAATGTTTTATGTGACTTTGATAATAAATTATTTCTCGATAACAATAATTTGCATGCAAAATACCTTATATTTAACATAAACATGATAAATACCTAGCTTATCAGTAGACCATAAAAGGTGTGTGTATTTATGATAACCAAAACACATAATTGGTCTGTTCTCGTAAAACTTATGCTTATGTTGTTCATTAGAATCGCCTAATTGAGAAAAAATAATTAAATATCCCATAATTATCATCAAATATGCAGCTTAACTGTCCAACTGTTGGTATTTGCGCTATCAACAGAACGAACAATACATTGATTCATGATCATTTATATCAAGACAATACTAGTATGATTCAATTCTTTTCACAGCGAATTTTATTCTGCATTGATGCATGTTTATTTCACTGTTTGTATCATATGCGCAGATCTTAAGGTGTTGGGGTCAAGACCCAACCTCCATTTTCCAGCATAAACATTTTCAAAAGTTTAAATTTCTCGGGGCCCACCTTTAGACTGATGGCTGCTAGTGTTTTTGCTCCCCATTAGGGAATTTCGCAAACTTATCCTATCTTAAAGGGAATTTCAGGCTGTGTCTTTTAAGAGATTTTTGCATTCTGTACGCTAGGGTATTAGTCTCTGAGAACCTGTTACATATGTTACCATAGGCCTATTAAATTAAGAAAAAAGAAACTTAAAAGTTTAAGCTACAGAAAGAAGGATTTAAACTGTCTATTTATTAGCTCACCAGAGCCGAAGGCTCAGGGTGAGCTTATAGGATGGGAGTCGAGTGGGCGTATGTCTGTCCGTCCGTCCACACTTTCAAACATGAACATCTCTGAGATCAGCTGGCTGATCGTAATCAAATTTCATCAGAAGCACCATTGGGGTAGGGGATTGACTCCATTAGGTTTACGGCCAGATCGGATCAGAACTCTGGTTTCCATGGCAACAGATAGCTCCCAAAGGGTTATAATGTGGAAAACCTTGTGACCACTCTAACTCCTTCATTTTTGATTGGTTCTTCTTTATTCTTGCACTTAAGGAGAACAACCATAAAATCTTGGATGGTTCGAAATTGGGCAGAATTCGACGAAGGACTTATGAGTTAGCTGCACTTGAGCGTTTGGAAAAATCCCCATAGACTTATAATGGGAGAAAAGTTGTGACCACTCTTGTTCCTTAATTTTCCAATGGATCTTCTTCATTCTTGCAGGTAACTAGGTCAACCGTAAAAGCTTGAATGGGTTCGAATTTCGGCAAGATTCCATCACTGACTTCGGAGTTAGCTGCCCTTGAGCGTGTGAAAAATCAATGAATAGTGTTGTGACCACTCTAGCGCCTTCATCTTTGATTGGATCCTCTTCATTCTTGCAGGCAACAAGGACACCCATAAAATCTCGGATGGGTTCGAAATTTGGCAGTATCAGACGAAGGCATTATGAGTTAGCTGCCCTTGAGCGTTTGGAAAAATCCCCATAGACTTATAACATTGTGACCACTCTAGTACCTACATTTTCCAATGGATCTTCTTCATTCTTGCAGGTAACAAGGTCAGCCATTAAAGCTTGGATGGGTTTGAATTTCGGCAAGATTCCATCACTGACTTCGGAGTTAGCTGCCCTTGAGCGTGTGAAAAATCAATAAATAGTGTTGTGACCACTCTAGCGCCTTCATTTTTGTTTGGATCCTCTTCATTCTTGCAGGCAACAAGGACACCCATAAAATCTCGGATGGGTTCGAAATTGGCCAGTATCAGACGAAGGACTTATGAGTTAGCTGCCCTTGAGCGCTTGGAAAAATCCCCATAGACTTATAATGGGAGAAACATTGTGACCACTCTAGTACCTACATTTTCCAATGGATCTTCTTCGTTCTTGCAGGTAAAAAGGTCAGCCATTAAAGCTTGGATGGGTTTGAATTTCGGCAAGATTCAATCACTGACTTCGGAGTTAGCTGCCCTTGAGCGTGTGAAAAATCAATGAATAGTGTTGTGACCACTCTAGCGCCTTCATTTTTGACTGGATCTTCTTCATTCTTGCAGGCAACAAGGACACCAATGAAATCTCGAATGGGTTCGAAATTAGGCAGTATCAGACGAAGGACTTATGAGTTAGCTGCCCTTGAGCGTTTGGAAAAATCCCCATAGACTTGTAATGGAAGAAATGTTGTGACCATTCTAGTGCTTTCAATTTTGAATGGATCTTCTTCATTCTTGCATACAATAAGAACAACTATTAAAGCTTGGATGAGTTTGAATTTCGTCAAGATCCCATCACACATTTTGGAGTAAGCTCCCCTTGAGCATCTTAAAAATTAATGAACGATGTTGTGACCACTCTAGCTCATTCATTTTTGATTGGACCTTCTTCATTCTTGCAGGCAACAAGTAAACCCATAATATCTCGGATGGGTTCTAAATTCAGCAGGATCCGACTTGGGACTTATAATTACCTGCCCTTGAGCATTTGGAAAAATCCATATAGACTTATAATGGGAAAATTTTGCAACCACTCTAGTGCTTTCAATTTTGAAAGGATCTTCTTCATTCTTGCAAATAATAAGGACAACTATTAAAGCTTGGATGAGTTTGAATTTCGTCAAGATCCCATCACATAATTTTATTTTGGAGTTAACACCCCTTGAGCATCTTAAAAATTAACAAATAATGTTGTGACCACTCTAGCTCCTTCATTTTTGATTGGATCTTCTTCATTCTTGCAGGCGACAAGTAAACCCATAATATCCCTATAAACTTATAATGGGAGAAATGTTGTGATCACTCAAGTGCTTTCAATTTTAAATGGATCTTCTTCATTCTTGCATACAATAAGGACAACTATTAAAGCTTAGATAAGTTTGAATTTCGTCAAGATCCCATCACCTGTTTTGGAGTTAGCTCCCCTTGAGCATCTTAAAAATTGATGGATAATGTTGTGACCGCTCTAGCGCCTACATTTTTGATTGTATCTTCTTTATTCTTTCATCTAAAAAGGACTCTCATAAGAGATTGGATGAGTTTGAAATTCTGCAGGATCCGCCCAAGGACTTATGAGTTAGCTGCCCTTGAGCATCTGGAAAAATCCCCATAGACTAATAATGGGAGAAACGTTGTGACCACTCTAGTGCTTTCAATTTTGAATGGATCTTATTTATTCTTGCAGATAAGAAGGACAGCTATAAAAGCTTGAATGAGTTTGAATTTCGTCAAGATCTCATCACCTCTCCTTGAACATCTTAAAAATTGATGGATAATGTTGTGACCACTCTAGTGCCTTCATTTTTTATTGGATCTTCTTTATTCGTGCAGGTAACAAGGTCAACTATCAAAGCTTAGATGGTTTAAAAATTGGGCCAGATCAGACCTACGACTGTGGAGTTAGCTGCCCTTGAGCGTCTTAAAAATCACCATAGACTTATAATGGGAGAATTGTTGTGACCATTCTAGTGCTTTCATTTTATAATAGATCATATTCATTCTTGCAGATAAGGACAACCATAAAAGCTTGGATGAGTTTGAATTCAGTCAAGATCCCATTACCTTTTATGGAGTTAGCTGCCCTTGAGCATCTTAAAATTGATTGATAATGTTGTGACCACTCTAGCGTCTTCAATTTTTTATTGGATCTTCTTCATTCTTTCAGGTAACAAGGACAACCATAAAAGCTTGGATGGGTTTAATTTAAAGTAGAACCAACTTTAGACTGTGAAGTTAACTTCCCTTGAGCACCATAAAAAATCTGCATAGACTTACAATGGGACATCTGTTGTGAACACTCTAGCACCTTCATTTTTGAATGGATTTCCTCATTTGTAGGTAACAAGGACTTCCATAAAAGTTTTAATGAATCTGATTTTCCGCCACACCCATCCACCAGCTACAGAGTTAGCTGCCATTGAGCATCTAAAATAAAACTATATAATGTTGTGACCACTCTAGCACCTTCATTTTTCGTTTGATTTTCTTGGGGTTACCAGGACATACATAAAAGTATGGATGAGTTTGAATTTCGCTCAGATCCCATAACTGACTACGAAGTTAGCTGCCCTTGAGTATCTGAAAGCTACACTTTTACCAGGTTTCCAATGCAATTTTTATTCAGATCTTTTAATGCAGAAAACTAGAACCGCCATAATATCTTATGTTTTTGAATTAATTCCTGGTCACTGTTTCTAGTTCAGAGTTATCTGCCTATGAGCATCGTAAATTATGGTGTCTCCAAACATTATGCTGGCTCCATGGTGAGCGATCGTTGCCCATTGGGTTACTTGTTTAAATTACTCATATAGTCTGCATGCTGGCTACTTTAGCTAAATATAAAAGCTTTTGGAGCAAAATTACAGCTACCTACTGTGTTATGAGTATTAATTTAATAAGATTACCCTGTAAAATTGTAAATTGTGACCAATAACATTTACTTTTATAGCTGATCTGTGCTTTTTTTTTTCAAAATAATTTGATTATTTTGTACTTACATACTCATTTGGCCTAGTGAAAAACCAAAGTTTGCATTTATACTTTAAATGTATTGTTTTATATGAGCAATTAAACAACCCATACACCCAGTTTTAAGGAGCCAAATCTGGTAGGTATTATGTAAATAAATTCATATAAAACATTCCTGCTGCTGGGTATCTTACATATTTGGGATTGTCTTGCTTATATAATAAATTCTATAGATTTTGCAGGTTTAAGAACACCATTTAAGAAACTTGTTAAAGGCCGTAACATATGTTGCATGTCATATTAAATGGGCAAGAACATTAACTTGATGTAAGAAATGACATTTCTGGAAAAAATGAATATATTTCACATGTTTTCCTATAAGTATCTAGCCTCTGGAACCTAAATCTTAGGCGTTTATTCATTGGTGAGTATTAAAAATAGTGAGTATGATAAGGAAATGCCACAATCACTTACTGCAGACAACCCCATGGCACCACAAGAATAGCCATTCAACCAATCAAATTAAGCAAAACAACCAGCTCTCTCTTCCCAACCAAGATGATTGCAATACTAGAATGGGCATAAAGTAACGTACAACAAAACAGAACAATTCGGTTGCCTAGCAACAACATATTTAAGTTGAAAAGACAACAAGTTTTATATGCAATGAAGCATGCAGGTTCATTCTATATATGAGCGCCGATCTGACAAAAGGGTCCTTCGGGCATTTTAGCAGTTTTTGTGTAATCCAAATTTCAAAAACGTCTAAAATTTCAAGATTTTGCATGTTCTTACAATGGAGTCAAATTGCTTCTAACATGTAATACAATCAAAGGCGCAAATAGTTCTGATAAAATTAAGTGATACGTCTAAGGTATGTTGCCATGGCAACAGCTGTGCATATGGACTATACATTACCTTTAAAACAGGGTACCTCATTTCAAATGCTTTTGTAAACACGGAATGAGCGTATGTTGGCTATTTGCGCAGTTTATGCAATTGCATACACATCAAATTTACAGAAACATAGAGCATTTTTGAAATATTGCTCCTAGCGTCTTTGTTTTAGCGTCATAATGTTAACAAAATGGTGTTGACGTCAGAACGTCATTAGCAACGTTTAGTGACGTCATGTTTAAAACGCATAATCTATACGAGTTCAAACGCTCATATCTTTGTTATTTGTAAAGATAATCTCTTCAAATTTTCTGTAATTGTTCACAACAACCAGCTCTTTCTTTTTCTCTAAATATCTCACTTTGGACTTTTATTGCCAGAAGGTCCCTTCTGTCAGATCTTGGCTCATATGTATTAAGTGTCTGTCAGAAGTGCCAAACCCAGTCAAAATATATTAACCACCTCTTGATTATTTTTGACTGACCCTCGTACTTTAATAATGTATTGGCAGTTTTGTTAAAGTGTATTATTTCTGCATTTTTTCAGTCATTTAGACCTAGTCTAACAGTGAAACACTGTTGTATATAAAATATTATATTAAACATGCCAAATAAGAACATTTATTATATACAAAGTAATGAAATACAGAAAACTATTGGTTAAATATAATGCATATTTTAAAAAAGCTGTATTTCACAGCCGTGAAAATATAAAAAGCTGTATTTTCACTGGAGTGAAAATATAAGTTGTATTTCACGGGTGAAATTGTATGTCCTCTGCTTTCTCCATTGACTTCCTTGAGCCCACTTCCGAATTTCAAATGCCTGTAACTTCCTTATTAGTGGACAAAAACACAAAGTGTGAGTATTCATTTTCTTAGTTAGATCGCAAGGAAAATTATGGTAATTAAATTGTCAGGATTTGCTGGAATTTTTACTTTCTACTTCTGTTCTTTCTGGTTTCATTTTTGCCGATATTGTACATTATGCAACGCCATCATTAATATGACAAAATGTGGGAATGTGTATGACATCATTTACTGCACAAACATCTGTTACGCTAAAAATTGTATATAATAGAAAATTCAAATTTTTGGAATGAATATGCCATTTATTTCATCTCGTGAAACGAGAAAATGTATATTTCGCCACTCATAAAATATGCATTTTTCGCTTCACTCGATGAAATAAATGGCATATTCATTCCAAAAATTTGAATATCCTCTATTTAATATCATTGATACATATATTACATCTTATTAATTCTGTACAGATTTCAAATAAATGAAAAGATTATAACTAGTAACGCCAAAAAAATCGAATAAACCAAACATTTGACCTTGGTACTTATAGCAATAACAGGTCATGAAGGCTCAGTGGCTTATGTGCATATTTGTTGACTGCCCAGAGCCTTTGCTACTCGCATACACAAAGTGTTGATGGAGAGGAAGGCTCAGACCAGACTTTAGAAGCTAGCCCACTGCGTGAGCATGATCAATTAAAAGACCCATTTGCTGGTATGTACCAAACTCTCAATAGCTGGTCAAATCTTCATTTAAGCATTTATAAATTACAATAAAAGAGCTCAACATATATTTTATCTAATGTCAATGAAATTTGGACTTTTGCTACTAGCTGTCAGATAGACAATATTTAGCATACTATATGATACACACACATAATACAAATGACAATAGAGACAGTCAGAGATTTATATTGGTTTCAATGTGACAGAAATATGATTTCTTTTGGAAATTATTGAAAAAAATGACACGTAGAAAATTAGGTATACGAGGGTCAGTCAAAAATAACTGAGCCCTTCCTCATAACATTTTAGTTTGGTATTGTAGACAACAAATTTGATTATTTTCTATAAGTATGATATGTCATCGATGTTTTGACCCTGAAGAATTATCCTAGTGAAGCTTCTATTATGGTTGCTAGGCAACTGAAGATCGTCAGTCAGATTGATGCGTTCACGATCTCAGCCACAATGAAAAAACAGTATGTCTTTAAAAAGCTTGCGTGCTTGATAGTTTTTGTGAAAGACATATTTGACATTTATTTGAATAACATATATCATATTATCTATTCATTACACTTAGTTCTTTAATGTTTACGTGAACATTAATTGAATGCGTTGCCTAGCAACAAAAAACGCCAAAATTCAACAAATTTTCAAATGCACGAGAATTGTGTTGCCATGGAAACAAAATTGTGAATTTAAATCAAGGAACTTAATATGTCTGAGGGTTGGTTTGTATATAAAGTACTGTTAAAGCATTATTAGATTAATATTTTATGTTTTCTATTAATATTGTGTAAATTTGATTTTGGGAGGGGTACATTATAGGACGTCAGGCATGTTAAAATTTGATAAATTCTGAAATCAAACTACCACAGCATCTATTATTTGGGGTCAGTTGGTTTCTGTTCTGTAACACTGAATAGGTACATGTTAAAGATATCAGACGACAGTGAATAAAGCCTTGTTTTAACATTACTGTTTCCATAGCAACGCTTAGAATAAGATGTACCACAGCGTGAACGCACCCCTTTGACAGGTCACATTCTGTTGCCTAGCAACCGTAACACAAAGCCTACCAACAGAAATAAATTATGTGATTAAATAGATGACATATAACTTCAATGAAATATCATCCAATTATATGTCAGTTTTACTAGATTCAAATGTTATGAGGTAGGGCTCAGTTATTTTCGACTAACCCTCGTACACTAAACTTTCCCATACTTTCTAAACATTGCACCTAAATTTACAAATAGCACTAGCCTTTATTATGTTGCTGACTATGTTAACAGTTAACTGGGTACGCAAAATAGTTGATCGATTTTAAATAACTGTATGGGTTAATTTTATTTCTCTTCAGATAAATAATACAAAAGTTAAAATTCACCATAACTTAGCACCTTGGGCTCACTTTTATATTGAGGATCTTACACAAGTGACCATTTCATATGAAATATATTAAATGAGCCCTTGGCGAGTTTAATTAATTTAAAATGAAATGACCACGAGTGTAAGATTCTGATAAACATAATATGAACTTTCAAATGCAATTTTTATCGCCTTCAAAATTTGTTTATTTAATGAAAATTTGCATTGTTGTAACAGACTTTGTTATGACTTATCTATTGATGAGATGGTAGGGGCCTGATGCTTTGGCTGTTTGTCGGGCCCACCGGGGTTTACCTGTTGGATTTCTTTTGCTCCAGTATTCAGTTAAATTTACTGTTGAGTCCTAATCCTTGCTTTATCTCGTTATATCTTGATTTATATGTTTTAGGAGATGATCCATTGATAAGTTAGGGGTCTCTCATGCAAACCAAATATCTATGTGTCTTGATCAACATTTGAATTAAGAGACAGTCAGAGATTTATATTGGTTTCAATGTGACAGAAATATGATTTCTTTTGGAAATTATTGAAAAAAATGACACGTAGAAAATTAGGTATACGAGGGTCAGTCAAAAATAACTGAGCCCTTCCTCATAACATTTTAGTTTGGTATTGTAGACAACAAATTTGATTATTTTCTATAAGTATGATATGTCATCGATGTTTTGACCCTGAAGAATTATCCTAGTGAAGCTTCTATTATGGTTGCTAGGCAACTGAAGATCGTCAGTCAGATTGATGCGTTCACGATCTCAGCCACAATGAAAAAACAGTATGTCTTTAAAAAGCTTGCGTGCTTGATAGTTTTTGTGAAAGACATATTTGACATTTATTTGAATAACATATATCATATTATCTATTCATTACACTTAGTTCTTTAATGTTTACGTGAACATTAATTGAATGCGTTGCCTAGCAACAAAAAACGCCAAAATTCAACAAATTTTCAAATGCACGAGAATTGTGTTGCCATGGAAACAAAATTGTGAATTTAAATCAAGGAACTTAATATGTCTGAGGGTTGGTTTGTATATAAAGTACTGTTAAAGCATTATTAGATTAATATTTTATGTTTTCTATTAATATTGTGTAAATTTGATTTTGGGAGGGGTACATTATAGGACGTCAGGCATGTTAAAATTTGATAAATTCTGAAATCAAACTACCACAGCATCTATTATTTGGGGTCAGTTGGTTTCTGTTCTGTAACACTGAATAGGTACATGTTAAAGATATCAGACGACAGTGAATAAAGCCTTGTTTTAACATTACTGTTTCCATAGCAACGCTTAGAATAAGATGTACCACAGCGTGAACGCACCCCTTTGACAGGTCACATTCTGTTGCCTAGCAACCGTAACACAAAGCCTACCAACAGAAATAAATTATGTGATTAAATAGATGACATATAACTTCAATGAAATATCATCCAATTATATGTCAGTTTTACTAGATTCAAATGTTATGAGGTAGGGCTCAGTTATTTTTGACTAACCCTCGTACACTAAACTTTCCCATACTTTCTAAACATTGCACCTAAATTTACAAATAGCACTAGCCTTTATTATGTTGCTGACTATGTTAACAGTTAACTGGGTACGCAAAATAGTTGATCGATTTTAAATAACTGTATGGGTTAATTTTATTTCTCTTCAGATAAATAATACAAAAGTTAAAATTCACCATAACTTAGCACCTTGGGCTCACTTTTATATAGAGGATCTTACACAAGTGACCATTTCATATGAAATATATTAAATGAGCCCTTGGCGAGTTTAATTAATTTAAAATGAAATGACCACGAGTGTAAGATTCTGATAAACATAATATGAACTTTCAAATGCAATTTTTATCGCCTTCAAAATTTGTTTATTTAATGAAAATTTGCATTGTTGTAACAGACTTTGTTATGACTTATCTATTGATGAGATGGTAGGGGCCTGATGCTTTGGCTGTTTGTCGGGCCCACCGGGGTTTACCTGTTGGATTTCTTTTGCTCCAGTATTCAGTTAAATTTACTGTTGAGTCCTAATCCTTGCTTTATCTCGTTATATCTTGATTTATATGTTTTAGGAGATGATCCATTGATAAGTTAGGGGTCTCTCATGCAAACCAAATATCTATGTGTCTTGATCAACATTTGAATTAAGGGTGAGGTTGGCGCCGTTAAAAAGGTTTAAGCCCTCCAGTAAAATATTTTACTGACCATTCCAAGGTGGTACTTCTTTTGTGGATCTTTTATGTTTTTGTTCTGTCTTGTGTTTGCTATGTCTTTGTGCGCGTCTGTTTATATGTGCTTTGTGGTCACCTGCTGGGAAATGGCTGACCTCTTGG
Source organism: Loripinus fragilis (assembly GCA_964019695.1). Lineage (NCBI taxonomy): Eukaryota > Metazoa > Mollusca > Bivalvia > Lucinida > Lucinidae > Loripinus > Loripinus fragilis. Next base: position 294,310 of record CAXHUL010000237.1, on the reverse strand, counting down.
CTCTCGTTTGTGGTGTATACTGTGAGTTTGTCACTTTCCCATTGGTATCCTGGGTCAGGTGTGGTACTTAATTGTATCGATTCCTGATCTTTGCACCCTTACTTACTTTACTTGATCCCACCACAAGTGTCATGTAACATGTGGTCATAACATTATTTATGACATGACGTTATTCACTGAATAATAGTAACGTCATATGATAAACTGTCTAAGACAACAGTTTGAAAAACATTGGACCTCATGACATATTTTATATGGCTATATATGTTACTTTAGCAAATTTTTGATAGAACATAAGAATGTACCTTTATTCAGCTGTTACTTATAAAGTATAATTTTCTTTCAACCTATAACGGGGCAAATCAACTGCACTATTTTGTTGCTCAGTATTTTCTCTATGCTGTTCGTTTGAAGTTTTTATTGCTATACATTTTCGGTTATCTACTGCTGTGGTCAGAGGAGATATTAGTGATAGTGTTTATTTTCTTATTAAAAGTAAATCTTATCTTGTTTTACAAACAGTTATATTTATACTGCAAAACTCATCACTAGAATCATAATTCTACAATAAAATAATTATAAAAAAGCAGAACCTAGTGGGTGTGTTTTTCGATACCGTTTTAAAGTAATACAATATTATAAAATCTCCCAAGAAGCACTTAAGGGGATATATCTTTCAAAAGCTCTTAATTGCATGATTTTTTCCTGTATAAACAAAAATGCTTTTTATCAAGGAGACGGATACCCTTTGGCCACTTTGTTGTATGAATACTTTATACATCTCACGTAGATCACTTTACGCCCCAACGTACAGCTACAGTTGCATGAATATCAACTACAATTATCCGACTGCAATATTTAGAAGTATTTTCGCCCAAAATGTACAAATTTCTGGTAGAAAAATATATATTTACAATTTTTGGTCTTGAACTTTTCAAGGTCAAAATGAAAAAATGTAAATAATAACAGAAATACATTATAGTTGGGTCAAAATACTTCTAAATATTGTAGTCAGATTTTTGCAGTTTATGTTCATGCAAATGGTTTTCGCTTAAGTTCACCCAGCTTGTCACAAAATTGCAAACGGTATCAAACCTGGAAGTGACTCTAGAAAGACTGATAAGCATGCTGTGGATTGCTCAAAAGCTGTATGGTGGGGCGTAAAGTGATCTATGTGAGATGTATAAAGTGTTCATCGACAATGTGGCCAAAGGTATCCGTCTCCTTGATAATAAAGCATTTTTGTTTATACAGTAAAATTTCATGCAAGTATGAGCGTTTGAAAGATATATCTCCTTAATTAATATTTAATATGTTTGAACGCAATTCTTGACCAGTAAGTAAACTTTTCTGCAATCAAAATAGAGCATACAACCAGTATATTTGAACAGGCAGACAGACCTTATGTGTTGAAACCATGCGAAATAGCCAATTTCATATCTTCATATTTTGCCCTATTTTTTATATGATACATAGGAATAGTTGTCCTTTGTGTTGCATTTTGTTTTGGGTTTGGCTAAAACTATCGCTAGTTTGACTGGACTACAGGCGAAAAGACGACTGACTTGGACACATGTGTGATGGGAACTTTTTATGGATTGCTTAAAACATATAAACTGGCTACACAAAGGGGCAACCTAAAACATGTTTTATTACAGATATCAAAGCCATGTAAGATATAATATCCTGATAACATTTCCAAAGTTTAAGAAAAACAAGATAGCGCTTGCAATTAAAAATTTCCATGAGTTATTTCAACTCATACTAGGCTACACAATGTGCGAAGTTTGCATGGTCAGGTTTCATGGATGTCTTATTTGCGACACTACATCGCCAAGCTGGAATAAACCTCAATCACAAGAACTAATCATACTTTTTTAGAATAAGTGAGCGTGTATCTGTAAAATATAAAAGTAAACAAAGCCCTACTTTTTTCTATTCTAAGGGGTTGTGACAAGCTCCTGTGTCCCCAATGTAGAATTTATCACCAGAAGAGATGCATAGAATCATAACACTTTCTGACAATTGAATTTGGTCAGTTGTCCTAAATTCTTATTATTAGACTTTCGCTTTTTCCTCTGTCTGACTGTCAAAATAAAAACAGCAATGCCTTGGGCGTAATATTTTAATAGCCTGGCACAAGGCTTCCATATTTGAGATGTGCAATATTTTTGACCTGGCATTGGTCTCTAAAATTGACATACTTTTCAATAACTTCAAAATAATATGGAAAATATGGATCGTTAAAAATTAAGAAAACCTAAAAAATGTGAAAACAACAGACTCAGTTTCATTGAGTCTATTCTATTCAGGAGAGTAAATGGGTAATAACACAACCATCACGCTCCCTAGCACTGACTTATTCTGCTTTCTGCAACGTTCTTTAACGACCAGAATATGAAAGAATGCCATTATTACAAAAAGAAGCTTTAAAAATTCTACCAACTCGAAATGGCACAACGAATAATCCAGAAAAATGGACACTTTAGAAATAAAGAGAACCTATCAAATTGGTACATGACAGGCTCGTTTTCATCGAGTCTGTTTGTGATAATTAGTATATAAGGTGTCAACTCTCACGTCCCCTTGCATCAGATTAAATCGATTTCTGCTTTATGCTAGAACCCAATACGCTATTCATATATCAATTTTCAATATTTTAATAAGTCAGATCATCAGTTGCTCATTGCGTTTTTATTCTTCTTTCAGATGAACCAACTGGATTGCAGAATTTATTAGGATTTGTGACCGGATTAGATACCATACCCTCTCTTGGGTTTGACCCAAGTCCAAGGCTTAGATTTCATCATCCGAAAGCAGTGGATGGATATGGCAGTTTACCTTACATGCCTTATACCAATGCATGTGCCAATATATTAACTGTTCCTGTCTTGAGTGATTATGACTTTTTTAAGGAATGAATCTCTTCAGCTGTCAATTTCTGTTGTGTTTTTACAAATGCATAAATCAATGTAACTAATAAATGTCGTGCAGCTTACTTTCGATTATTATTGTTGTTTAGGGCGATTATTAAGATTATCATGGTATTTGAACTATGTGGAACTATTAATTCATTTTGTTTAAATTGGCAGAAATACCCTAACAGAGTGGGTATCTGCACCCAAACGAACATAGTGCCTAAAGTCTTTTAAACTACACTGAATATTTATCGACGAGAGACAAATTATAACATTCTGAACAGTAGATAAACAGGGCAGGCGTGACTGTATTTACAATATTGAAAATACGGATATATATATAAGGGTTTCATTGACTATCATAATTTTACACACATAGATGTTCTAGCCTGACTGGCTCATTTTATGCGTAATGTATCAACCTTTTGAAAAAGAATGATCCAAAGGTTATTACTTAGAGGTCGTGGTACATCTATAGCCATTATCTGAGATGATTTTTACAATAAAGATCAGTTTTGTTTTCTCCCAAATAGTAATTTAACATTAACAATATATATATGCTTTATTGCAACTATGTTGAATCTGGCAGAAAATAATGCCAATGATTAACATTAAATTTATGCTGTAGAAAAACAACAACATTTTAGTAAGTAAGGGTGCAAAGATCGGGAATCGATACAATCAAGTAGTGTCATTTTTCCATTGTGTAACAGTGTTAAATACAAGACATGAAATACAATCAGTGGGTCATTCTTAATGCTTGTAGCTGATGACACCTAATATGGTACTGAAACTTTGTAATTTAACGCTCTTGCTAATTTAGATTTGTGCTCACAACTAGTTCCTTGGTCATTAGAACACGAAAAAAGAGAAGCAATTTCTTCTCTTTCATTGATATTTAAAGCCTATCAAGTATATATGATTAAAATCATAGTTTACTGGTTTTGTATCTGAAACTGCATTATTGTACAAAAGTCCAGTACCTATTTCAAGTGGTCAGAACTAATAACCTGAGTGTATGTGCATGTCACTAGAGGTCTGTTCGAGTGCCTAGACATCCAGTAGTTGCCGCTAGAGATATACTCAGAGCGTCAGTATCTGTCACAAGATGACATCACAGCTGAATCTCAGTACCTATCACAAGTGGCGAGTATTAACAGCCTGAGTACCAGTATATGTCACTAGCAATCAATGTGTCTGCTCAAATTTACAGTTACTGTCACTAGATGTCAGTATACTTCCCTTAGTTCAAGAACCTGTCACATGTGGTCAGTACTTACAGTCTGTTTGTGACCAGTTGTCAGTACTACTGCCCACAGTTCCAGTAATGTCACTACGGGTCAGTTCACTAGCCTGGGTCAAAATACCTGCGACTAAATGTAAGAACACTATTCTGAGAGTCCAGTCACCTGTCAAAAGTGGTCAGTATCAATATCTTGAGTACCAATATATGTCACTAGAGGTCACTATTTTTGCATAGAGTTCTAGTTACTGTCACTACAGGTTAATACAAATAACCTGAGTACCAGTACCTGTCATAAGCGGTATATACTACTGCCCAGAGTTTCAGTTACTGTCACGTGAGGCCCTCACTAGTCATCTGAGTCAAAGTACCTTTCACTTGAGGTCACCATATTTTCAGTACACGCCACTAGATATCCTCTCAGTACTTGTCGCAAGCGGTCAGCACTAGCCTGGCCTATAGGCGTTAAAATGAAAATATCTACAAAAGTGTAAAATCTACAAAATCTAAGATGTACACCATGTGGCTAGTCTACTCGTTCCTCTCAAAATTAACATAATATAAGCCAAGGTGTTAAACGTGGACTTGCTATCCAAATGGGACAAACAGTTCCTAACTTTTACAGAAAAAAAATCAAACTATTATTTCTCAGACTAGTAGCTAGTCTAGGTCAGCAGTAATACCATGAGTACCAGCACATGACACTAGCGATCAGTACTACTACTCAGAGTTTCCTTCGTTGTTACTAGGTGGTTCGTACTACTACTATAAGTCCAGGTACCTGTCACTAGATGTCAGTACGCTACCCTGAGACAAGAGACAATGTACTGGTCTGTATTAATACCCTGATTACCATCAGAGCACAACTACTGTTTAGAGCTCCAGTACCTAGATGTCAGCACACTACCCTCAAACTCAGTGCATGTCACTAGATGCCAGAACACGTACCTGTCACAAGTGGTCAGCACTACTGTCCAGATTTCCAGTAGCTACCATTAGCGTCTGAGTCTCAGTACCTGTCACTAGATGCAAGTACACTGCCCTTAATCTCAGTATCTGTCTCTGGACCAGGAAATGCCACAATCACACACTACAGGCCAAGACACGACACCATGAAGAAGAGACAAAGAGCATAGATCCTCTATTGGGTCTCCTTTTGTAATCACCTCATTAAGATTGACCTTTGATCTGCTGTCTATAGCCCCTAGTGAGTGGTACCACTTTTAGAGTATAAAAATTCAGGTATTTAATGTACACTACCCTGAGATTCTGTACCTGTCACTAGATGTCATTACACTAACCTTGATGTCAATACCTGTCACAAGTGGTAAGTACTTGTAGCATGCGTACCTGTACCAGTCACTAGCGGTCAATATTGCTGTCCAGATTCCCAGCTACTGTCACTGGAGGTCAATACACTACCCTGAGTCCCAGTACCTGCCAGTATTGATCATTACTGATAAATTGAGTACCAGTATCTGTCCTCATAGTTCAAAACTACCTCCCAGAAGTTTTGGTACATGTAATTGCCACTAAAGGTAAGTAAACTACCCAAAGTCCGATTACTTGTCACAGTGCTAATAGCCCTGGTAGTAATATCTGTCTTTAGAGGTCAGTACTTCTGCCCAGAGTTCCTGAACTGTCACTGGAGGCATGCACTGCTAGCATAGTACCTTTCACTAGAGGTCGTAACTATTAGTACTACCCCGATTCCTAGTGATTTGTACTAAAAGTAAGAAAGAAGGCAAAGATCAGGAATGGATACAATCAAGCACCACACCTAACCCAGGATACAATATGGGATAGTGACAAAACACAATAAAACATCACATACAAGAGAGTCTAGAGGCCAGTCCTTTCCCAGCAGGTGACCACAAGGCTACAATGAACAGACATGAAAACATGATAAACACAAAACATAAATAACAAAAAAGATCCACAAAAGAAGCATCGCCTTGGAATGGTCAGTAGAAAATACCAAAAACCTGTCACTAGAGAAAGTATAATACCTTAAATCCCAGTGTTGGTCATTAAACTTCACTTCTGCTAGAGTCACAGTAACTGTTATAAGATGCCAGAACTACTGTCCTAAGTTCCAGCTCCTGTCACTAGGGGTTAATTCTACTACCTTAAGTTCAGTAACTATCACTAGAGGTCATTACTGCTACCCAGAGCCCCAGTACCTGTCACTAGAGGTCAGTATTAATACACTGAGTTACAGTAACTGTCACAATATGTCAGTACTAATACTATGAGTTGTAGTATCTGATAGTACACTACTAAGCTGAGCTTCAGTACTTGTCACTAGAGATCAGTGCACTACCCTGATCCCCAGTACCTGTCACTAGAGGTCGATAATCTGCTATGAATCTCAGTACCTGTTACTTAAGGTCAGTTCTACTATCCTGAGTCCCAGTGCCCGTCACTTGAGATCTGTACTACAACTCTGAGTCCCAGTAATTGTTACTTATATCAGTACTACCGCCCATAATCCAAAGCCCCTGTCACAAGAGGTCGGTTTTACTGCTGTGGGTCGGAGAATGTTGTTTCCTTTAGGTTGTATCCTTTCTTTTCATAATGTATTGAAAAAATTTAATCGTATATTAAGCATTGCCATTTTTTGACATTCGTCATATTCATCTGAACGTTTACTTCCATTAATCGACATCCAAAGTAAGCCCATTTACTTCAATATAAGAAGGAAACAGCCAAGGCTTTCTGTCTTCAACTTTATGTTCGTGATTTGGTTTTAAACCTATCATTTTTAGTAAAAGATGAAAAAAAACTGAAAAGACTCAAACTGCAGTTGCCATAAAATTGATATTTCTTCAATAAATATTCAATGTTAAAAAATCGCTGACCAGTCCCCGTTTCACTAGAAGATTTGCCTTTCTATATAAATGCAGTTAAAATCCAGATGTGTTTCCTTAATAATTTAAGCTTATAATATGTCTGTTGCTTCTTGGGCATCAGATGCTGGCACCCGATTTTTTATCTTTCATGATGGAAGACATCGTCGTTATATCGAATGGTAGGGCGGAATTCTGCTTCTTCTGCACACAATTGTATGGCCTCTGATGAAGCTTGACGAAGCTGATTTTCACTGTTCCATAGACTGAATACAGTGTGCATTGCGTTGAGGCGCACACATGATACTAACTGAAAAAAATGGAATCGATCAACGCATTCAATATGAAAACTACGAAAAACCGATGGTGACTTCATTCTTCACAGTTAAGACTTGACACTTTACACCCAAGGGGGGGGGGATACTCTGATATTTTCACGCATACGTAGGCTCGGACCCAGTATCTACCGTTCACCCCAAAAAATTATCAGAAATTTCAAGCACCCCAAAAAATATTTGAAATTTCAGCAACCCAAAAAATATCCCAATTCTGTACATTGACCTTAAGAAAAGACCCTAAAATGCATAGAAATGACCCTCAAACTAGCCCAATTTTGTGATGACCCCCCAAAAAATATCCACAAAATCTTCATACCCCAAAAAATATTCATTTTTCTGAAAACCAAAAAAAATATTGAAATTCAGAATTTTGAAGCCCAAAAATAGACCGAGCCTACGTATGCGTGAAAATATCAGAGTACCCCCCCCCTGGGACTTTACACTTCATATTTTTCTAAAACGTGTGTGTGTGTGTGTGTGTGTGTGTGTGTGTGTGTGTGTGTGTGTGTGTACTATTACAAAAAATATGTGGGACCTTACTTTCCTGTGGACATGTACAATCTTGGTCAGATGTCTGTCAAGGATCGTGAGGTATTTTTAGCTTGGCATAAAGGGAAAATTGAGAGTGGTGCTATATTTGACTTCAAATGGGAGAAGGAAGAATACTGTCGTAGTGATGTTGATATTCTAAGACGAGGATGTGCTTGTTTCAGACAAGAATTGATCAACATTAGTGGACTCGAGCCTTTGTCTGAAGCTTGCACTATTGCTCAAGCTTGTTCAAAAGTATGGCGAAAGAATCATATGCCTGAACACAGTATTGTCATCATCCCACCTGAAGGCTGAATATTTTTCAGAACCTGCCAAGTTCTTTGATCTGGTGACGAATCCAAACAAGATTGTCATGAATGTGGACATTTGCAGAGAAAATATTCTACTGGTCAACTGGGAGGATACAGAATCCAATGTGGAGGCTCATGCTTGCAGTGATGTGATTGTTGTAGCGTTTGTTACTGCTCAAGCCAGATTGAAGTTGTATGAACCCTTGGAAAAGCTGAATGAACGTGTACTGTACTTTGATTCAGACTCTATCATCTTTCATCACAAACCCCATTTATGGAACCCTACTATTGTCAATAACAGACTTGGAGAATGGACAGATGAAGTGCCCAATGCTAGAATTGTGAAATTTGTTGGAATGGGACCAAAGAACTATGGCTATGAATTTGTGGACAAGTATGGAAAGAGAAGATCTACTTGCAAAGTGAAAGGACTCACTCTAGATTACAATACATCTCAAGTCATTCACTTTGATCGAATGCTGAAGTGGGTGAAGGATAATACAAAAGACTTTAGAGAAACTGTCAACTACCATCGGATCAGAAAACATAGAGACAAGACTGTGGCAACTGAATTGCAATCCAAGACGTATCGGTTCACTTATACTAAACGTGTCATTGTTGGAGATGGATATGCTGTTCCTTATGGGTATTTGGCATAGATAGAGTAGTTTTGATGACCATGCACTGAACTTTTTTTCTGGTAGTCAGGTATTGAACTGTGTCTGATAAACATGTATTGTACAGGTGTTTTTATGTATTAAACTGTTTCAATTATGTTTAAACTGTTTCAATTATGTATTAAACTGTTTTTTAATTATGTATTAAACTGTTGGTTAATGTTCATTAAAATTTGATTATAAATAGAGTTGTCTTTGTAATTTTTTCACAGTTAGCCATGGCACTTTCGACACACCAGTTGGACTTAAATCAAGATATTGAAAGTTTGTTTTTTAAACATCCTTCTAATATTTTTAATTCTGGTCCAAGTGGATCGGGTAAAACTGAATTTGTCAAAAAGATGATTGAGTTTAAAGAAGATTTATTTGATATTTTACCCCAACGTATTGTTTGGTGTTACAAGGAATGGCAAAAATCTTATAACATCTTACAAGAACGTGAGGGGTCAAACATCAAATTTATTTAAGGTATTCCCGATGATGAAGATGAAATTGTCACTGATCCCAGTGCAATGCACTTGGTGATTTTTGATGACATGTTAGGAGAAAAAGATGAAGAAAAACTTAAGTTATGGTTTACAAGAAAAGGACATCATAGAAATGCAAGTGTGGTATACATCACTCAAAATTTATTTCATCAAAGTAAATCTTCTCACACCATCAGTTTGAATGCTCATTATTTAGTTTTATTTCAAAGTCCAAGAGATAAGATGCAAATTAAAGTATTAACAAATCAACTTCAAGCTTCCCATATGATTCATGCATTTAATGATGCCACATCCATACCTCAACGATACTTATTGGTCGATTTGAAACCAAATACACCTGATTATCTTAGATTCAGAACACATATTTTTCAAAACTGGTTTACAAAATCAGATCAACAAGGGCCTGTTGTCTATTTTCCAGGAGTATAAAAAGGTGTGTTTGAGTTGAAATCCATCATTTGTGTCAAAATGGCTCAACGAACATCAGCTTATCTGATACGTGCTCTGTATAATTTAAGCAGAGAACATGATACTCATAAAAGAAAATCACTCTTAAATGCAGGTTTAATCGAAATGATTAAAATGGTTTTCTTTGGCAGCTCAAAAAATTGTTCAGGGTAGAATGAAATTACCTGAACAAACTCAAAAGTTTATGGATAGACATCAGGATGATGTAAGAAAATTAGCAAGTGCAATAGTGGATCCTGAAGTCAAACGTAGTATCATTTTAAAACCTGGAGGTGGTGGATTCTTTGGTGGTGTGATCATTCGAAGTCTAATTCGATAGATGGAAATAAATTGATGAGAAAATTTAATAAGAAAACTAAACCAAAACCTTGGAAAAAGTCGGTGAAAAACCCAAAAAACAGAAAAAAAGAAAGGTTGATGATCGTTTTGTAACAAAACGTAAAAGTAAAAGTCCTGCTTCATGGCAAAATTTAGGTCTTGATTCTCCAAACACAAATGCAAGACGATATTCCATTAATTTAGCACGATTTACTCCTTTGAGAGGACAAGATTTGTTAAAAAGACATGGATTTGGTGCTACCATGCACATGTTAAATCCAAACAAATATCCATCGCCATCTCATTCTGAGCGTCGACGACTTCGTTTTTTTAAAAAAAAAAAAAACTATAAAAGGATTGTACATGAAAGTGTTGAACACACTCATAAACATGGCTGTAACAACAACACGTCGTAGAAAATTGCAAAATAAAATGAGAAAAATATCTCTGATTAAAACTTATGGTATATTTTTGGAAGGATTGACTCATTTACCCAATAAATGCCGTAAGAAAATGATTCAAGAATCTCCTAAAGAAGTCATTGATTGTGTAGGGGAATGTTGCATCAGTCTTATAAAAGGCAATGTACGTCTGACTAATGCTCAAAAGAATCAGTTACGAGCTAGAAAGCAACATATACGTTTACTGAGTTCTAAGCAAGTTCCACTTGACACAAAAAAGTAAATTATTTATCAGAAAGGTGGAGCCCTGTTAGGATTATTGTTAAAACCATTAATTGCTCCTATCATAGGTTCTGTCTTGGGTGAAATCACAAAAAATAAAATATGGATGGTCGTAAAATGGCTATTGTGCCATTTAAACTTTGGGAAGACTTGAAACGCTGGAAATAGGAACAAATTTAAAAACCTAGACTGCCTCCTGATCCTAATGTATCTGCCACAGCCAGTCTTCAAAGAGACTTATCTTCTGTCATGGCCAATGAAGATTTGTCTGAAGCTGAAAAATCTCAATTATATGGCCAGACCTTACACAAATATAAAACAGCTCATCAAAAAGCTTTAAAAGAAACATCTCTTTTTCCCCCATCAGACCCTAGTTCTTCCAAAATGAATCAATTAGTCATAGATAGTGTGCCTTCCACCATGAAACGTAAAGCTCCTTCCACCATGAAACGTAAAGCTCAGCTCTTAGTTTCACTTCTAAAAACTAACCCAAATGTGTCCTGGGAAAATGATGGTACAGTTAAACTTCATGGCAAATCTATTCCAGGATCTAATATTATTGATTTGGTCAATGATGTCATAAGACATCGTAAAGGCAGTGAACCTACAAGTTGGCAAGCTTTTGCAGAAGGTTTAAGAGACATGAATATTCCCCAAGATGTCATTGGAAATAGGGAAAGGTGGGACTGGATGCATCGTGCTCCAGAAACTCCTGAAACTGATTATATCACTCCCAAACAAAAACGCACCGTCAGAAAAACAGCAAGTCGTATTCCTGTTTCTGTCAGGTCTGCAAAACGTTTGAGTGTTAGGAAACGTATCAAAGACCATTTTTCCTCTCCAGCACTTTTAGCTGCCTCCAAAAAAACGTATCAAAGAAGAATTTTCTTCTCCATGGGTCAGTTACAATGAAGCTTGAACAGTTGTACGAGGGGTGTTCAAAAATACGCGGACAGATGCTGCCATTCCCTCAGTTTTTGACTGAACAGCGTGAAACTTGCACATAATGATGCCCAAAGAATTCTGTACCAAGAGTGTATCTTTATTGACATTATCTGTACGCATGATAAATCTATGGTAGTTATGGTAACGCCACCTCGTAACACCCGGCCCAAAATTTAACAAAATGCAAACGTGTTTCCCTCACAGTATGGCGTCAAATCTTGACACGACGTCAGTGACGTCACATCAACGTATGACGTCATTTGAGCGTTAGTGACCATTTTGTTTATACAAGGTGCATCAAAATGAGTGTCGAACAGAGAACAGCGATTAAATTCTGTGTTCTCAATGGAAAAAACAGAAAAGAAACTATGGAAATGTTGGTCAAGGCATACGGCGATGCTACAATGAAGAGAACGGCATTGCATAAGTGGTACTCGCGGTATGAAAACGGATACGAAAGTGTGATGGACGAACAGCGCAGCGGACGTCCGACGTCAATAACGTCGTAGAAAGTTCAGGAAATCAAACAACTCCTGGATAAAGACAGACATATCACGTTTAGAGAAGTAAGCCAGCGGGTAGACTGTAGTGTTGGGACAGTACGTACTATAATTCACGATAATTGAAATATGAGGAGATTATATATATATGCGCGATGGATCCCTAAAATGCTGTCGTAGTGTCAGAAAACTCAAGGGGAGTACTTTGAAAAGGACGAATGCCTTTAGACAGAAATCACGGAAAGGTATGTGAAATAACAATCAATAATCACTCTGGGATAACGCGACGTCAACGTGACGTTGGATGACGTTGGGCCGGGTGTGACGACCCAACGTTACCATAACAACGGACGTTTGATCATGTTTGAAGTCAAATGTATCGAATTTTCACTGGACATACAGAACTCTCTGGGTATCATTATGTGCAGGTTTCACGCCTTTCAGTCAAAAACTGAGGGAATGGCAGCATATGTCCGCGTATTTCTTGAACACCCCTCGTAATACAATCCTAAAAGCCCTGCTGGGTATGCAGGTGAACAAGCTTTGTACAAACTTGCTAGACAATCATCCAAAAAAGTTGAACTTCAAGATGTTAGAGACTGGTTAAGAAAACAACAAAGTTATACTTTACATAAACCTATCCGTAAAAACTATCACAATCATAGGCCCAACCAGAATAGTCCTCAAAAATAAACTAAGTTATTTCCCAATAACCCAGGAAAATATCACAGAGCAGTCAAAAATAAACTAAGTTATTACCCAATAGCCCAGGAAACTATCACAATCAAAGGCCCAACCAGAATTTCCCCTAAAATAAACTAAGTTATTCACAGCTAGTCACTCAAGCTTACCAGGGTAGTCATCTCTGGACCCAAAATTTTTAAGCCTGAAAAATTTTAAGTTCTTTTCAGGCTTAAAAATTTTGGGTCCAGAGTGACACCCATTACTACTAGTGCGAATCCTGAACTATGAAGGGTGAAGCTTGCAGTCTGAAGTAAGCAGTCTAAAGAATACAATTTGAAGGGTGAACTGTGAAGTGTAAACTTGGAAGTATGAAGTTAAGTTATATTTCCGATCGTAGATTTGGGGGTAGAGCGTTGTTGGACTGGTGCTAACTCGCTAGAAACAAAAAGAAATCCCGTTGTCAGTTTGTTACTTTTAATATGTGATACGACGATGCTCTCTCATTCACTTCAACAGTAGAATCTTTCATAAACAATTGAATGTACAATGAATGCAGTAGCAGATATAACAATGTGATAAGATACAGCATCAATATGAAGTACAAAGAAATGTACTATTACTTTAAGAAGTGCAAAGATGCAGTTGTACCTATACAAATGTGATCGTATGCAGCATTTATATGAAGTACAAAGATGCAGTTGCACTTAATGAATAGAATTTGTTCCTCTATACCTAAGTTACAGTATCACATTGCCAATCTACTACATACATCAAATAAGTTATCTTAACATATAAAATTAAAGAAATAAAGCTACATTTTTGTTTAAAAAGATGTGCTTGCACTTTCCCAAAGGTGCAGTTATAGATATATTAAATTTATGCTATGCAGCACATTGCTGTTGGCTCTGATCTTGGAATCTATGTGATCTTAAGATGGACTATGGTTGAACTTGGAATTCCAAATTCAAAGACGTGATCTTAAGATCAACACCGGAAATTCAAATGTTTTCGTTGGATCGAATGCGACAATACAACATTATTTCCAATATTTATTAATTTATTTCAATGCTTTTTTTTTACCTTACATCAGATAAATGTTCAAAATGGCTAATTGAATACTGTTATTATCATTAGCATTGTGTTAGATCTAGTTTCCGTGAGTTAAACTAAAAATCAACGTTTTTAATTTCTCTCAGTGGTATGGCGGGTGGGTGGGATGGGGTGAAGTTAGTGTTGCTCTTTACGTCCCATTCAACCATTTTTAAGTGATTCGGGACATTTTTGCTGGCATTGGAATCCAGTAGTGCATGGTTTCATATTTGGCAGTGTGGAATCGGATACAGGAGTGGATCCAGGATTTCTTGATAGCTAAGGGTTCAATTTTACAAAGTAGGTGGGGGTTCGATTTGTTTATTGTACCTGATTATTTGTTATTTTTTCCTGAATTTTCTGAAATGTCCATGAAATTTGAATAATTTTGTCTTAAAGGGGTCTTGGGCGAACCCTCTAGCTGTGGATCAGCTACTTGGATACTGTTTACTGCTACAGCACTGACACTATTTTCTTCAACATATGGCGATATTACGATGTAGCTCTTAATTGTATCCTCAGTCAAGGCTTCACCATTTAAGACAAATTTTATTTAAAGTCGGAGAGTGGGTGGGGTTATTGTAGGGTAGGATTAAAAATCAATATGGCCGGTTAAATGATGGGGTGCTTTAATTTTGAGCTGTAACAAGAACACTATAATATGCACATATGTTCTTTTGGTTTGATTCTTTCCTGGATTCTTATATCTCCATCAACCTGATGTTGGTCAATTCATCTAACCACACTTATTTCTGGTCAAGCTTGACTGAGCGGTTAACCAGTACTTCGTGCCCATACATGTACTTTCTGTTTCACTTGTAAATGACAACAACCCTTCTCGGCGGAAGGAGGAGAATGAATGACTGAAGAAATTATTTCATGTTCAATCTCCACAAAAGTATGGAACCATTGGTGTAGAGCCGAAATATTTAAACCTGTTCCAGCTAGGAATCAAATCCAGGTTCTTGCATGGGAAATCGTTCCACGAAGCTGTTCGAAGCCGCAAAATCCATGTTCAAATCGTGAGATTCATGTGCTGTTTGAACATGACTTTTACTTGAAAAAGCTTAAGCTGGGCCCTGATTTGTATGCATGACGTTACACGGGAAAGCTTTGTGGCCGTGACTGACCATTTCGCTGGTGCTTTCGTTCTCGAAAATGTTGCATGCATATATATGACGTTGTGGCGACGTAATGACGTTCGAAAGTTTGACGATGAGGCCATTTTGTTAAGAGAAATCAAGCGTAAGAGAAGGGATAATTAACGTTTGCAGTGCGGTTTATGCTGAAATCAGGTAAAATATGCAAGAATAACGATCACACATGTTTGTTTCATTGAATTAACACTTGCCGGGTCCCTCGGACGATGTTTGAACACTTGGCCAAATGGCCTCATGTTCAAACAGCTTCCTCGGGACCCGGCAAATGTTAATGCATGAAAAAACATGTGTGATGCCTATATTGTTTGAGGCAAACACTACCACATCGCTGTAAGAGCTGACTTATATCGCAAGGCAGTAGAAGTATATTTATATACCTAGACCCTGTGGCATACAGTATAAAAATAACTGACTCAATTTCAGGAGTACGAAAGAACGAAAGAACCTAAAAATATATATGGCTTTGGTCCTATATGTATGAATAAAGTATTCAGGTATTAGTAAAATTTGTCTTGTATACACAGATATATGCCAATGTATTCCAGTGCAGTATTTAAAAAGCCTATTTCAAAACAAAATAGGCTAAAGAGTTATGAAATATGCTTTGTATCAGTGCTGCAAACATTAAACTTTAAAAATCCTGTTCAAAATCCTACTTCCACCTCCCCGTTGGTGAGCAGGGGGCAACATATAATAATATCCCTTTTATTATTATGTGGCTAACGGAAGGGGTACCTATGTATTTCCTTGGGAAATTTGTGAATATTGAAAAAACACAATGTTTTTCATTACAAATCTCTCAGTATCATAAAAATTTCTGAGTGATGATGTGAAAGTACAATGTAATTTGCTTCATGATAGATAACACCAATGTTAGGAGTCTGATGTTTAATAATAATCACTACTAGATGCTATGGGTTCAGACAAATTTGTAACACATGCAACAGATAATATCTATATATTTATATTTAATGAATTATGTCAAAAATGAAGTTCCAAAACCTTTCAAAGTTCCAAATCTAGCTACTCAGCCTGTTATAAGTGCTAATATGTAATGAGATACCTTCAGCCACAAAAAACAAATGCCAGTACCATCAATCTACGGCCAAGAAAAAAATGTGTGTGGCTCAGGTTACCCAACCTACCCTAATTTTTTACCCCTTACTCTAAACTTTTTTTATCCAAATTCTGAAGTTGGTAGAGAATTGCAGAACAAATTAAATCTTCCAACTTCAGAATTTTGGAGAAAAAATACATATCAAAATGGCCATCTGAAATGGAAATCTAAATTTCTATGCATTCAGTCTTTGGTTTTGGAAGGAAGAGGATTAAAACAAGGGTAAATCTTCAAAAATAGACCCTTTTATATCAGTTATCTTATTTCATTTCCAAGCAGGTCTGAATACTCCAAGTAAAAAAAGTTTTCAAAAAAAGTAAACAACCTACCTACCCTAATTTTGTTCAAGATGTAACCTGAACCAACCATATTTTTTTATTTGGCCAAAATAGCAGCTTTGATAAGAGTGTAATATTGGAGTATAATTCAGTTATTCTAAGTTCATTATCATAGTAAAGTGAATATTTGAATGAATGCATAATCAGATAACCTTTTTCATTCTGATGGATTATCCCATACATATTGATACAAGAAAAATGGAATAGTCCATTTTGTATTTTAAGGGGTCTCATGTCAAACTTTCTATAAAATCATGTATAAATGTCCCTGAAGATTGTTAATTTTAAGCATACTGTGCAGATCCTGATTTAATGCCACCTTATCAAGCAGCATTAGATCTGGGTCTTCACTGCTTGTCAAAGTACTTATTTACGGGTACAAAAATGAGAAGGGTTAACTCTATGCCTACTAGTGTTGTCTGCTGATAACTTTTGCGAACAGTTTGGACACTGATCAGGCCTGACATAAGGTAATTTGAATATCCACACATAAGTAAAAATCAAGCTATCAGCTAAATTATCTTAGTTTAAGGTATAAGTCTAATTCTTTAACATTAAATTTTAATTAAGCGAAAATTTAGAAGAATAAAAACCCTGTTTCGTACCTGACAAAGTACTCATCAGTTGGCTTGTGCATAGCTACAGATAAGGTTGGGTACTTGGATGAGTGTTTAAAGTCATGATGATTAGTTAGGTAATGGTGTGAAAATTTCAGTTTCAATACTGATATTACACCATTTTTCTGACTTCCAGGGGATACCTGAAGTTTGAAGCCAAACTATAACTCAATAAAAGACACCTCTGTTTGTAGTCACCTGGACTTTAATTGTCTTAAGTTAAAATATGAAGTCAATCATGACATCATACTGTTCATCCTTGCCCCTGGCTATTCTGTTACCTCTTCACTAAGGCTGCTGATCCCAAAATTAACTCTTGTTCTTTTGAATCTTTTTTTTAAAAAAAACCTAGATCCTGATCAGCTGGTTTCTTTCATAGACCAGCTTGTCAGCATCAACAATGTTTTCCACACTTTTTGAAAAGTAGGTCAACTTCCTAAAGATATCTGCTGCATTTTACAGCTAAAAAACAAATTTGCCATTTCACCGCAAAAACATTATATTCGCCAGTATTTCCAACTTGAGACTTATTTTCCATGCCGGGAAATACAGGTAAATGCCACTGGTAAATACCGGGGGTGGAATTTGTCACCCAACCTCAGTAATTTCCAGACATTATTATTATAAAATTTTCCTGTGTCTGTGATTTGGATGTAACCTGGATTTCTATTATAATTGCAATAATATTTGATATTAAAAGAAAGATTTTTACTATATGATTGTTGTGTAATAGTTAACTGCATTAGCTGGATATATTTACTGGATATGATATAAAATTTTTGCGAAATAAAATTCACCATTATTTCAGTTTGAAATTGCATTTAGTGACATTTGGATATTTCTGAAACCAGAAGGGGTGGGGTCAGGGTTGGCACGATATTACCCGCCCGAGTAAACCCACCTCATAAAACCCAGGTTTACCTGACAAATGGTACTTATAGAGAGAACAGACATATCAATTACGGTACGATGCATATTTGGACAGATCTAATTGGATTTCATGGAAATATTCCAAGATGGGTCACTTCCCAACTTGGAATATCACTTGTTTCAAGTGATTTGGTGTTTTTCAGCATTAATTAGGTAAATTTACTGTGACAAATGATACTTATAGTGGAAACAGACATATTTTTGTAGGTGCTTAGCATATTTGGAGACATGTAATTGGATTTCATAGAAATAATCCAAGATGGGCAATTCTCAACTTGGAATATCACTTATTTCAAGTAAAGTGGTGTGTTTAAACATTAATTAGGTAAAAAAACATGTGGCAAATGGTACTTATAGAGAGAACAGACATATCAATTTAGGTACTTAGCATATTTGGACACATCTAATTGGATATCATGGTAATATTCCAAGATGGGCCATTTCTAACTTGGAATATCACTTGCTTCAAGGGAATTGGTGTGTTTCAGCATTAATTAGGTAAATTTACTGTGAAAAATGAGACCTTTTGTAGAAACAAATATATTTATTTAGGTTTAAGCATATTTGGACACATCTTAAAGGATTTCATGGAAATATTCCAAGATGGGGCATTTCCCAACTTGGAATATCACTTGTTTCAACTGATTTGGTGTTTTTCAGCATTAATTAGGTGAATTCACTGTGACAAATGAGACCTTTTGTAGAAACAGATATATTTATTTAGGTTTAAGCATATTTGGACACATCTTAAAGGACTCTATGGAAATATTCCAAGATGGGGCATTTCCCAACTTGGAATATAACTTGTTTCAAGTGATTTGGTGTTTTTCAGCATTAATTACGTAAAATTCCTGTGACAAATGATACTTATAGTGGAAACAGACTTATTTATGTAGGTGCCTAGCATATTTGGACACATCTAATAGGTTTTCATGGAAATATTCCAAGATGGGGCATTTCCCAACTTGGAATATAACTTGTTTCAAGTAAATTGGTGTGTTTTAACATTAAGTAAAAAAACATGAGACAAATGATACTTATAGTGAGAACAGACATATTAATTGTGGTACTTAGTATATTTGGACACATCTAATTGAATTTCATGGAAATATTCCAAGATGTGCCATTTCCCAACTTGGAATTTAACTTGTTTCAAGGGATTTGGTGTTTCAGCATTAATTAGGCAACGTTACTGAGACAAATGAGACCTTTTGTAGAATCAGACATATTTATTTAGGTTTTAGCATATTTGGACCATCTTAAAAGATTTCATGGAACTATTCCAAGACGGGGCATTTCCCAACTTAGAATATCACTTGTTTCAACTGATTTGGTGTTTTTCAGCATTAATTATGTGAATTCACGGTGACAATTGAGACCTTTTGTAGAAACAGATATATTTATTTAGGTTTAAGCATATTTGGACAGATCTAATTAGATTTCATGGAAATATTCCAAGATGGGTCACTTCCCAACTTAGAATATCACTTGTTTCAAGTGATTTGGTGTTTTTCAGCATTAATTAGGTAAATTTACTGTGACAAATGATACTTATAGTGGAAACAGACATATTATTGTAGGTGCTTAGCATATTTGGAGACATGTAATTGGATTTCATAGAAATAATCCAAGATGGGCAATTCTCAACTTGGAATATCACTTATTTCAAGTAAATCGGTGTGTTTAAACATTAATTAGGTAAAAAAACATGTGGCAAATGGTACTTATAGAGAGAACAGACATATCAATTTAGGTACTTAGCATATTTGGACACATCTAATTGGATATCATGGAAATATTCCAAGATGGGCCATTTCTAACTTGGAATATCACTTGCTTCAAGGGAATTGGTGTGTTTAAGTATTAATTAGGTAAATTTACTGTGAAAAATGAGACCTTTTGTAGAAACAGATATATTTATTTAGGTTTAAGCATATCTTAAGCACATCTTAAAGGATTTCATGGAAATAGTCCAAGATGGGGCATTTCCCAACTTGGAATATCACTTGTTTCAACTGATTTGGCGTTTTTCAGCATTAATTAGGTGAATTCACTGTGACAAATGAGACCTTTTGTAGAAACAGATATATTTATCTAGGTTTAAGCATATTTGGACACATCTTAAAGGGTTCTATGGAAATATTCCAAGATGGGGCATTTCCCAACTTGGAATATCACTTGTTTCAAGTGATTTGGTGTTTTTCAGCATTAATTACGTAAAATTACTGTAACAAATGATACTTATAGTGGAAACAGACTTATTTATGTAGGTGCTTAGCATATTTGGACACATCTAATAGGTTTTCATGGAAATATTCCAAGATGGGGCATTTCCCAACTTGGAATATAACTTGTTTCAAGTAAATTGGTGTGTTTTAACATTAATTAAGTAAAAAAACACGAGACAAATGATACTTATAGTGAGAATAGACATATCAATTGTGGTACTTAGTATATTTGGACACATTTTATTGAATTTCATTGAAATATTCCAAGATGTGCCATTTCCCAACTTGGAATTTAACTTATTTCAAGTGATTTTGGTGTGTTTTAACATTAATTAGGTAGCGTTACTGTGACAAACGAGACCTTTTGTAGAAACAGACATATTTATTTTGGTTTTAACATAGTTGAACACATCTTATTGGATTTCATGGAAGTATTCCAAGATGGGGCATTTCCCAACTTGGAATATCACTTGTTTCAAGTGATTTGGTGTTTTTCAGCATTAATTATGTAAAATTAATGTGACAAATTATACTTATAGTGGAAACAGACGTATTATGTAGGTTCTTAGCATATTTGGACCATCCTAATTGGATATCATGCAAATATTCCAAGATGGGCCATTTCTAACTTGGAATATCACTTGCTTCAAGGGAATAGGTGTTTTTCAGCATTAATTAGGTGAATTCACTGTGACAAATGAGACCTTTTGTAGAAACAGATACATTTATTTAGGTTTAAGCATATTTGGACACATCTTAAAGGATTTCATGAAATTATTCCAAGATGGGGCATTTCCCAACTTGGAATATCACTTGTTTCAACTGATTTGGTGATTTTTAGCATTAATTAGGTGAATTCACTGTGACAAATGAGACCTGCTGTTCTGAGGTGTTTTACACTGTGTCCTAATTATGCAGTTGAAACGGCAACCACTCATGGGATGCGACATTATTTTGGTGCGCAGTATAGCCATTGCTATGACTCACAGAAAGCTGACTGATATATTTCTTCAACCATACACATTTTTACATACTATCTTACCCTTACCATGCTGGTCCTGGTCTTAAAATAAAACCTACTCTTGATGCTAAATAAGTGCGTTAAAGTGTCGCATTTATAAACACGAGCACTTACTTAGCGTGATGAGACAGACATTATCTTATTCTCAGAAACCACAGGCGACTGAATTGTATTCATAAAAAACCAATGCATGGTAAGGTTTCACAAGCATTCTGGCTAGAATATAATTTCCATCTATACAAATAAATACTTAATAACAAATGAATAAAATATGATCCAGTGCTTGTACCTAAGATACGACTCTAAAGTAAAGGAGTATATTTGGACTTACCTAGAAACAAAAAGAAATCCCGTTGTCAGTTTGTTACTTTTTAATATGTGGTACGACGATGCTCTCTCATTCACTTCAACAGTAGAATGATTTGGCATCGCTACCTCGACCTATTTCAACCTGACTTTCAGGGAATCACATGACCGAAGTTAACCAATCACATAGGTATAAGTGTTAACTTGTCAAATTGGTTCCTAAGGACAGAAATGCATTGTTGTCTATTTACTATGATAATTTGGGCAATTGTCTCCGGGCAATTGTCTCCTCAATATGCTAATTTAATAAGCTAATTTACCTACTATTGAGATAGGTTTTACAATAGATGTCATCTTTATTCTGACAAATAGCTACTTGTATTGGTCTGCACAATTATGTCAATCGATAAGAATGACAATCGAGAATTGCGATCACTTAAAGAAACAAAGGACGTATTGTCAGACTGACCGATATGATTAATTGAACAGACCAACAAAAGTTTACCTTATTTCATGCGAAAAACTGATTTGGTTTGATTTTTGTTATTCTTTTAAATGTTACTGATTTTTCCAAAAAGCTTTAAACCAAAATGTATAGAATTTTCCTGCATGACAATTACCCCCCCCCCCCCCCCCCCCCCCCCCGGTCAACATGACATTGTTCCTACAATGTTTGAAAAAATATATGATTTGGTTAAATGAAGAAATAATAGAGTCCTTAGGTACAGCACATGTCACAAAACAATATTTAACAAAATATTTACATGAAATGGTTTAGTCTGCACAGAAGAGTAGACTATAAGTAATATAAACCTGAAGAGGATTGCCAAATCTGAAACAATAAGAGCCATTGTAAGTGCATAGCTTTAAAAAAAACAGAGTTCTCAACTCCACAGATAGAATCTTGAGTACTGTGCCATGACATACTGACTGATACACTTATGTCAGTAGTCTTTACTTACTGACTGATACACTTGTGTCAGTAATCCGCAAAGCTTGTCATGGTAAGATTGCTTGTTATATTTGGTAATCCTTTACAATGTCCATAACCATACAGTTACAAAAATATAAGTAAATATAAACATGATGACAAATAATCAGTGACAGTCTCTCAAGAACAAAAATGCACTTATGTTTTGTATTAGAGTGCTTGCTAGGCTAAAGGTGTAGATTAGAAAAAATGCCAACTCAAAATGTGAATATGTTCTAGCAAATTGTTATGTGACCAGTAAAAATATGAATCATAATGTTTCTATATTTGCCTGAACTTGTATGCTTGTTAACATTTGCCACAATGATGGCTTGTCAATAGTTTAATCAGTGAATTTGAACTTTGAATATTTACTATTTATAAACCTAGAGATTGATAGTTTTTCTGACACCAACTGATTGACAGTTTCGAGTGAAGCAGTTACTGATAATTTTTCTGACACCAACCGCTAGACGGTATCGAGTGTAGAATTTTAGATATCAACCGATATTCAGTTTCAAGTGTAGAACTTCTGACACCAACCACTGATGAAAAGTTGAGTGTAGAATTTCTGACACCTATCAAAAGACAGTTTCAAGTGTAGAATTACATGTACCAACTGATATACAGTTTCAAGTGTAGAACTTCTGACACCAACCACTGATGAAAAGTTGAGTGTAGAATTTCTGACACCTATCAAAAGACAGTTTCCAGTGTAGAATTACATGTACCAACTGATAGACAGTTTCAAGTGTAGAACTTCTGACACCAACCACTGATGAAAAGTTGAGTGTAGACTTTCTGACACTAATCAACAGACACATAAGTCAAAGAACCTCTGACACCAACCACTTGATGGTTTCAAGTGTAGAGTTACGGATTGTTATTCTGACACCAACTGCTAGACGGTATCGAGTGTAGAATATACTGGTTATTTTCTGACACTAACCGATAGATGGTTCGAGTGTAGACAAATATATGACACCAGATACTAATGGCTTTCTGGTTGAAAAACAATTTCGCAGTTGAGTTTTAAGGAAAGGCATGGTTTAGCTGGCACCACAGGTAACAACAAGTTACACAAAAGGTCCATATCATCAGTTTTTGGTCCCTTCAACAGACAACCTTAAAATCATGAGTGAAAAAGAAAAAAAACTCTTGTAATCTATCCGGTGAAAGAGTCATGACTTCTTTCTAGCACTATAAACAGAAGAAAACTTCTTAAGGGGTGGATAGACCTCCAAGAGAAAAAAAAAATGAAATTTTGAATTTTGTGTTTGAGAATCTGATTAAAAGGCCTTCAACATGAGACATGCACATGTTTAATTTATGTGTAACCAAATCGTATCGTATGAACAGACTAACCTTAATCATTTCCATACTCTTAATGAAATATAATAAAATTTCTCAACCGAAAGGCCATGTTGCCAAGTATGACACACTGCAGTAGAGTGGTATACTTATACATCGAATATGCGCTGCTTGTTGAGTGAAATTCTACTTTCGAATATGCACAGGATGCTGTGTGATATTCTACATGTCGAATATGCCCTGCATGTTAAGTGATATAAGATTATTTAAACATGTACGAAATGTTAACTACATTTCATTTTGTGTGATAATAAGGTTGCTTAGAATTGCATATATGATAGAATACATCAATATACTTGCAAGCTGGGTTGGATAAAACATTACTATTGACATCATAGCATTGATTGAAGATGGAAAGTATGTGGCAAATTTTCACTAAAGGTTTGAGTAGAATGCAATGTCATCATTCTACGTCACATAGAAACACTATCTTTCAATAAATAGTACTTGATGCGAGACAACCAGCTGAATACTAGTCCCCTACTATTACAAAGCGTCGAGGCAAAGTCAAATAGTGTTGCGTCGAAACCATGTCGACGTTGTCCAACGCTAAGCATTAGCCTTTTATTTTAGCTGACTTCGTAAGACCGTTTTGTTAACACAGGTTTAATGATTGGATGTTTACAAAAAATATTAAATGAAAAATGGTTGTTATTAACTGGCAAGCAGCCTAGACTTATAAATACTTTTCACTATGGTATACAAATATCAAATGTGCTGTTAAGTTAAACAAATATATCATCATGTGATACACTAGTGTAAAAATGTTTAAAAAATCACTTGAATGTCTAGAAACAATCTTACATGTGTCTATAATTAAGGTCAATATTACATTTTAAGAAGACCTTAACATACACCAATACTTCACTGTTACATACCAAATAAGTGTTTTGAAAGTTGACATGTTTCAATTCACTGACAGCAGTTGTACATTTCATCTTAATTAACGTTTATACACAGCGGCAGAGGACTTCATTGCGATGGAAGTTTATGAACTCTGTTCTGTAGATGCTGGTGACATCGACATACACATCTGCTGCCATTTCTGTAGATAAGCTATGGCATCTACCTTGTTCCTGTTTTAGACATGGTACCGTGTAGGATCATCTTTAGATTCAAACAACAACTTTCCGATCGTAGATTTGGGGGTAGAGCGTTGTTGGACTGGTGCTAACTCGCTAGAAACAAAAAGAAATCCCGTTGTCAGTTTGTTACTTTTTAATATGTGGTACGACGATGCTCTCTCATTCACTTCAACAGTAGAATGATTTGGCATCGCTACCTCGACCTATTTCAACCTGACTTTCAGGGAATCACATGACCGAAGTTAACCAATCACATAGGTATAAGTGTTAACTTGTCAAATTGGTTCCTAAGGACAGAAATGCATTGTTGTCTATTTACTATGATAATTTGGGCAATTGTCTCCTCAATATGCTAATTTAATAAGCTAATTTACCTACTATTGAGATAGGTTTTACAATAGATGTCATCTTTATTCTGACAAATAGCTACTTGTATTGGTCTGCACAATTATGTCAATCGATAAGAATGACAATCGAGAATTGCGATCACTTAAAGAAACAAAGGACGTATTGTCAGACTGACCGATATGATTAATTGAACAGACCAACAAAAGTTTACCTTATTTCATGCGAAAAACTGATTTGGTTTGATTTTTGTTATTCTTTTAAATGTTACTGATTTTTCCAAAAAGCTTTAAACCAAAATGTATAGAATTTTCCTGCATGACATAGACCATTAAGTATGAACTGTGAATTGTCCCTTTACGTTGTCTTCCATTCATTGAATAACGTTTTTATTTCAAACTGTGAAGTGTGAAGAATGAAAACCATTGTTTTGGCTTGTCCATTTATTGCAAAATGTCAGCGGTTTATTTACCTCGATCCTTGACAATTTTTAATCATATCTCAGGTACCATTTGTAAGTATGGCATGCAACTTCACAGGCTAGTACATCGTATACCCAACAAAAAAAGAAACGCAGCACGTAGAACTGTTCAACTCTCAGAAGAACACAAGTGATAAGCCAGTTTATGTTATATCAGTGCAAAGGTATGCCAGGTACTGATGCGTTACACATCTTTTGTAAACAGGCGTCAAAAATGTGTTAAAGAAAATTGGTCTTGAACTAAGTGGGGGTCAAATCGTAAAGTCACAGAAAATAAGCGTTTTTATAATGCTCTCTTGCAGGATAAGTTCAAGCAATGGGACTAGTCTCAGTAGACCAAAATGTATTTAGATATTTATTCTTTGCAAATGTTATCTTAAAATTCATCATACGCGATTATTGAACGCTAGGTAGCTTTGATAACGATTCCATAATGGAGATGGACTTTACAAAACATGTAAAGATTTCAACATTGTTTTAATCAATTTAAACGGTCCTAACTGATGTAAATGGATTTTGGAATAGAAAAAAAGCATCAATAAACACAGTTGGTTGTCTCACATAACAACAACCTATCTTTCTCATACTTCGCAAAAATGTAAAACATACTAGGAATTCCATGTAGACAGTAGCATTGGATAAACACTTCCAAAACTCATTTACCATTTGCCTTGCTGTGTTTTGACCCTACCCAGAGAAGGTACAGATACTCATCTACGCCACACTCCAGTTTTAGAAAGATTTGATCAGAAATGAATATTTCACGACAATTAACATTTTCGTCTTAAAAGGAGAACTTAATGAGGGAAATCATAGTGGTGGGTATCTTTTTTTGTCGGGTATATATATAGACAATGTATCTCGTATAAAAAAAATGTCTCGGTTTTTGAAATATTGGATTTACGTCATGAAACTTCACAGGTGGCTGCATGTCAATGTGAAGTCTGTGGTGGATCTGTAGAGACTCCAACTCATGTGGTTGACTTTTGGAAGATAGACATATTATGAAACGTCATAATAAATATGACATCATGTAGATCATGTGTGACGTCAAACGTGCAAAATTATGCTAAGCTTTAAAATTGCATTCAAGAAGCTCATCTACATATCTTTTCACTACAGCCAAACAAGTTTTTTCTTTAATAGTTCTTGGACTGGATTTTTTCCAAAAGGTTCTTAATGATATAAAAATACCAGCGTTATGACGTCAATTTCAAACCAAATGACGTTTTTGGCTTGGCTATCGTTAGTTTGCAAATATCGTCAATCCTTAGGCCTGCGCACTAAAAGGCTGGCGTCTTTAGTTTCACTCGTTAAAATTTTCTTCTAAGCCATTTTCCAGGTGTAAACTATGGGGAAACCCCATCATTATTCTCTATAAACACACTGAAACTTCCAAATCAGACAAAAACGACCAGAAAATTTACTTTTCTTTTACCAAATATATATCGTGTGGTGAAAATATCAACAGATACACTCGTGCTACGCACTCGTGAAAAATACTGATTTTTCACTGCAATTCACGAAATATATCTGGCATTCATCTTAAACAGTAAAAAACTCTCTATATATATGTAAACCTTAACTAAATTATTGATATGAAACAGAACAATACAAGATTCCTGTCCAAAAAGTCTCCAGTGAAACTCCCGCTGTTTTGTTTAATAGGTGCTTGAACAATTCAGTCCAAAATTGTATAATACCCCATCAGCTCTCAGTCCTTTGATTTCTTGTACTTGTATCATGCATGTATTGTCTGTCATCATCAGGATCGTTGCGCCTTAGAAATGTTTGAAATGCTTCTATAGCATACATCTCCGTTTCATGTTCCGTAGTCTGTCCTTATTTTTCGAGGGGCATCCACTATTGGCTGTAAGTGCAGCTTCTAAAAAGTGGCCACCAATGAGTTTTGGGTAATTGTTGGTCTGATAAACATTTACCCATATAATTTTGAGAGAAAGTTCACATATGCACCCATTTATACACAGCCCAATATAATATCCGTATGTATGCCATATGAACTTTGGTCAAAGCATGGTAACCCTGGCTTCTCATTCGCCTGAAACTACCCTGACTGGATCCAAATAGTGTGTATCAAGCTAGCATCTTTCATTTTGATTCCATATTCCTTACAACGTGACTACATTATACGATAGCCATTAAGTCGTCCTAATCCAGAAAGCTGTCCTTGTACAAAATTAACAGCTGCGTGTACACAGTCGACATCTTTTTTAATGCCTTAAACATAAACGAATCTAATGTTTTGTTTCAATACATGCTGTATCACTGGGTGGAGACGTACACAGGATATTGCTCCAAAATGAGCCGATGTTTACACTGAATTAGGAAAAAAACACACAACGAAGGTAAGGAAATCTTGAATTTCTCCTATTTAATTCTTTTTTCGGTACTTGGCGTGTGTCGATTTAGAATCACTATATGTATATTTAGCAAATTGTATGCATGATTTGGCATTAAACACTGAACTTGATAGTGAAAATCACAAAATGAAAGTCGTGCTCACACCAAAATTTAGACACCTATCCCCAAAAAGGAATAATATTGAACAAAGAAAGCAAACTATTAAAATTCTGAATCGGCCGTTTTTTTTACAATGGCATTTAAATATCAATGCTGAAAATTTCAGCCTCGTAGGTTGAAACTTGATGGAGATATGGCTCAAAACTAATGGTCAGTTATTCTCGAAAAGCGTACTGGGGATTGGGAAAAGGTGTACTGGGTAATGCATATTGTCTAAATTTGGTGTACTGAGGATTGGCAGGTAATTTCTACCCCTTTTGAGCACCCTACTAATCAAGGTCAGTTTTAAGTACTATAGAATTGATTGATTCCTTCCGTACATCTCTCTGCCATTCTACCTTTCATTCCTGACAAACTAACAATTGATTTTACGCTCCTCTAAGACACAGAACAGACTAAATGTTTGCTCTAATCTGCTGGTATACTTCGGAAGCCTTATTTGCAAATATTTTGTTTCCAGATAAGACTTATCTTTGGAGCAGTCTGGTTAGGATCCATAGTGTTTCCTTTGTCAATAAAAGCAGTTTGAAGTACATGTATATATACTGACCCACACTTCCATTGCTAAATGTTTCAGGAGTTTAATTTAGTTACAAACTAGGGCTTGCCTAAATGATTGTATTAATAGACTTTTCGCTAACTGTAAAGGCGGCAATTTAATATCCATATCTGGGCTAGGTTTGGCTATTTCATCTGCTAAGAAAGGGAAATCACCTTTTATTTATAGTTTGGTAAAGAGTTAATCAGCTTTTTGGGACACGCAAACAAGTGTGCATTTCATGAGAATCCTAACCGTATACACACTGAACTCACATTTATTAACCCTTAAAGCACATAATCACAAAATGTATGTTTTTTGTCATCCACTAAAATATTTGAAGCCTCACAGACAAACAGTGTGGACCCAGATCAGACTGCTCCTGTAGCACCCAGATCATACTGCTCCTGTAGGAGCAGTCTGATCTGTGTCCACAATGTTTGCCCCTTATGCTTATGTTAAAAAGACATTTTCAGATGCAGTTATTTTGCTGGCGTTTTAAGGTCTAAATAACGTGTTTTGCGTCTAATCTGAGGCAATGGCGCAATATGATAGTTACTTTTTAATAAAACCAAGCCTCATTTTCAGCTTTTACCTATGTGTAAGGTTTACCAGTCCTTATTACGCATTCATGAGGGTCTCCTTTACAGTAACAAAAAAGTCACATAATACCGTTTAGAGGTTATGACAGACATTCAACCAATCCAGTTCTGATAGAAAAAAAAATATTGATTGATTAAGTTCTACTTTCATTTTCATAAATATTAAGTGTTTTAATTTTTGATAAAATTATGTTTCAATAGGTGACATAATATATGGAATATCTATGGTTCAGATTGATTTTGCGTTAGAAAAATAGTGAGTATGATCAGGAAATACCACAATCACAAACTGCAGGCAATCCCATGGCACTGCGAGGAAGAGCCACTCAACAATCATGAGACACCAGGAAGACAAACTAAGCTAAGCAACCAGCCCTCTCAAAATCAATTATGCTGGCTTATTTGATTTATTTTTCACATTAAATCAAGCCATATTGGACATGCTTTAGATAAAAATAGATAATGACTATAGGGGTAGGCATGAAGGTTGTCAAACGTGGACTGAATTTTTACGACTCAGATAAACAATATCATAAACCATTTTATGAAAAGTAATTTGACCATTAAAATTAGCAGTTCTTTTAATGTGGGTTACATATTTGATACAAAAAAAACTTCTATGGTAGTTTATGTGCTTTAAAATCAAGTATCTTCCTCTAAATCACACATGCTTCGATCAGTTTTTTTCAGTAATATTCTTTATACTAATAAGGACACTATTCATCATATTTCGCATAAGTGGGCCTTCAAATGGCAGCAATTTATACCAACTAGTAGTTTAAACTCATATAGTGCTTTTATTACACTTAAATGATAAATATAAAAGAAAGCAACATATGTAACTGTAAAATAGGTGCATATTTCTAGTCCTTTGCTTTCAATAAAAAAAATATATTGACATGTAAGAATAAGAAATACTTTGATATTATCACTAAGGAAGATCCTATCTTACTATATAAGCTCCTATTTATTAGGGTAACATAGTAAACTTTGATATTGCAGGGTAATCCCCTAACTGTGTATGAGCTAACGAATATAATTTTGTGGTTTATATAATGAGTTTGTAGCAAACTATAATGAACAAAGCTTCGGAGGTATTATTAAAGTCAATGGTCAAGTGATAACACTGTACTTAATACAGCTGAGGTATAATATATTTGATATTAAGTAACCTGTACAACAGTTTTATCATAAATGTAGATTGCTTTGTTGCATACTGGCTGTTGGCTGCATTTATTAACATCTTTCAATGCAATGAGCATGTCTTTAAATAAGAATTAGATTAAACTTTGTATTTGTACAATAAATTTTGATACTATTATAGGGTAACAGAGTTACCATGGCTGTTACACAGTGAAGCCAAAACTGCCAGAAGCTAACATGAGCCATTTTGCATCTTATATTCTAAAAACATTTAATGCAGTTTAAGGATATCATATTGTACTAAATATCTACTTAATAGGGGGAGGGCTTCCATAAGCTTATGTTATGTATGTTATGTATGTTACTATTTGCTCTATGGTTTCAAGATAAGCATGCCGCTTATGTATAATTTACTGCTGGTATCCAAATTCATAACATGCCAGCTGAATATATTTGCTTTTACTCTGCATGACTTTATTCCATGCTTTTTAGCCAAAAAAATGTGTGTGTTATTATTTTAAACTTATCAAGTCAAATGTCCACAAAAATATTCTATAACAGCTAGGAAGCTGGTCTTTACAATTTTGGATAGGTCAGATAGTTGTCTTTTGAAAACACCAAAAACTTGACCCTTTTGTCAGTAATAAGAAGAAACGACAGGCATAATAATTTCCCAGAAATAGGGTAGCAATGAAAAATGTCACGTACCATAGTGGATAGCATAATTTTGTTTAAAATAATAAGGTTTTGTTGCTAAATGGTTGGGCTATATAGAAACGTTTAACTTCAGTTCATTTGAATGTCTCATAACATTTTTGACTTTTTAACAGTCCATGTAATTGGAATAAATTTTGGAGAGTAACGTACGTGACAGGTGTTACATGGCTTATGCGACACTTGTCAGAGAGGTAATATATTTAAAAAAAAAAAACTTGTAAGACATTCGGCTATATGAATAACATAATCTGCAAAATTACCCCTGGGGGAGGCAAAGCCATATGTATCCCATGGCCTACATTACTTTGTGGCTTATATAATGAGTTTGTAGTGAATCATAATGAACAATGCTTTGGAGGTCTTTTGGCAGCCAATGGTCAAGTGAAAGCACTGTTCTAAATAGTAATATATTTTATTAAGTAACGTATATAACAGTATTATCATAGCTGTAGATTATTTTGTTGCATACTGGCTGTTGGCTGCTAGTATTTAAGAGCTTTCGATGCAATTAGTATTTTGATGAATAAGAATAAGATTCAACTTTGTATTTGCACTATAGGATTAGAGATTTTTAAAAGGTAACAGAGTCAGCGTGACTGTAACAAAGTAAAGCCCTAACTGCCAGAACCTAATTTGAGCCATTTTGCATCTTATATTCTTCTAAACATTTAATATACCTTTAGAAAATCATAGTGTACAAAAAACACCTAAATGGGATGGTCCATGCACAGATATTTTTGGATGTTATGTATGTTATTATTTGCATTATGTTTTCAAGATGAGCACGCTACTCAAGTATAATTTACTGTTATTAATCCCTCTCATAACATGCCAGCTGAATATATTTGGGCTTTCTTTAAACTGCATGACTTAATCCATGTTTTTTAGCAAAAAATGTATTTGTTATTATTGAAAATTTATACACTGGTAGCCATTTTCAAATGCCTACAAAATATATTTTGTAAAGAAAAAGCTGGCCTTTGGAGTTTGGATAGCTCAGTTTAGCGTCTTTGTGGCAGCATCAAAAACCAGACCCAATGAACAATAATAAACAATTCAGAAGAAACGACAGCCACAATAATTTCCAAGAAATAGGGTAGTAATGCAAAATGTCGCATCCGTAACATAGTGGACCGTAAAAGAGGTTTTGTTGTTTATGAATTGGCTATATGAAAATTTAAAACTTTAACTCATTTATATGCCTCTAGTAACATTTTGACGTTTGTACATTCCATGTCATTTTACCGATTTTTGATAGGTAACATGTGTAACAGAGGGATCGCAGTGGTTCAGTGGTAGAGTGCTTGACTCAAGACCGAGGGGCCTTGGGTTCGAGCCTCACCAGCATCACTGCATTGTATCCTTGAGCAAGAACATTAATCCTAGCTAAGTACTGGTTCAACCAAGGAAGACCCGTCCCTATATAACTGAAAGACATGCTGGAATTTCTCCTATTTGATTCTTTTTTTTTTTGGTACTTGGCGTGTGTCAATTTAGAATCAATATATGTATATTTAGCAAATTGTATGCATGATTTGGCATCAAACACTGAACTTGATAGTGAAAATCACAAAATGAAAGTCATGCTCACACCAAAATTTATATATTAGATGGCATGTAAAGAATCAAAACAAACAAAACAAACATGTGTAACAGGATGTTACAGGCTTACGTGACCGTTGCCAGATGGCTAACATGTTTTAAAAAAACTTGTAACATATTAGGCTTTATGGAAATCATAGTCTACAAAATTCAGCCTGTGGGAGGGTGGGGTAAAACCATATCTATCCCAGGGCCTAACGGCTGTAGCATCAAACTAAATCACAATCTGTTGCATATGCCTATTAAGTCATCCCTTAAAACACATGCACGGCCATCAAGTGAAACCAGACGCCTTAATTTCAGCATGTGTGGTTACCCAAGTCCCTATGTTTTATGCAAGCAGGAAAGCCTCAATTAAGAGCGCAGTGGCTCAGTGGTAGAGTGCTTGACTCGAGACCAAGGGGCCGCAGGTCCAAGCTTCACAGGCGTCATTGCGTTGTGTCCTTGAACAAGAACATAATACCTACCTAAGTACTTGTTCAACCAGGAAGACCTGTCCCTATATATATGAAATATTGTTAATGGGATGTAAAGAATCAACTCAAACAAACAATTCAATCAAGATTGTACATTTTTGCAAGCTCCCCACAGCCATCCTTGTTTGCGTACCAGCATTTCGGCTTTTAGAGGCTATATTGGCCCACCGCAAAAAATAACATCCTGACTTTGTTGCATGCCCACAACATAGGTGCAGACAATCTTGTGAATGCGCACAAACTGATCAACACCTTTGATGTTCAATCTCTGGAAAGTCAATATACTAGTCTCTGAAGCCAAACAGACTCGCCTGATCACTTACCTTGAAGATAGGCTTTCCCACGTTGCAGTCCAGTTATTATTTAGGTCATGCATGAATTCGCTAAATTAATCCTTTATAGTGTAGGGGCCAAATCTCAAATTTTGAGTTCTGTTGCACCCCCTGGGAAGAAAAACTTGGTCACTATTTTCAGTCAGGGACATGTCTTGGAGCCTTGGAAACCCATGTTTTACTAAGTTTTCTGTGGTCAATTTTCTGTAAATGGCCTGTAACCAACGTTACCCTATTAACATAGAAAATGGTAGTATACAAAATACAAGACTAATAAAATATTTTATAAAAGTATCAATGAAATTATTTGACTTTTAAATGTTTGATCTAGTCATAAACATCGATTGCAGACATCTGTGAGATATAGATTTGCTCAACAGCGTGACGTATGTTACATTTTATATGAAATTGCAGATAATGACTTTATAGATTGCATATTAGAATAAACCATGTTCCCTAACCGCAGGAAGAAACACTTGGTTACTATTTTCAGTCAGGTACATGTCTTGTGGCCTTGGAAACCCATGATTTACTAAGATTTCTTTGGTCAGTTGTTTGTAAATGGCCTGTAATCAATGTAACCCTACTGACTTTAAAAATAGCAACACAAAATACAAGACTAATGGGATATTTCCCAAAAGTATTAATGAAATTACTTGAGCTTTACATGTTTGAGCTAGACTTAAACACCAATTTGAGACATCTGTGGAGTATTTCTGCTGGTCAAAGTTACTTATGTTACATTTTTTATGGAATTGCATATTATGACTTTATAGATTACATATAAGAATAAACCATGCTCCCCAACCTTAAATATGTGATAAAGATCTCCATTCAAATGATGAATGTCCATTCTTACATATAAAAGCTACTTTTAAATTGTAACTGGCGAAAGAGGTAGCAAAATAAACGTTTAAAAATGCTTTTTAGCACGTTACTTCTACTGGCGTACATATTTTCTATCCTACCCGATTAACATTGCATTGGAATGTACAATGTCTTCTTTCATCTCTGTCACAGTGAAATAGAATAATAATTAAATACACAGAGTCAACGATGATGGACAGTTTGGACATAGCCTGTCGACAAGGTTATATTTGAGTCTACTCTCTATCTTTTTTTAT
Organism: Loripinus fragilis; assembly: GCA_964019695.1. Classification (NCBI taxonomy): domain Eukaryota; kingdom Metazoa; phylum Mollusca; class Bivalvia; order Lucinida; family Lucinidae; genus Loripinus; species Loripinus fragilis. The sequence goes on along the minus strand of CAXHUL010000237.1, from coordinate 259,224 downwards.
AACTTCAATTATAGTCAAATTATTCTAAATAAACAATAAAATAAGAGAGTTTTGCAATTTTGATTGATCCTGTAACTTTGATATGCCAGTTTGCAGAATTTTTTTCCAATGGTTCATAACAATAAACATAATATCTACTTCATGCTTCAAATATTTGACTGAATGTTTTATTACTTTACCTGTTGTCAAACTCATAATAGACCTGTAAATTGCGTTACCATATAAAATCAGGATACAAAATATGTAAGCCAGTGTAAGTTACATGCTAATAAGTGTATTTAAATGTTTATGTCACTACAGTTACAAGTTATAAACAGCTGCAAATATGTTAAAATGGTAATTTACCATTTAAATAGAGACCAACATTATAAAATAAAGGTTGGGGAACATGTTTTATTCTAATATGCAATTACAAAGTCATTATCTGCAATTTTACATAAAACGTAACATATGTAACGCTGATGGGCAGAAACCTATCTCACATATGTCTTCAATAAGTGTTCATGCCTAGGACAAACATTTAAAGCTCAAATAAGTTCATTGATACTATTGGAAAATATCCTATTAGGGTTAGTGTGTCTTGGTTGGTCTTTTGGTGACAATGGCTCTTAATAAGGTTATTCAATGATGTAAACATGCTACCCACGCAGCTATCATTAACCATATTGGATCAGCTAACAGCTTCAGTGTATACCCAGTCTTTCATCAGTTAGTTAGAGGTCATGTGTCATGTTTTGAGAAATTACATCACGAAAGATTTATCTAATACAAATTTACAAACATAATTAATTATTATAATATTTCTGATATGTATGATGTAGAAAACAATCCCTTAGTTTGGATGCTCGCCATCCTAACATATATTCAATCTGTTTTTCAACCATATCAGTTTGCTAAAACAGTGATTTGTTGCACATAAGGGTTGTCTTTATATTACAGTATCTTATTACATGTACTAACCAGTGCAATATACGAGATTAGCTAGCACTTGTAACTGGCACCATACAGTACTAAATATTTGTAATCTTAATATGGCACTACACTTAAAGTTAAATGGAAATGATTTTCTTTCACTGTAGACAAGACATCACTAAAACAATGTTAGTATTAACAAATGGGTACAAGAATGTGTCAGTTTATGACTAAAATGTTGTCTACAAGCTGTTATCCGCAGTATTATTCACATTTACAGATGGCTCTGCATACATTAAGCCTAATTCAGTAAATCTTTGAAACAAACAAACTGACCATAAGTCTCATACTTTTCATTTCATAGATCATGTGCAAACATGCATAATTGTTACACATAACTCCGACAGAGCAAAAAAACCAACACAAAACTACATTATTAACAATGTAAGAAAGCCAATAGCTGCGTGTTAGTTGTGACACCTTTTTTCAACTGACAATCATTTGACAACTTAATCTGTGAGCTTCAGAGATTCAAATCATGTTGCTTATTTTTGTTGTGTCATATTTATGATTCAAATTGTAACTCCTGAAAATGGACTTTCAAAAAGATTCAATAACTGACAAAATATTTGCTGTAATTGTTCTATGTATTGTTGTACGTTACGTTATGTCCATTCTAGTATTGCAATCATCTTGATGGGGAAGAGAGAGCTATTGCTTTGCTTAATTTGTCTTCCTGGTGTCTCGTGATGGTTGAGCGGCTCTTCCTCACGGTGCCATGGGGTTTTCTGCAGTTTGTGATTGTGGTATTTCCTGATCATACTCACTTACTATTTTTGCAATTAATGTTACCATGAAATATCTTTATAGCTTTGTAATATGTGTTACCACGTACTATGTTTTTTCAGTCTATGAGTATGGCTTTACCTTAACTTTTCTTAATTAACAAACAAAATAATTTCTTTCAAAATTGCTGTATAATGTAATGAAAAAATAAGCATTACAATATGATATAAAAGAATCGTGCATTACAAAAGTAGAGAAGATTGCAATTGTGACAGATGAAACATTGTTGTTGTTGTTTGTTTTCAAAATGTAATTGCCAACAGTGAAAATCAAATGTATTAAGCATACAAGAAAACCTGTTTAGGCTAGATCTACAAAACATCAGGTACATTTGGGTATAAACCATGCTACCTCGTAACTTCTGTTCTGATAAATATTTGGGTTGATATTATGTTTGCAGTCTTTAAAATTGATTCAGAAATTTTAGATTGCATTTATAGCAAATTGCAGTCAAGACCTAAAATGTCCTGTCTCTTCTTCACGGTACTGATGGTTAGTCTGCAGTCTGCGATTGTGACATTTCCTGGTCATACTCACTTTTTTGCAAGCATAATTTTTTTCAAGCCTGATAAAATACTTCTAATGGCAAATAGAGCCAGAACTTGCAGGAAAAATATATTTAAGCTAAAAGAATGGCAGCGTGCTGTTACATATGTTATGGACTTACCTAACATATACATTTAGTGTAAAGGGTATATAACTTGTAAAACATCTAATCATCGAATCTGACCAATCTGTTACCCATTCGCACTTGTTAAAAGAAGGCTTAACTAGAACTTTATTAGTTTTAAGATTTGTCTTTCTCTGTATAAAACCAACAGAAAGCCCCTGCTCTGGAAGACACCCAGCATTATCATCTCTGCCCTGCCACCTGATGCAGGAAATATTGCTTTGATATTGTTACTTTAAATTTTCAATTGATATACGATATCTTCAGTCCAATATTTGAATCATGAAGTAAATATCATGTATATTGCCATGAACCATTGACAAAAATGCAAATAGCCATATCAAAGTAACAGAATCAAACATACAAAACTCTTATATAAGTGTTAATTTAGAATAATTTGTCTGTAATTAAAGTTATTAAAACATGTTGAGAGTAGACTTAAATTTTACCTTGCGTGTAGGCAAGGCAAAACATTTGAGTCTATTCTCCACTCCACAAATTCTATCATCTTTATCTATTTATGCAAAACATCATTTTGTTACCTTATTTAAATATTGACAGAAATTAAATATCCATGGTAGTTAAACTTGTTTGTTTAGTTGCTATTTAATTTCATTGTGAAAGAGATGAAAGAAGACAGTGTCCATCCCAGTGCAATGTAAATGGACGAAAATAAAATATGTACGCCGGTAGAAGTGAGACGCTTATAAGCATCTTGAAATATTTATTATACTACACTTTTTTGCCAGTTGCCATTTTTAAATTGCTTCAAATATGTGAAAATGAAAGTTCATCATTAGAATCGAAATCTTTACCACACATTTATGGTTGTGGAACATGGTTTATTCTGATATGCAATCTTTTGAGTTATTATCTGCAATTTCATAAAAAAATGTAACACAAGTATCTCTGAAGAGCAGAGGTACATATCACAGATGTTTACAATTGGTATTTATGACTAGCTGAAACGTGTAAAGCTCAAATAATTTCATTAATACTATTGGAAAACATCCTATTGGTCTAGTCTTTTTTGTTGGTATTTTTAATGTTATTTGGATAACATTGATTACAGGCCTTTTACAGACGACTGACCGAAGAAAACGTAGAAAAACATGGCTTTCTAAGGCCCAAGGACATGTCTCTGACTAAATATAGTAACCAAGCTTTTCTTCCTGGGGTTGGAGATCATGATTCATTCTTATATACAGGTCCATTAAAAAAGTTATTTCACTACGCAATATTTCAAAAGTTTTTTCACATTTATATTACACATTAATGGTCTATGTTTACCATACATGTTATTTAATTCTCGTGCCATTTTGTTTCTATATATCATTTCAACGTCTAATCAGACAACATTTGTATGTAACAAATACATTCCAATAAAAAAACACAATAACATACTTTAAATACATTCTAATGAAAACACAATAACAGTGTACGCTACATCATAAAGTCAGTATATCATTGCATCTCCCTTTGCTTTGATAAGATCTGCAATTTGCCTTGGCATTGCAATGTAAAGTTCCTCCTGGGCGTTCAGTGCTACACTAAACCACGCTTCACACACTCGCTTCCACATCTTTTTTTATTACACAGCATTTGGTTGCCAATCTCATCATTATACTCTATGGGATTCATGTCTAGCGAATTCCCTGGTCATTCCAGGATGGGCATTCCTTTACTTTCTTTGAATGTTCTAGTACTTTTAGAGTTATGGTATGGCGGGAGATCATGGGTACAGATGTATGGGGGAACACAATGCATTAACGTATCATTTCAATATCATGAATAATATCACTATGGTATTTTGCATTATCCATGTTACCATTTACTTTTCTCAGACGAGACATGCTTCTTTATCTTTGCCCGTTTTCTTACTATGCTTTGCTGCTAATGGCTCCTCAGACTTGTACACTTACTGGCGATCTTACATTAGTCTGAATACAATTAGCATGGTATTTCTCATTCTGTTTGCGCCAAACACGACAATGTCCTTAGTTGTGATGCCTGTAAAATACAGACTCATGTTAATGTTTTGTGTTCCTACAGGAGGGATATATCTTTATGCATGATATTGTGACAATCCAAAACTCTAAAAGACTTAAAACATTCCTAGAATATAACAACGCACCCGATCTGAAATGGCCAGGGAATTTGCCAAAAATGAACTCCATAGAGAACGTTTGGATTATAAGGAAGAAAGAGGTTGGTAACCAACTGCTGTGTTTGAAAGAAGAGATGTGGAAGCGAGTATGTGAAGCGTGATAAAGTGTAGCACCAAATGTCCTGGAAGACATTAACAATTCTATGCCAAGGAGAATTACAGATCCTATTAAGCAAGGGGAGGTGCAACGAATACTGACTTTATTATGTAGGCGTACAGGTATGTTTTTTGTGTTTTAATTGGAAAGTATTTTTACGTTGTTGTGTTTTTATTGGAATGTATTAAATATTTATATACAAATGCTGTCCGATTATACGTTAATATTATTTATAGAAATAAACTTGCATGATTATTAAAATACATGTATGGTAAAACATACACCATTAATTTTAAAAAAAAATGTGAAAAAACTTTTGAAATATTGCGTAGTGAAATAACTTTTTTAATGGACCTGTATATTCTCTAAAGTCATTATCTGCAATTTTGTATAAAATGTAACGTACGTAACACTGATGAGCAGAAATACATCTCACAGATGTCTGCAATTGATGTTTATGAGACGATCAACCATTTAAAGTTCAAATAATTTCATTGATACTTTTGTAAAATATCCATTTAGTCTTGCATTTTAAGTACTACTATTTTCAATGTCAGTAGGGTAACGTTGATTACAGGCCATTTACAGAAAGCTGACCACAGAAAACTTAGTAAAACATGGGTTTCCAAGGCCCCAAGACATGTCCCTAACTGAAAATAGTAACCAAGTTTTTCTTCCTGGGGGGTGCAACAAACTCGCAAAATAGCCCATATATATCAGTTTGGCCCCTAGACCATTAACAATACATGTACAAGCGCAGCTATCCAGTGAGATCAGACCCATGACTTTCGACCCATGCATTAATTAAAGTCCTTTTTATGTTTGCAAACAGCAAATATATGGAAGAAATTGTGCATTTAGTTTAGCTTTGACAGATTCTTCAACGCTCTTATAGCCGTAAATGTGTATGGCTTTTGGACGCTGTATTATATGTATATGTGTAAAGCTCATCTTATGTGACCTAGTGTATATTTTTTGTAAAATCATCCCTTAAAATACATGCGCAGCCACCCAGGGGTACCAGACGCCTAAATTTATGCCTGTGTGTCCTTTTAAAATTATAATTTGTATGTGCATGCAGCAAATAATCTGAAAAAGGACTGCCTTTGCACAGAGTCAACTGAGCCTCCGTTGCTTGCGTATGTGCATATAAACAACTAGTACCATAAGATATAGTGATAAATTGTGGGTGATGGGGGTTCAGATTCGGTAAGGGATATAATTGGAACAACATCCCATATCGGCATATCATGAAGAGCTCCAATTGCCAACCGATGTCTGTTTTATCCTTTAATCTTCAATTCAATACAAAGTACACTAAAAAACAATACTCCCGTACACTAAAACTGAGATTTCCCAATCCCCAGTACCCTTTTCGAGACTAACTGACCATCAGTTTTGAGCCATATTTCCGTCAAGTTTCAACCTACGAGGCTGAAATTTTCAGTATTGATATTTAAATGCCATTGCAAAAAATTGGCCGATTCAGAATTTTAATAGTTTGCTTTCTTGGTTCAATATTGTTCCTTTTTGGGGATAGGTGTCTAAATTTTGGTGTGAGGACGACTTTCATTTTGTGATTTTCACTATCAAGTTCAGTGTTTGGTGCCTAATCATGCATACAATTTGCTAAATATACATATAGCGATTATAAATTGACACACGCCAAGTACCGAAAAAAGAGTTAAACTGGAGAAATTCCTGATTTCCTTACCTTAGTTGTGTTTTTTTCCTAATTCAGTGTAAACATCGGCTCATTTTGAAGCAATATCCTGTGTACGTTTCCACCCAGTGTGTATTGCCTCTGCAACGTAACCCTTTATTTATTTAGCAATTCAATAGGCCACAGACACAGAAGGCATGACGTCCATCATAGGGCCTGATTGGTGGATTATGTCGTGGGAACGAGATAATTATGTCGTGGGAACGAGATATTATGTCGTGGGAACGAGATATAATGTCGTGGGAATGAGATATTTTGTCGTGGGAACGAGATAATTATGTCGTGGGCACGAGATCTTATGTCGTGGGCACGATATCTTATGTCCTGGGAACGAGATCTTATCTCGTGGGAACGAGATAATTATGTCGTGGGAACCAGATCCTATGTCGTGGGAACGAGATAAATATTTTATTCACATGTCCCCTCAGTGCTGCCGTATGTTTCTTACCAATAAGAAAAATAGTTTTTTGTTAAGAAAAATAGTTTTTTGTTATTGGCTATTTACTTTTATACACACTCTGAACGAAAGGCATTAACATGTTGAAAATATAAACATCTGGAAATGCATTGGCTGATAAATGACTGAAAACGGGGGCATAAAGCATCGAGCCATTTCATGAGTACTTTTTCCCAAAGAACTGCGTTGCTTTTAACAAGGTCATGTCGTATTGCTATGCAATACATGAGACCCCCACCGGATTATATACTCCCTCATGCCAGGGTCTTTCTATACAAAATTTGTATAGAGAGTCCCTGCTCATACATGTTCCCCACCTATGTTGTAGATGACCATGGTATATGCATAATCCACCTGGAAACTTTACTCCATAATACCGCCTTTTGACGCATTTAAAATATCATGTATTTGAAAATATTATGTAACATGGAGCATTTTCTCCAAAGAGCAAATGCTCCATTTTCAATAATATTTTAGCAAATGCCCCATTTTCCATAATATTTTCAAAAGTAATCAAAACTCTACTTAAATTTTTCTTGATTTTTTTAATGTTTCCTAAAATAGAAAATGATGTCATGATCAAAAATAGCCTATGGGGTAAACTAGTATATCAAAACTGTTGCAAAAATGTGGAAAACGCTTCTCAGATATCGAAATCGATATTTAAATGATGCTGACCTACTTTCATGCGAGAAAGTGACAGTGACCTTGGGTTTCAATGACCAGGTACAGTGCATGACAAGCTTCATGCTATTGGTAATACTCAGTTGATGTATTTAATAATACACAAATGCGGGACAAGTGATCCAGGCACAGGACTTAGGTATAAGTCTTGACCTTGACCTTGGGAGTTGGTGGCTGTTTTGTCAATGACGCAAATCCATATTATGGGTAATAATCAGGTCAGGTTATGGCGATTTTAGCCAGTTTTTGAAGGAGATGTCGCCGCCCGGACACAAAATTCTTACCAAGTTTGAGTCAAAGTTGTGGTCTTCAACTTCTTTTGAGTTGTTAGCTACGCGTTGTGTATGGCACGACTCCAATCATGTAAAGTTATTGCGATTTCGGCTAACTTTTTGTAGAAGATATGGTCCGGTCACAAGAATCTGAGTGTAGCAGCTTCTGACCAAGTTTGAGTGTCAAAGTTGTGACCTTGACCTTGGCCTTGGGAGTTTGTGGCTTAGTAACGTCCACGACACACCTCCATGCAATGTGTAAGTTATAATAAATTTGATTAGTCCAAGCCTTTAAGGAGATGTGGCCCGGGCACGAGATTCAGCGTGTAGCAGCTTCTGACCGAGCAGTTGGTGGTTAAATGTTGTGCGCGACATACCTCCATTATTTATGTAATTGACGGTGTAACATTATATTGAATTTGGCCTACAATTATAGGAGATATGGCCCGTACACGATATTCTTAGGGCCGATTGCATGACAAAAGTTTATAGATAACCTTGAGTTTCAGCTTCTGAAGTTTTAAGCCAATGTAATACTTTCATAGCCTGTATATATAGATAGATATTCTTTATTTCCTCCAGAATGAAGAGTTCACAATACAAAGAATTATACAAATACAAAACAACATACTAACAATGAATATATCATACACGTGATTAGCTAATGAAATAAGAGATGCATGCACGAATGCATTCAAAATTATGATCAATGTACATATATAAGGCTTACAGAAGCAGCTCGTCTCCTCCTGTATGCGTTAATATCTGCGTAAACGTATATACGATATATATATATACGGGTCATTATCAAAAAATGGAGGAATTCAGAAAGGCAAAATCATAAAAAAGTATTGTCCAAAATTTAATTTTTTCTGAAACATTTTTATTAACACCAACATGGAGAAGATATATGGAAAATATGCACAGTTCAAAAATATGTATAATGTGTCAATTGTAAATTACATGGATGGAACTCTTGCTAAAATGTCAGTGCAGTCACAAACAAACTTTTTGATCAAAAACGGACAGTTTAAAGAATTTTCAAAATTTAAAGGGGTCCCTTTAGAGAACTTACTAAAAACCTTAATGGGCATGAATCTTGGGTTATTTGGATGCGGCACTTGTAGGAGAAATACTTTAAAAATAGATGTATAGTAAAAAAATATATTTTCGAAGTGTGTTGTTTTTTGTGCTAAGAATTTTATAAATAGAGATCAAAATAATTTCACCTAAAAGTTTGGCATTTCTGCATGGAATGATCAGGTATGAAAAGCAAGTGCATTATAACAATACATTTCGATTAGCTTAAAATTTTACTCAACGTGACTGCACTGACATTGCTGTGACTGCACTGACACAGTCGTGTCTGCACTAACACATTATGGATTCGACCTTTCAAAAAAGATCTTTGAGACATAGCACCATGAAACGCAGAAATTACATGTCATACATCGAGAACTTGGATCAACCGTCACATAAGCATTGTCTCAGTGACAACATTGAGCGATTTTCTATTGGAAATTTATAAATATAAAGTTGAACCCAAATCATCGTTGGAGCATACATTTATTGTCCCTAGGCTTTTTGATTTGGTACATATGATATCAACGAGTGTCCGTCATAAAAGCATATTCAATACCTCATCAGGAACACTCGTGGAGTGTATGAGTGGCATATATATCATCTTCTTCTTTTAAATACAACAAGTAACAAATAATAAGTTCTGTGTGCAACTGTAGCTCTCCTGGATGGCAGTTGTTTAGAAATACGGACCATTAACATACTATATTAAAGATTGGGTAGGATGTGAAGTGAATGTGGATACGCAGTAACGCAGTAGTTTGAAATTGTTGATGGGGTGTGATTTGCTAAGCAGTGTCTAACACGCTGTTTTCATATTAATCTAAGTACTAATTAATCAAACCTTCAAAATGGACACAAATGACTGAGAAACGAAAAAACTCTAAAATACTTCCAGGGGAGCTAGAGTTGGAAACCAATAACATTAAGAATAAAATTCCAAACAATTAACAGGTGTTTATGCCTCTTCTCGAATTTATTTGGATTCGTCTTTATACTGCAGAAACTTGCCGTGTGCTCGTCTAATATGCCACCTGCAAAGTATAGACAAGCACAAATAAACTGCCATATGTAACAAACAGATGTAGAATTAACTATCGCTGTCAATAATCCAAGTGAATAGAAGTGAATAGAAGTGATTCGTGTGAATTCGCTTCTTTGCGTACTAGATAAAAACAGGAAAGAAAGTATTAGTAAAATGCACTATTAGTGACCAATGCGTCGCCACACAGTAACTAAATCAACAAGGTGGCATATGCGCCAACCCAAGACTCAGATCAGCCTGAACATTTGCTCAGTCTGATCAGAGTCTTTGGTATGAACTAACAGGATAGGAGAAACTTTGAGTTTTCTTTGTGTGCTTAGTCGAGACTTTGATCAGACTGGGTGGATGCCCAGCCTTTTGAGCCTTTGCTACCAAAAATAACACATTGGTGATTTTGTTGTGGTGTTGCTCATCACTTTATGGTCAAATCCCATAAAACAGCAATGGTGTAGAACAACATGTGAATAAGGGCCTATGTATTCATAGATTAACTTAGATATCTTAATTCGCTGTCTATGGCTCTCTTGTGCAGTCACTTCTATTATTGACTTAATAATATACTTATCCAATCTATATCAAACTTGCATGTGTGATAGGAATGATTAAACGCTATTGTTAACTGAATTATTCTGATCACAAACATTGCTATATATACCTCTCTTATAATATATATACCTCTAGCAAGCTCATGACGTTCTGGGTTAAACAAACAACACAATGGGAGAATAAGCGTAATCATTCGTATTATACATGCAAGTTTGATATAGATTGGATAAGTATACATGTATTATTAAAAATAAGCAAAATCAATGCAAATCTTGATATTATCGCCGCCTGCTCCTCCTCTCCCAGCCTCCTTCTCCTGCCCTTCGCCTCCTGCTCCTAAAGAAATTTGGCTCTAAATCACTCAATTATCATTGAAATATCTCGAAAATTTGCATTTGGGACAACATGGGTGTGGAGGGGCCTCGGTAGTATGAATAAGAGTCCAAACGCTACTATTTGTTTGGTTAGAAGGCAAAACCATGCGGGAACCACCGTTTCTTGGACAACTGTGCAACGGGAGAAAAGCTCTCATGCTTACAAACTAAGTTCATGTACAAACAGCATGCTCTACGGATAGCTTGAACAATTGCCCGAAGCATAACATTCTTAAATTTTCGAGTTTTGCGCTGAAAATTTACTTATGATTGAAAATGTGTCAACACAACTTACCGTGTTCCATTGTTTATGCCCACTGCCTGCTTCCCGGAAGGGCCTTCGCCTCCCTTTACGTTCTGCTCTTTTTGGAGAAGGAGGCAGAGATTGGAGGCCGTGTTAATAGCCATAGAATATTGAAGCGACTAGCGATGGCTCTGATCAAACTTCGCGTATGCGCAGGCTGATCTGAGGCTTTGCTGGTCCCACAAACAACATTGTTGGAAATCTCATTTCGCGGCTCATTTGATTGCAGCGAAGACTAAAATCAGTCTGCCATCCAACAAGTCTGATAATAGTCTTTATTGCTCATATTATGAATTAAAAGAGTTTAAGCTACGCAGTGAGCTCATATAAAATATTCTGACCATACTGCGCAAATGGTCAGGCTCATCTTAGTCTTCCTTCAGCGCATATGCTATAGTGTTGGTGTTGGCATGGTGAAGCTCAATATTTTAATGATTGATTGATCACTTATTATGTACTTCACTATTTCTCTCTTTCTTACTTTTACGTAAACTAATTAATGCTGACCGCTGCTCAATTATCTTCTGTACTTCCAAATTTACTTTGCCTTTGAGTCCTTTGTATTTCGTACCATTGGTGTTAACTGATTGTTTATCTGTAGTTTCCTAAAATGATTTCTCTGCTTTCCTAATACTTTTTTCACTTTTATCTCTTTGAAAAGCGAGAAGGGGGACAAAATGATTGGCTTGCCAATGACCTTTGCTCATATCACGCCGCGCACTTGTCCACATAATATACGCACAATCGTTTGGGTTGCTTGAAGAAATGCGTGGTTCAATAGTCCGATGTAAGTCCTTGCGTATGTTCAGGTTTCCTTTTTTAGGGTGTACAGACACTAGCTTTTTCCCAAGAACACTTGCCAAAGCACAAAGCTGCCACATGCTCATAAAGGAACCAAGCCTTGTGATTTTAAGTGCCTCCATTTGATATATTTTTTCAATGGTGGGCTTATTTAAAATATGCACACCAGGGATGTATTCTTCTGAATACATAGCAAATATTTTAGCAATGCTATGTCTTGATGGACTAACCAGTCCCCTTTGTAGATGGTACTCTGACAGATATAACTTTTAATAAAGCACTTGTTCTACAACAATTCTAACTCTCATTTCATCTCCATGGTCTGGATTTCCAAAAGCAATGATACTTCCACTATATGGAAGGCAGTTCCCATCTCCTAATACTGCTACTGGATATAGATCTTCACTGTTGATAAAATCATGAGGAAGGTGTTTTAAGGCATTTTCATCTAGCTCTACTGGCTTTGGATTTCGTGAGTCTGTATCTATAATGTAACTTGCTTTTTGTAAAACATCGATTTTTTCACAGAGTTTAAACAAAGAATTAAATGTCTTGCATGTTGCTATTTGTCTTAAATGCTTCTTATAAAATTCCTTTCTATCCTTCAATATTTCATGTTGAACTCTGTCCGCAGTTTGTGGCATTTCACAATCTCAATTAACAATATTTCTCATATTGACCTTTTGAGGCGCTCTATCAGTGGTTTCAATGTTTTTCCGTTTTTTAGACAATCCATCTCGGTCTTTACCACAACTGATATTAAAATGAAATTGTTTAAAATCATAGCCTACATGGGGATTATCTTTGGTGCAATAACAGCTAATGTCTCTATAGAGTAATTGGCCAGGTGTCTGAGTAATTACTTGATGTAATTTACTGGTCCCTGGTACAGGTTTTAGAGCTGGCAATTCTTTTTCTTTTTTGTCAACTTCTTCTTGGGATACTTCATATAGAATGACAGAAGAATCTGTTTCTCTAAGTTCTCTTATAAATGAACTGGCATTTTCAATAGTGCCGCCATGTAAAATTCTCATATCAGCAGCCCTCTTTAATGAACCACCAACTCCGTCAGGTGCCCCTTTGCCGTGCCCAGCCTCATGGAAATTCCAAGATGCCACAGAGAAGCCTTTGGCTGCTAGCTCAGTTGAAAAGTAATAAAAATTGTTCTTCTGTCTATACTGGCTAAAAGGTCCATCACTGAAAAAATGAATGTGTTGAATACTTGGATATAGGTTTTTAATATCGTCAAGTACTGGATTCAGAAATGCCCAAACACCAGCTGGTCCATGTTGAAGAGAATCCGAGACTGTGGCAAACGATACAGGTTTTTCAGCTGAAGATGTGTAATAAACACCAGTATGTATAGTAAGTTGACGTTTGGAAGCACCATACCTACTTTCCTGTATTTCTTTCAGGGATTTACATACATAATTTTCTGAGAAATCAATGTGAATGAGAAGTTCGTCATCTTTCATGGTACTTTGAAGTTTCCGTAATATTCAGTTTGGTTCTCAATATTAAACAAATGTACTTTGAACCTTTTCAGCTGACTTTCAAACTTAGCAACTAGTTCACCTAGCGTGGACTTAATCTCTACTATTGACGTTATTGTCACTTGTTTAATTTCTTTCCTAATTTCCCTGTCTTCAACTTTAGTCTCCCACTGCCGATAAATGGTATTTTCAGTTTTGTCATATGTTTGTTGTACCAACTTTCGAGACTTACAATTGATGCAGTCACCGTACATACAGTCCTTGTTTTTCATGTCACAAACAGAAAGGTTTGCTAAAAGTGAGGGTTTGTCTGTGGATAAAAGCTGTTTTTTATCCAAAGCGTCCACTAAAAGTGCCATATTTTCATGAATTCTGCAAGCGCAGGTTTCTCTATCACTATCACGGGGTCGCACGACCCAAAATGGTCTCTGTCTACAGAATGATGTATAGCTTATACTGATATCATTGTTTCACATTTTGAAACTTTTTGTGAATATTGATAAGGTCATCAGTTAAAAATCGCTTTTGCCTTTTCTGCTTGTTTTGTGTGATCGTTCTTATAATGCCAGGTACAATTCTGCTAATGTCATCCCTTTCGTAAAACTTCCTGATCCTATCTTCGAGTCTGCATGTTAAAGAACGCTTCTTAACTCTATGTCCATGGTCCTTTGATAATCTTAGTTCCCTTCTCGCATGACAAATAAGGTTATATTTCTTTATTGTATGTCCTGTAGCGATTTTGGACACCCTTTGTTTGTTGTTGCCATTTTTGTATTGATCTGAAAGTTCTGTCACTAACGAGTTATGAAATTCCAAAGTCTTCCGCGCTGTTTTTGTTGACTTGCCCCCAGAAAAAACCCTAAGAAGTTTTCTTGTTTTTGTTTAAGGAGTGTCAACATGTTGTTTGAACGACTCTTTTCTGTTTCACGAATCCAACGCTTCTTGTACAATTCTGATCTTTTCAGCTTTTAATTCCTCTTTTAGAGATTTATTTTCTCGATAAACTCTGTTGTTTTGCCTTCTTTTTGCCTTTGTGGATCGGGAATTGATTTGTTGACCTGGTACTAGACTAGAACATGATTGATCTTTTGGGGATACAGAAGGGGTCACTGTTTTAAGACTTTTCATTATCCTCACTTTTCGGCGACGCACTTCTTGTTGTCTACGCCAGTATCTCCGTTGGCGTCTTTGTTCTCTGTTTGACATTTCTGATACTAGCTTTCTTTTACCAACAGACTAATCATGCTGATACCGCAGTCGCTGTCTCAGCAGGAACTCTCTTCTTCTATCAAGATCTTGATCCCTGCTTTTTCTGTACTTCCTGGCACGTTCAGCAGCTGTCATAGCCATTTTCTTCAACCTATAATATATAAAAAAAGTATTTTATTCGAACTTTTTATTGATAATTGTGCTTTCAATAGTATTCCGACTCAAGATAGGAAAACAAAAATGGATTGGAATGCCTGTTTCGTCAACTGACCACTAACTGTTGGAAAAACTAACAATCAGATATAGTGGACATATGGAATCTCAGCCTTTACCACTGGGTCATGCAATATTCCAGAAGATGTAAGCGTTTATAATGGCCTTCTTTGCTTATATGACTTCTGATGGACAATTTGAAAAGGGCAGATCACTGAAAAATCAAAACAGTGATTTTTTTTTCATGTGCAAGGTGAACTGATACACTGCCGTTATTTGTATAAATTCTGTACAGTTTAAAAGTTATGACTGCTGGCATGACTGAGTTCATACCTTACCACTGGCTGATCAATAAAAAACGAAAGTAGCAAATAAATAACAAACTAGACGGCTGACGATAGTACACCAACACCCGTTTTTTACTTTTGACCTTAACCCTGGTGCCAAGACCACACAAAACGCTGTCCAGTACCTTCTAAATCATTTGTCTCATGCACCTAATAAAGTTTGTTGTTGTTGTATCCAGCGGTTTAGGAAAAAAAATACAAGAGTACTTTTTCACCTTCGACCTCGACCTATCGTCATACAAAATATTGCACAGGACCCGGAATTACAATGCCTCCTTAAAGTTAAGGAAGACTTAAGTTAAGTATTGATATATTAGATGCTAAATAAATTGCCTGGAACGATGCAGTACTTGTGGTCAAAGATAGTATTGTGATCTACAGAAAAAAATGAAACTATTTTGATTTTAATCAGTTTAAAACGTTATTTAGGCATCTTGAATAATCAATACTTAACTTAAGCCTTCCTTAACTTTAAGGAGGCATTGTTATTCTGGGCCGAGTACTCTTTACATCATCGGACCTATGCACTGGCAAAGTTTTAAGTGGCTAAGTGGTTTTGGAGATACATAAACAAGAAAATGTATTATATAATAGATCGTTTACCTTGACGTCAAAGTCACCTAAAATGTGTACCCAGTACCCTCTACGCTATGGACCACCAAGATTCGAAAGGTACCATATTTTGGCTTATACTTCATACTCCCGGTCCCGAAATTCGCCAGCATGTAGCCTACATATATATTGATACTCCGTGCGCCTATCCTCCCTCCTACCCTTCCATAAGATATGCATGATCTTTCAACTCAGCTCAGCTTACTCAACTCATCAAGCTGAGCAAAATAAGCATTTTTCGCCCTTTTTCGGAGTGAAATTAACCATGCCACCGAGCTCAGGTTACTCAACTCATCCAGCTCAGCTTACAACTTATGCTACTTAACTTACCTAAGTTGAGTTGGATAAGTTGAACTGTAAGTCAGCGGTCAGTATATTTATAATATATATATATATAACTATAACAAACATACATGTGATAGGTCCCTATATTCTAAGTTCTAAGTTGAGTAAGTTGCCATAGCTGTCTATTATAGCCGATGAGTTCGGTAAGTTGGGTCTTTAAACAATGATATGTATCCAGATGCTTCAATGGCTGAGCTAAGTTCGGTAAGTTATAATAGCTGCGCATATGTTAGGATGAGTTGGTGATATGTGTCCAGATACTTCAATGGCTGAGCTAAGTTCGGTAAGTTATAATAGCTGCACATATGTTAGGATGAATTGGTCATGAGTATAACATTGGACCATTATATGCAGCAAGATGCAAGCTAAGTTCGATGAGTTGAGTAAGCTAAGCAAGCTGAGTTCGATAAGTTAAAAGATAAGTTCGATAAGTTGGATGAGTTGGGTAAGTTCGATGAGTTGGATAAGTTGAGAATGAGTTCGATGAGTTGGATGAGTTGAGCTGTTCGATGAGTTGGGTAAGTTGGATGAGTTGGATAAGTTGAGGATGAGTTCGATGAGTTCGCTAAGTTGGACTGTAAGTTCGATGAGTTGGCTAAGTTGGAATGTAAGTTCGATGAGTTGGCTAAGTTGGAATGTAAGTTCGATGAGTTGGATAAGTTGAGGATGAGTTCGATGAGTTGGATAAGTTGGACTGTAGGTTCGATGAGTTGGCTAAGTTGAGGATGAGTTCGATGAGTTGGATAAGTTGTACTGAAAGTTCGATGAGTTGGCTAAGTTGGAATGTAAGTTCGATGAGTTGGATAAGTTGAGGATGAGTTCGATGAGTTGGATAAGTTGTACTGTAAGTTGGATGAGTTGGCTAAGTTGCACTGTAAGTTCGATGAGTTGGCTAAGTTGAGGATAAGTTCGATGAGTTGGGTAAGTTGTACTGTAAGTTGGATGAGTTGGCTAAGTTGTACTGTAAGTTTGATGAGTTGGATAAGTTGTACTGTAAGTTCGATGAGTTGGCTAAGTTGAGGATGAGTTCGATGAGTTGGATAAGTTTGACGGTAAGTTGGATGAGTTGGATAAGTTGAGGATGAGTTCGATGAGTTGGATAAGTTGTACTGTAAGTTAGATGAGTTGGATAAGTTGAGGATGAGTTCGATAAGTTGGCTAAGTTGTACTGTAAGTTTAATGAGTTGGCTAAGTTGAGGATGAGTTCGATGAGTTGGATAAGTTTTACTGTAAGTTGGATGAGTTGGCGAAGTTGGAATGTAAGTTCGATGAGTTGGATAAGTTTAGGATGAGTTCGATGAGTTGGATAAGTTGTACTGTAAGTTGGATGAGTTGGCTAAGTTGTACTGTAAGTTCGATGAGTTGGCTAATTTGAGGATGAGTTCGATGAGTTGGGTAAGTTGTACTGTAAGTTCGATGAGTTAGATAAGTTTGAATGTAAGTTCGATGAGTTGGTTAAGTTGGAATGTAAGTTCGATGAGTTGGATAAGTTGAGGATGAGTTCGATGAGTTGGATAAGTTAGACGGTAAGTTGGATGAGTTGGCTAAGTTGAGGATGAGTTCGATGCGTTGGATAAGTTAAGGATGAGTTCGATGAGTTGGATAAGTTGGACTGTAAGTTGGATGAGTTGGCTAAGTTGTAATGTAAGTTCGATGAGTTGGCTAAGTTGAGGATGAGTTCGATAAGTTGGGTAAGTTGTACTGTAAGTTCGATGAGCTGGCTAAGTTTAGGATGAGTTCGATGAGTTGGATAAGTTGGACGGTAAGTTGGATGAGTTGGATAAGTTGAGGATGAGTTCGATGAGTTGGATAAGTTGTACTGTAAGTTGGATGAGTTGGATAAGTTGAGGATGAGTTCGATGAGTTGGCTAAGTTGTACTGTAAGTTAGATAAGTTGGCTAAGTTGAGGATGAGTTCGATGAGTTGGATAAGTTGTACTGTAAGTTGGATGAGTTGGCTAAGTTGTACTGTAAGTTCGATGAGTTGGCTAAGTTGAGGATGAGTTCGATGAGTTGGATAAGTTGTACTGTAAGTTAGATAAGTTCGCTAAGTTGAGGATGAGTTCGATGAGTTGGATAAGTTGAGGATGAGTTCGATAAGTTGGGTAAGTTGAAATATAAGTTCGATGAGTTGGCTAAGTTGGAATGTAAGTTCGATGAGTTGGATAAGTTGTACTGTAAGTTCGATGAGTTGGCTAAGTTGAGGATGAGTTCGATGAGTTGACTAAGTTGTACTGTAAGTTGGATGAGTTGGCTAAGTTGGAATGTAAGTTCGATGAGTTGGATAAGTTGAGGATGAGTTGGATAAGTTGTACTGTAAGTTGGATGAGTTGGCTAAGTTGTACTGTAAGTTGGATGAGTTGGCTAAGTTGAGGATGAGTTCGATAAGTTGGGTAAGTTGTACTGTAAGTTGGATGAGTTGGCTAAGTTGAGGATGAGTTGGATAAGTTGGATAAGTTGTACTGTAAGTTGGATGAGTTGGCTAAGTTGCACTGTAATTTCGATGAGTTGGCTAAGTTGTACTGTAAGTTCGATGAGTTGGCTAAGTTGAGGATGAGTTCGATAAGTTGGGTAAGTTGTACTGTAAGTTGGATGAGTTGGCTAAGTTGTACTGTAAGTTCGATGAGTTGGCTAAGTTGAGGATGAGTTCGATAAGTTGGGTAAGTTGGACTGTAAGTTCGATGAGTTAGATAAGTTGGAATGTAAGTTCGATAAGTTGGCTAAGTTGGAATGTAAGTTCGATGAGTTGGATAAGTTGTACTGTAAGTTCGATGAGTTGGCTAAGTTAAGGATGAGTTCGATGAGTTGGATAAGTTGTACTGTAAGTTGGATGAGTTGGCTAAGTTGGAATGTAAGTTCGATGAGTTGGATAAGTTTAGGATGAGTTGGATGAGTTGTACTGTAAGTTGAATGAGTTGGCTAAGTTGTGGATAAGTTCGATGAGTTTGGTAAGCTGTACTGTAAGTTGGATGAGTTGGCTAAGTTGTACTGTAACTTTGATGAGTTGGATAAGTTGTACTGTAAGTTCGATGAGTTGGCTAAGTTGAGGATGAGTTCGATGAGTTGGATAAGCTGTACTGTAAGTTGGATGAGTTGGATAAGTTGAGGATGAGTTCGATGAGTTGGATAAGTTGTACTGTAAGTTGGATGAGTTGGCTAAGTTGTACTGTAAGTTCGATGAGTTGGATAAGTTGTACTGTAAGTTTGATGAGTTGGCTAAGTTGAGGATGAGTTCGATGAGTTGGATAAGTTTTACTGTAAGTTGGATGAGTTGGCGAAGTTGGAAT
Organism: Loripinus fragilis; assembly: GCA_964019695.1. NCBI lineage: Eukaryota > Metazoa > Mollusca > Bivalvia > Lucinida > Lucinidae > Loripinus > Loripinus fragilis. The sequence continues at coordinate 239,741 of CAXHUL010000237.1, read as the reverse complement.
GTAAGTTCGATGAGTTGGATAAGTTGAGGATGAGTTCGATGAGTTGGATAAGTTGTACTGTAAGTAGGATGAGTTGGCTAAGTTGTACTGTAAGTTCGATGAGTTGGCTATGTTGAGGATGAGTTCGATAAGTTGGGTAAGTTGTACTGTAAGTTCGATGAGTTAGATAAGTTTGAATGTAAGTTCGATTAGTTGGCTAAGTTGGAATGTAAGTTCGATGAGTTGGATAAGCTGAGGATGAGTTCGATGAGTTGGATAAGTTGGACAGTAAGTTGGATGAGTTGGATAAGTTTTACTGTAAGTTCAATGAGTTGGCTAAGTTAAGGATGAGTTGGATAAGTTGTACTGTAAGTTGGATGAGTTGGCTAAGTTGTAATGTAAGTTCGATGAGTTGGCTAAGTTGAGGATGAGTTCGATAAGTTGGGTAAGTTGTACTGTAAGTTCGATGAGTTGGCTAAGTTGAGGATGAGTTCGATGAGTTGGATAAGTTGGACGGTAAGTTGGATGAGTTGGATAAGTTGAGGATGAGTTCGATGAGTTGGATAAGTTGTACTGTAAGTTGGATAAGTTGGATAAGTTGAGGATGAGTTCGATGAGTTGGCTAAGTTGTACTGTAAGTTAGATAAGTTGGCTAAGTTGAGGATGAGTTCGATGAGTTGGATAAGTTGTACTGTAAGTTGGATGAGTTGGCTAAGTTGTACTGTAAGTTCGATGAGTTGGCTAAGTTGAGGATGAGTTCGATGAGTTGGATAAGTTGTACTGTAAGTTAGATAAGTTGGCTAAGTTGAGGATGAGTTCGATGAGTTGGATAAGTTGAGGATGAGTTCGATAAGTTGGGTAAGTTGGACTGTAAGTTCGATGAGTTAGATAAGTTGGAATGTAAGTTCGATAAGTTGGCTAAGTTGGAATGTAAGTTCGATGAGTTGGATAAGTTGTACTGTAAGTTCGATGAGTTGGCTATGTTGAGGATGAGTTCAATGAGTTGGAAATGTTGTACTGTAAGTTGGATGAGTTGGCTAAGTTGGAATGTAAGTTCGATGAGTTTGATAAGTTGAGGATGAGTTGGATGAGTTGTACTGTAAGTTGGATGAGTTGGCTAAGTTGTGGATAAGTTCGATGAGTTGGGTAAGCTGTACTGTAAGTTGGATGAGTTGGCTAAGTTGTACTGTAACTTTGATGAGTTGGATAAGTTGTACTGTAAGTTCGATGAGTTGGCTAAGTTGAGGATGAGTTCGATGAGTTGGATAAGTTGTAATTTAAGTTGGATGAGTTGGATAAGTTGAGGATGAGTTCGATGAGTTGGATAAATTGTACTGTAAGTTGGATGAGTTGGATAAGTTGAGGATGAGTTCGATGAGTTGGCTAAGTTGTACTTTAAGTTTGATGAGTTGGCTAAGTTGAGGATGAGTTCGATGAGTTGGATAAGTTGTACTGAAAGTTGGATGAGTTGGCCAAGTTGGAATGTAAGTTCGATGAGTTGGCTAAGTTGAGGATGAGTTCGATGAGTTGAATAAGTTGTACTGTAAGTTGGATGAGTTGGCTAAGTTGTACTGTAAGTTCGATGAGTTGGCTAAGTTGAGAATGAGTTCGATAAGTTGGGTAAGTTGTACTGTAATTTAGATGAGTTAGATAAGTTGGAATGTAAGTTCGAGGAGTTCGCTAAGTTGGAATGTAAGTTCAATGAGTTGGATAAGTTGAGGATGAGTCCGATGAGTTGGATAAGTTGGACGGTAAGTTTGATGAGTTGCATAAGTTGTACTGTAAGTTCGATGAGTTGGCTAAGTTAAGGATGAGTTCGATGAGTTTGATAAGTTGTACTGTAAGTTGGATGAGTTAAGTTGTACTGTAAGTTCGATGAGTTGGCTAAGTTGAGGATGAGTTCGATGAGTTGGATAAGTTGGAAGGTAAGTTGGATGAGCTGGATAAGTTGAGGATGAGTTCGATGAGTTGGATAAGTTGTACTGTAAGTTGGATGAGTTGGATAAGTTGAGGATGAGTTCGATGAGTTGGCTAAGTTGTACTGTAAGTTTGATGAGTTGGCTAAGTTGAGGATGAGTTCGATGAGTTGGATAAGTTGTACTGTAAATTGGATGAGTTGGCTAAGTTGTACTGTAAGTTCGATGAGTTGGCTAAGTTGAGGATGAGTTCCGTAAGTTTGGTAAGTTGGAATGTAAGTTCGATGAGTTGGCTTAGTTGGAATGTAAGTTCGATGAGTTGGATAAGTTGTACTGTAAGTTCGATGAGTTGGCTAAGTTGTACTGTAAGTTCGATGAGTTGGATAAGTTGAGGATGAGTTCGATGAGTTAGCTAAGTTGTACTGTAAGTTGGATGAGTTGGATAAGTTGGAATGTAAGTTCGATGAGTTGGATAAGTTGAGGATGAGTTGGATAAGTTGTACTGTAAGTTCGATGAGTTGGCTTAGTTGTACTGTAAGTTGGATGAGTTGGCTAAGTTGAGGATGAGTTCGATAAGTTGGGTAAGTTGGAATGTAAGTTCGATGAGTTGGCTAAGTTGAGGATAAGTTCGGTGAGTTGGATAAGTTGTACTGTAAGTTGGATGAGTTGGCTAAGTTGTACTGTAAGTTGGATGAGTTGGCTAAGTTGTACTGTAAGTTCGATGAGTTGGCTAAGTTGAGGATGAGTTCGATAAGTTTTGTAAATTGTACTGTAAGTTGGATGAGTTGGCTAAGTTGTACTGTAAGTTCGATGAGTTGGCTAAGTTGAGGATGAGTTCGATAAGTTGGGTAAGTTGGACTGTAAGTTCGATGAGTCAGATAAGTTGGAATGTAAGTTCGATAAGTTGGCTAAGTTGGAATGTAAGTTCGATGAGTTGGATAAGTTGTACTGTAAGTTTGATGAGTTGGCTAAGTTGAGGATAAGTTCGATGAGTTGGATAAGTTATACTGTAAGTTGGATGAGTTGGCTAAGTTGGAATGTTAGTTCGATGAGTTGAATAAGTTGAGGATGAGTTGGATAAGTTGTACTGTAAGTTGGATGAGTTTGCTAAGTTGAGGATAAGTTCGATGAGTTGGGTAAGCTGTACTGTAAGTTGGATGAGTTGGCTAAGTTGAGGATGAGTTCGATGAGTTGGATAAGTTGTACTGTAAGTTGGATGAGTTGGATAAGTTGAGGATGAGTTCGATGAGTTGGCTAAGTTGTACTGTAAGTTTGATGAGTTGGCTAAGTTGAGGATGAGTTCGATGAGTTGATTAAGTTGTACTGTAAGTTGGATGAGTTGGCTTAGTTGGAATGTAAGTTCGATGAGTTGGATAAGTTGAGGATGAGTTCGATGAGTTGGATAAGTTGTACTGTAAGTTGGATGAGTTGGCTAAGTTGTACTGTAAGTTCGATGAGTTGGCTAAGTTGAGGATGAGTTCGATAAGTTGGGTAAGTTGTACTGTAAGTTGGATGAGTTGGCTAAGTTGTACTGTAAGTTCGATGAGTTGGCTAAGTTGAGGATGAGTTCCGTAAGTTGGGTAAGTTGGAATGTAAGTTCGATGAGTTGGCTAAGTTGGAATGTAAGTTCGATGAGTTGGATAAGTTGTACTGTAAGTTCGATGAGTTGGCTAAGTTGTACTGTAAGTTCGATGAGTTGGATAAGTTGAGGATGAGTTCGATGAGTTAGCTTAGTTGTACTGTAAGTTGGATGAGTTGGATAAGTTGGAATGTAAGTTCGATGAGTTGGATAAGTTGAGGATGAGTTGGATAAGTTGTACTGTAAGTTGGATGAGTTGGCTTAGTTGTACTGTAAGTTGGATGAGTTGGCTAAGTTGAGGATGAGTTCGATAAGTTGGGTAAGTTGGAATGTAAGTTCAATGAGTTGGCTAAGTTGAGGATAAGTTCGGTGAGTTGGATAAGTTGTACTGTAAGTTGGATGAGTTGGCTAAGTTGTACTGTAAGTTGGATGAGTTGGCTAAGTTGTACTGTAAGTTCGATGAGTTTGCTTAGTTGAGGATGAGTTCGATAAGTTGGGTAAATTGTACTGTAAGTTGGATGAGTTGGCTAAGTTGTACTGTAAGTTCGATGAGTTGGCTAAGTTGAGGATGAGTTCGATAAGTTGGGTAAGTTGGACTGTAAGTTCGATGAGTCAGATAAGTTGGAATGTAAGTTCGATAAGTTGGCTAAGTTGGAATGTAAGTTCGATGAGTTGGATAAGTTGTACTGTAAGTTTGATGAGTTGGCTAAGTTGAGGATAAGTTCGATGAGTTGGATAAGTTATACTGTAAGTTGGATGAGTTGGCTAAGTTGGAATGTTAGTTCGATGAGTTGAATAAGTTGAGGATGAGTTGGATAAGTTGTACTGTAAGTTGGATGAGATTGCTCAGTTGAGGATAAGTTCGATGAGTTAGGTAAGCTGTACTGTAAGTTGGATGAGTTGGCTTAGTTGAGGATGAGTTCGATGAGTTGGATAAGTTGTACTGTAAGTTGGATGAGTTGGATAAGTTGAGGATGAGTTCGATGAGTTGGCTAAGTTGTACTGTAAGTTTGATGAGTTGGCAAAGTTGAGGATGAGTTCGATGAGTTGATTAAGTTGTACTGTAAGTTGGATGAGTTGGCTTAGTTGGAATGTAAGTTCGATGAGTTGGCTAAGTTGAGGATAAGTTCGGTGAGTTGGATAAGTTGTACTGTAAGTTAGATGAGTTGGCTAAGTTGTACTGTAAGTTGGATGAGTTGGCTAAGTTGTACTGTAAGTTGGATGAGTTGGCTAAGTTGAGGATGAGTTCGATAAGTTTTGTAAATTGTACTGTAAGTTGGATGAGTTGGCTAAGTTGTACTGTAAGTTCGATGAGTTGGCTAAGTTGAGGATGAGTTCGATAAGTTGGGTAAGTTGGACTGTAAGTTCGATGAGTCAGATAAGTTGGAATGTAAGTTCGATAAGTTGGCTAAGTTGGAATGTAAGTTTGATGAGTTGGATAAGTTGTACTGTAAGTTTGATGAGTTGGCTAAGTTGAGGATAAGTTCGATGAGTTGGATAAGTTATACTGTAAGTTGGATGAGTTGGCTAAGTTGGAATGTTAGTTCAATGAGTTGAATAAGTTGAGGATGAGTTGGATAAGTTGTACTGTAAGTTGGATGAGTTTGCTAAGTTGAGGATAAGTTCGATGAGTTGGGTAAGCTGTACTGTAAGTTGGATGAGTTGGCTAAGTTGAGGATGAGTTCGATGAGTTGGATAAGTTGTACTGTAAGTTGGATGAGTTGGATAAGTTGAGGATGAGTTCGATGAGTTGGCTAAGTTGTACTGTAAGTTTGATGAGTTGGCTAAGTTGAGGATGAGTTCGATGAGTTGATTAAGTTGTACTGTAAGTTGGATGAGTTGGCTTAGTTGGAATGTAAGTTCGATGAGTTGGATAAGTTGAGGATGAGTTCGATGAGTTGGATAAGTTGTACTGTAAGTTGGATGAGTTGGCTAAGTTGTACTGTAAGTTCGATGAGTTGGCTAAGTTGAGGATGAGTTCGATAAGTTGGGTAAGTTGTACTGTAAGTTGGATGAGTTGGCTTAGTTGTACTGTAAGTTCGATGAGTTGGCTAAGTTGAGGATGAGTTCCGTAAGTTGGGTAAGTTGGAATGTAAGTTCGATGAGTTGGCTAAGTTGGAATGTAAGTTCGATGAGTTGGATAAGTTGTACTGTAAGTTCGATGAGTTGGCTAAGTTGTACTGTAAGTTCGATGAGTTGGATAAGTTGAGGATGAGTTCGATGAGTTAGCTAAGTTGTACTGTAAGTTGGATGAGTTGGATAAGTTGGAATGTAAGTTCGATGAGTTGGATAAGTTGAGGATGAGTTGGATAAGTTGTACTGTAAGTTGGATGAGTTGGCTTAGTTGTACTGTAAGTTGGATGAGTTGGCTAAGTTGAGGATGAGTTCGATAAGTTGGGTAAGTTGGAATGTAAGTTCGATGAGTTGGCTAAGTTGAGGATAAGTTCGGTGAGTTGGATAAGTTGTACTGTAAGTTGGATGAGTTGGCTAAGTTGTACTGTAAGTTGGATGAGTTGGCTAAGTTGTACTGTAAGTTCGATGAGTTGGCTAAGTTGAGGATGAGTTCGATAAGTTGGGTAAATTGTACTGTAAGTTGGATGAGTTGGCTAAGTTGTACTGTAAGTTCGATGAGTTGGCTAAGTTGAGGATGAGTTCGATAAGTTGGGTAAGTTGGACTGTAAGTTCGATGAGTCAGATAAGTTGGAATGTAAGTTCGATAAGTTGGCTAAGTTGGAATGTAAGTTCGATGAGTTGGATAAGTTGTACTGTAAGTTTGATGAGTTGGCTAAGTTGAGGATAAGTTCGATGAGTTGGATAAGTTATACTGTAAGTTGGATGAGTTGGCTAAGTTGGAATGTTAGTTCGATGAGTTGAATAAGTTGAGGATGAGTTGGATAAGTTGTACTGTAAGTTGGATGAGATTGCTAAGTTGAGGATAAGTTCGATGAGTTAGGTAAGCTGTACTGTAAGTTGGATGAGTTGGCTTAGTTGAGGATGAGTTCGATGAGTTGGATAAGTTGTACTGTAAGTTGGATGAGTTGGATAAGTTGAGGATGAGTTCGATGAGTTGGCTAAGTTGTACTGTAAGTTTGATGAGTTGGCTAAGTTGAGGATGAGTTCGATGAGTTGATTAAGTTGTACTGTAAGTTGGATGAGTTGGCTTAGTTGGAATGTAAGTTCGATGAGTTGGATAAGTTGAGGATGAGTTCGATGAGTTGGATAAGTTGTACTGTAAGTTGGATGAGTTGGCTAAGTTGTACTGTAAGTTCGATGAGTTGGCTAAGTTGAGGATGAGTTCGATAAGTTGGGTTAGTTGTACTGTAAGTTCGATGAGTTAGATAAGTTGGAATGTAAGTTCGATGAGTTGGCTTAGATGGAATGTAAGTTCGATAAGTTGGATAAGTTGAGGATGAGTTCGATGAGTTGGATAAGTTGGACGGTAAGTTGGATGAGTTGGATAAGTTGTACTGTAAGTTCGATGTGTTGGCTAGGTTGAGGATGAGTTCGATAAGTTGGGTAAGTTGTACTGTAAGTTGGATGAGTTGGCTAAGTTGTACTGTAAGTTCGATGAGTTGGCTAAGTTGAGGATGAGTTCGATAAGTTGGGTAAGTTGGACTGTAAGTTCGATGAGTCAGATAAGTTGGAATGTAAGTTCGATAAGTTGGATAAGTTGGAATGTAAGTTCGATGAGTTGGATAAGTTATACTGTAAGTTCGATGAGTTGGCTAAGTTGAGGATGAGTTCGATGAGTTGGATAAGTTATACTGTAAGTTGGATGAGTTGGCTAAGTTGGAATGTAAGTTCGATGAGTTGGATAAGTTGAGGATGAGTTGGATAAGATGTATTGTAAGTTGGATGAGTTGGCTAAGTTGAGGATAAGTTCGATGAGTTGGGTAAGCTGTACTGTAAGTTGGATGAGTTGGCTAAGTTGAGGATGAGTTCGATGAGTTGGATAAGTTGGACGGTAGGTTGGATGAGTTGGATAAGTTGAGGATGAGTTCGATGAGTTGGATATGTTGTACTGTAAGTTGGATGAGATGGATAAGTTGAGTATGAGTTCGATGAGTTTTATAAGTTGTACTGTAAGTTGGATGAGTTGGCTAAGTTGTACTGTAAGTTCGATGAGTTGGCTAAGTTGAGGATGAGTTGGATAAGTTGGACGGTAAGTTGGATGAGTTGGATAAGTTGAGGATGAGTTCGATGAGTTGGATAAGTTGTACTGTAAGTTGGATGAGTTGGATAAGTTGAGGATGAGTTCGATGAGTTGGCTAAGTTGTACTGTAAGTTTGATGAGTTGGCTAAGTTGAGGATGAGTTTGATGAGTTGGATAAGATGTACTGTAAGTTGGATGAGTTGGCTAAGTTGGAATGTAAGATCGATGAGTTGGATAAGTTGAGGATGAGTACGATGAGTTGGATAAGTTGTACTGTAAGTTGGATGAGTTGGCTAAGTTGTACTGTAAGTTCGATGAGTTGGCTAAGTTGAAGATGAGTTCGATGAGTTGGATAAGTTGTACTGTAAGTTAGATAAGTTGGCTAAGTTGAGGATGAGTTCGATGAGTTGGATAAGTTGAGGATGAGTTCGATAAGTTGGATAAGTTGAGGATGAATTCGATGAGTTGGATAAGTTGGACAGTAAGTTTGATGAGTTGGATAAGTTGTACTGTAAGTTCGATGAGTTGGCTAAGTTAAGGATGAGTTCGATGAGTTGGATAAGTTGTACTGTATGTTGGATGAGTTGGCTAAGTTGTACTGTAAGTTCGATGAGTTGGCTAAGTTGAAGATGAGTTTGATGAGCTGGGTAAGTTGTACTGTAAGTTGGATGAGTTGGCTAAGTTGTACTGTAAGTTTGATGAGTTGGCTAAGTTGAGGATGAGTTCGATAAGTTGGGTAAGTTGTACTGTAAGTTGGATGAGTTGGCTAAGTTGAGGATGAGTTCGATGAGTTGGATAAGTTGTACTGTAAGTTGGATGAGTTGGCTAAGTTGAGGATGAGTTCGATGAGTTGGATAAGTTGTACTGTAATTTCGATGAGTTGGATAAGTTGAGGATGAGTTAGATGAGTTGGATAAGTTGTACTGTAAGTTAGATGAGTTGGCTAGGTTGTACTGTAAGTTCGATGAGTTGGCTAAGTTGAGGATGAGTTCGATAAGTTGGGTAAGTTGTACTGTAAGTTTGATGAGTTAGATAAGTTGGAATGCAAGTTCGATGAGTTGGCTAAGTTGGAATTTAAGTTCGATGAGTTGGATAAGTTGTACTGTAAGTTCGATGAGTTTGCTAAGTTGAGGATGAGTTCGATGAGTTGGCTAAGTTGTACTGTAAATTTGATGAGTTGGCTAAGTTGAGGATGAGTTCGATGAGTTGATTAAGTTGTACTGTTAGTTGGATGAGTTGGCTTAGTTGGAATGTAAGTTTGATGAGTTGGATAAGTTGAGGATGAGTTCGATGAGTTGGATAAGTTGTACTGTAAGTTGGATGTGTTGGATAAATTGTACTGTAAGTTCGATGAGTTTGCTAAGTTGAGGATGAGTTCGATAAGTTGGATAAGTTGTACTGTAAGTTCGATGAGTTAGATAAGATGGAACCGAACTCATCATCAACTTAGCCAACTCATCCAACTTACAGTACAAATTACCCAACTTATCGAACTCATCCTCAACTTAGCCAACTCATCCAACTTATAGTACAACTTAGCCAAATCATCCAACTTACAGTACAACTTATCCAACTCATCCTCAACTTATCCAACTCATCGAACTTACATTCCAACTTAGCCAACTCATCCAACTTACAGTACAACTTAGCTAACTCATCGAACTCATCCTCAACTTATCCAACTCATCGCACTTACAGTACAACTTATCCAACTCATCGAACTTACATTCCAACTTAGCCAACTCATCGAAATTACATTCCAACTTACCCAACTTACCGAACTCATCCTCAACTTAGCCAACTCATCGAACTTACAGTACAACTTAGCCAACTCATCCAACTTACAGTACAACTTATCCAACTCATCGAACTCATCCTCAACTTAGCCAACTCATCAAACTTACAGTACAACTTAGCCAACTCATCGAACTCATCCTCAACTTATCCAACTCATCCAACTTACAGTACAACTTATCCAACTCATCGAACTCATCCTCAACTTATCCAACTCATCCAACTTACCGTCCAACTTATCCAACTCATCGAACTCATCCTCAATTTAGCCAACTCATCGAACTTACAGTACAACTTAGCCAACTCATCCAACTTACAGTACAACTTATCAAACTCATCAAACTCATCCTTAACTTAGCCAACTCATCGAACTTACAGTACAACTTATCCAACTCATCCAACTTACCGTCCAACTTATCCAACTCATCGGACTCATCCTCAACTTATCCAACTCATTGAACTTACATTCTGTGAGAGACGACATATTGATTGAGTGAACACATAAGCTCCCCTCATTGAGTTCCCACAATCTATGTTTTAGAACAAAAATAGGACAATAATATATACCCCTGTAAACCAAATTTTCCTATATTAAATTACACAGACAAGGAACAGAAGAAGCAGAGTGGAGTATTAAGTGTTTAATCTTGATTAATATGTTTTAGGAGATGATGCATTGCTAAGTTAGGGGTCTTTCATGCAAACCAAATATCTGTGTCTTGATCCACATCTGAATTAAGGGTGAGGTTGGCGCCGTCAAACTGGTTTAAGCCCTCCAGTAAAATATTTTACTGACCGTTCCAAGGCGGTACTTCTTTTGTGGATCTTTTATGTTTTTGTTCTGTCTTGTGTTTGCTATGTTTTGTGCGCGTCTGTTTATATGTGCTTCGTGGTCACCTGCTGGGAAGGGGCTGACCTCTTGGCTCTCGTTTGTGGTGTCTTCTGTGAGTTTGTCACTTTCCCATTGGTGTCCTGGGTCAGGTGTGGTACTTGGTTGTATCGATTCCTGATCTTTGCAACTTTACTTACAGTACAACTTAGCCAACTCATCCAACTTACAGTACAACTTACCCAACTTATCGAGCTCATCCACAACTTAGCCAACTCATCGAACTTACAGTACAACTTCGCCAACTCATCGAACTTACAGTGCAACTAAGCCAACTCATCCAACTTACAGTACAACTTATCCAACTTATCCAACTCATCCTCAACTTAGCCAACTCATCCAACTTACAGTACAACTTACCCAACTTATCGAACTCATCCTCAACTTAGCCAACTCATCGAACTTACATTCCAACTTAGCCAACTCATCCAACTTACAGTACAACTTATCCAACTCATCGAACTCATCCTTAACTTAGCCAACTCAGCGAACTTACAGTACATCTTATCCAACTCATCGAACTTACATTCCAACTTAGCCAACTTATCGAACTTATATTCCAACTTATCTAACTCATCGAACTTACAGTCCAACTTACCCAACTTATCGAACTCATCCTCAACTTAGCCAACTCATCGAACTTACAGTACAACTTAGCCAACCCATCCAACTTACAGTACAACTTACCCAACTTATCGAACTCATCCTCAACTTAGCCAACTCATCGAACTTACATTCCAACTTACCCAACTTACCGAACTCATCCTCAACTTAGCCAACTCATCGAACTTACAGTACAACTTACCCAACTTACCGAACTCATCCTCAACTTAGCCAACTCATCGAACTTACAGTACAACTTAGCCAACTCATCCAACTTACAGTACAACTTATCCAACTCATCGAACTCATCCTCAACTTAGCCAACTCATCAAACTTACAGTACAACTTAGCCAACTCATCGAACTCATCCTCAACTTATCCAACTCATCCAACTTACAGTACAACTTATCCAACTCATCGAACTCATCCTCAACTTATCCAACTCATCCAACTTACCGTCCAACTTATCCAACTCATCGAACTCATCCTCAACTTAGCCAACTCATCGAACTTACAGTACAACTTAGCCAACTCATCCAACTTACAGTACAACTTATCAAACTCATCAAACTCATCCTTAACTTAGCCAACTCATCAAAGTTACAGTACAACTTATCCAACTCATCCAACTTACCGTCCAACTTATCCAACTCATCGGACTCATCCTCAACTTATCCAACTCATTGAACTTACATTCCAACTTAGCCAACTCATCGAACTTACATTCCAACTTATCTAACTCATCGAACTTACAGTACAACTTACCCAACTTATCGAACTCATCCTCAACTTAGCCAACTCATCGAACTTACAGTACAACTTAGCCAACTCATCCAACTTACAGTACAACTTATCCAACTCATCGAACTAATCCTCAACTTAGCCAACTCATCGAAATTACATTCCAACTTAGCCAACTCATCCAACTTACAGTACAACTTATCCAACTCATCGAACTCATCCTCAACTTAGCCAACTCATCCAACTTACAGTACAACTTAGCCAACTCATCGAACTCATCCTCAACTTATCCAACTCATCCAACTTACAGTACAACTTATCCAACTCATCGAACTCATCCTCAACTTATCCAACTCATCCAACTTACAGTACAACTTATCCAACTCATCGAACTCATCCTCAACTTAGCCAACTCATCGAACTTACAGTACAACTTATCCAACTCATCAAAGTTACAGTACAACCTAGCCAACTCATCCAACTTACAGTACAGCTTACCCAACTCATCGAACTTATCCACAACTTAGCCAACTCATCCAACTTACAGTACAACTCATCCAACTCATCCTCAACTTATCAAACTCATCGAACTTACATTCCAACTTAGCCAACTCATCCAACTTACAGTACAACTTATCCAACTTATCGAACTCATCCTCAACTTAGCCAACTCATCGAACTTACAGTACAACTTATCCAACTCATCGAACTTACATTCCAACTTAGCCAACTTATCGAACTTACATTCCAACTGATCTAACTCATCGAACTTACAGTCCAACTTACCCAACTGATCGAACTCATCCTCAACTTAGCCAACTCATCGAACTTACAGTACAACTTAGCCAACTCATCCAACTTACAGTACAACTTACCCAACTTATCGAACTCATCCTCAACTTAGCCAACTCATCGAACTTACAGTACAACTTCGCCAACTCATCGAACTTACAGTGCAACTTAGCCAACTCATCCAACTTACAGTACAACTTATCCAACTTATCCAACTCATCCTCAACTTAGCCAACTCATCCAACTTACAGTACAACTTACCCAACTTATCAAACTCATCCTCAACTTAGCCAACTCATCGAACTTACATTCCAACTTAGCCAACTCATCCAACTTACAGTACAACTTATCCAACCCATCGAACTCATCCTCAACTTAGCCAACTCATCGAACTTACAGTACATCTTATCCAACTCATCGAACTTACATTCCAACTTAGCCAACTCATCGAACTTACAGTATAACTTAGCCAACTCATCGAACTCATCCTCAACTTAGCAAACTCATCGAACTTACAGTACAACTTATCCAACTCATCGAACTTACATTCCAACTTAGCCAACTCATCGAACTTACATTCCAACTTACCCAACTTATCGAACTCATCCTCAACTTAGCCAACTCATCGAACTTACAGTACAACTTAGCCAACTCATCCAACTTACAGTACAACTTATCCAACTCATCGAACTCATCCTCAACTTAGCCAACTCATCGAACTTACATTCCAACTTAGCCAACTCATCCAACTTACAGTACAACTTATCCAACTCATCGAACTCATCCTCAACTTAGCCAACTCATCGAACTTACAGTACAACTTAGCCAACTCATCCAACTTACAGTACAACTTAGCCAACGCATCCAACTTACAGTACAACTTATCCAACTCATCGAACTTACATTCCAACTTAGCCAACTTATCCAACTAACAGTACAACGTAGCCAACTCATCGAAATCATCCTCAACTTAGCCAACTCATCGAACTTACAGTACAACTTAGCCAACTCATCCAACCTACAGTACAACTTATCCAACTCATCCTCAACTTATCCAACTCATCGAACTTACATTCGTACTTAGCCAACTCATCCAACTTACAGTACAACGTAGCCAACTCATCGAACTCATCCTCAACTTAGCAAACTCATCGAACTTACAGTACAACTTAGCCAACTCATCCAACTTACAGTACAACTTATCCAACTCATCCTCAACTTATCCAACTCATCGAACTTACATTCCAACTTAGCCAACTCATCCAACTTACAGTACAACTTATCCAACTCATCGAACTCATCCTCAACTTAGCAAACTCATCGAACTTACAGTACAACTTATCCAACTCATCGAACTTACATTCCAACTTAGCAAACTCATCGAACTTACATTCCAACTTACCCAACTAATCGAACTCATCCTCAACTTAGCCAACTCATCGAACTTACAGTACAACTTAGCCAACTCATCCAACTTACAGTACAACTTATCCAACTCATCGAACTCATCCTCAACTTAGCCAACTCATCGAACTTACAGTACAACTTATCCAACTCATCGAACTTACATTCCAACTTAGCCGACTTATCGAACTTACATTCCAACTTATCTAACTCATCGAACTTACAGTCCAACTTACCCAACTTATCGAACTCATCCTCAACTTAGCCAACTCATCGAACTTACAGTACAACTTAGCCAACTCATCCAACTTACAGTACAACTTACCCAACTTATCGAACTCATCCTCAACTTAGCAAACTCATCGAACTTACAGTACAACTTAGCCAACTCATCCAACTTACAGTACAACTTAGCCAACTCATCCAACTTACAGTACAACTTATCCAACTCATCGAACTCATCCTCAACTTAGCCAACTCATCCAACTTACAGTACAACTTACTCAACTTATCCAACTCATCCTCAACTTAGCCAACTCATCGAACTTACAGTACAACTTAGCCAACTCATCCAACTTACAGTACAACTTAGCCAACTCATCCAACTTACAGTACAACTTATCCAACTCATCGAACTCATCCTCAACTTAGCCAACTCATCCAACTTACAGTACAACTTACTCAACTTATCGAACTCATCCTCAACTTAGCCAACTCATCGAACTTACAGTACAACTTAGCCAACTCATCCAACTTACAGTACAACTTATTCAACTCATCCTCAACTTATCCAATTCATCGAACTTACATTACAACTTAGCCAACTCATCCAACTTACAGTACAACTTAGCCAACTCATTGAACTCATCCTCAACTTAGCAAACTCATCGAACTTACATTACAACTTATCCAACTCATCGAACTTACATTCCAACTTAGCCAACTCATCGAACTCACATTCCAACTAACCCAACTTATCGAACTCATCCTCAACTTAGCCAACTCATCGAACTTACAGTACAACTTAGCCAACTCATCGAACTTACAGTCCAACTTACCCAACTTATCGAACTCATCCTCAACTTAGCCAACTCATCGAACTTACAGAACAACTTAGCCAACCCATCCAACTTACAGTACAACTTACCCAACTTATCGAACTCATCCTCAACTTAGCCAACTCATCGAACTTACATTCCAACTTACCCAACTTACCGAACTCATCCTCAACTTAGCCAACTCATCGAACTTACAGTACAACTTAGCCAACTCATCCAACTTACAGTACAACTTATCCAACTCATCGAACTCATCCTCAACTTAGCCAACTCATCAAACTTACAGTACAACTTAGCCAACTCATCGAACTCATCCTCAACTTATCCAATTCATCCAACTTACAGTACAACTTATCCAACTCATCGAACTCATCCTCAACTTATCAAACTCATCAAACTCATCCTTAACTTAGCCAACTCATCGAACTTACAGTACAACTTATCCAACTCATCCAACTTACCGTCCAACTTATCCAACTCATCGGACTCATCCTCAACTTATCCAACTCATTGAACTTACATTCTGTGAGAGACGACATATTGATTGAGTGAACACATAAGCTCCCCTCATTGAGTTCCCACAATCTATGTTTTAGAACAAAAATAGGACAATAATATATACCCCTGTAAACCAAATTTTCCTATATTAAATTACACAGACAAGGAACAGAAGAAGCAGAGTGGAGTATTAAGTGTTTAATCTTGATTAATATGTTTTAGGAGATGATGCATTGCTAAGTTAGGGGTCTTTCATGCAAACCAAATATCTGTGTCTTGATCCACATCTGAATTAAGGGTGAGGTTGGCGCCGTCAAACTGGTTTAAGCCCTCCAGTAAAATATTTTACTGACCGTTCCAAGGCGGTACTTCTTTTGTGGATCTTTTATGTTTTTGTTCTGTCTTGTGTTTGCTATGTTTTGTGCGCGTCTGTTTATATGTGCTTCGTGGTCACCTGCTGGGAAGGGGCTGACCTCTTGGCTCTCGTTTGTGGTGTCTTCTGTGAGTTTGTCACTTTCCCATTGGTGTCCTGGGTCAGGTGTGGTACTTGGTTGTATCGATTCCTGATCTTTGCAACTTTACTTACAGTACAACTTAGCCAACTCATCCAACTTACAGTACAACTTACCCAACTTATCGAGCTCATCCACAACTTAGCCAACTCATCGAACTTACAGTACAACTTCGCCAACTCATCCAACTTACAGTACAACTTATCCAACTTATCCAACTCATCCTCAACTTAGCCAACTCATCCAACTTACAGTACAACTTACCCAACTTATCGAACTCATCCTCAACTTAGCCAACTCATCGAACTTACATTCCAACTTAGCCAACTCATCCAACTTACAGTACAACTTATCCAACTCATCGAACTCATCCTTAACTTAGCCAACTCAGCGAACTTACAGTACATCTTATCCAACTCATCGAACTTACATTCCAACTTAGCCAACTTATCGAACTTACATTCCAACTTATCTAACTCATCGAACTTACAGTCCAACTTACCCAACTTATCGAACTCATCCTCAACTTAGCCAACTCATCGAACTTACAGTACAACTTAGCCAACCCATCCAACTTACAGTACAACTTACCCAACTTATCGAACTCATCCTCAACTTAGCCAACTCATCGAACTTACATTCCAACTTAACCAACTTACCGAACTCATCCTCAACTTAGCCAACTCATCGAACTTACAGTACAACTTAGCCAACTCATCCAACTTACAGTACAACTTATCCAACTCATCGAACTCATCCTCAACTTAGCCAACTCATCAAACTTACAGTACAACTTAGCCAACTCATCGAACTCATCCTCAACTTATCCAACTCATCCAACTTACAATACAACTTATCCAACTCATCGAACTCATCCTCAACTTATCCAACTCATCCAACTTACCGTCCAACTTATCCAACTCATCGAACTCATCCTCAACTTAGCCAACTCATCGAACTTACAGTACAACTTAGCCAACTCATCCAACTTCCAGTACAACTTATCAAACTCATCAAACTCATCCTTAACTTAGCCAACTCATCGAACTTACAGTACAACTTATCCAACTCATCCAACTTACCGCCCAACTTATCCATTTCATCGGACTCATCCTCAACTTATCCAACTCATTGAACTTACATTCCAACTTAGCCAACTCATCGAACTTACATTCCAACTTATCTAACTCATCGAACTTACAGTACAACTTACCCAACTTATCGAACTCATCCTCAACTTAGCCAACTCATCGAACTTACAGTACAACTTAGCCAACTCATCCAACTTACAGTACAACTTATCCAACTCATCGAACTAATCCTCAACTTAGCCAACTCATCGAAATTACATTCCAACTTAGCCAACTCATCCAACTTACAGTACAACTTATCCAACTCATCGAACTCATCCTCAACTTAGCCAACTCATCCAACTTACAGTACAACTTAGCCAACTCATCGAACTCATCCTCAACTTATCCAACTCATCCAACTTACAGTACAACTTATCCAACTCATCGAACTCATCCTCAACTTATCCAACTCATCCAACTTACAGTACAACTTATCCAACTCATCGAACTCATCCTCAACTTAGCCAACTCATCGAACTTACAGTACAACTTATCCAACTCATCAAAGTTACAGTACAACCTAGCCAACTCATCCAACTTACAGTACAGCTTACCCAACTCATCGAACTTAACCACAACTTAGCCAACTCATCCAACTTACAGTACAACTCATCCAACTCATCCTCAACTTATCAAACTCATCGAACTTACATTCCAACTTAGCCAACTCATCCAACTTACAGTACAACTTATCCAACTTATCGAACTCATCCTCAACTTAGCCAACTCATCGAACTTACAGTACAACTTCGCCAATTCATCGAACTTACAGTGCAACTAAGCCAACTCATCCAACTTACAGTACAACTTATCCAACTTATCCAACTCATCCTCAACTTAGCCAACTCATCCAACTTACAGTACAACTTACCCAACTTATCGAACTCATCCTCAACTTAGCCAACTCATCGAACTTACATTCCAACTTAGCCAACTCATCCAACTTACAGTACAACTTATCCAACTCATCGAACTCATCCTTAACTTAGCCAACTCAGCGAACTTACAGTACATCTTATCCAACTCATCGAACTTACATTCCAACTTAGCCAACTTATCGAACTTACATTCCAACTTATCTAACTCATCGAACTTACAGTCCAACTTACCCAACTTATCGAACTCATCCTCAACTTAGCCAACTCATCGAACTTACAGTACAACTTAGCCAACCCATCCAACTTACAGTACAACTTACCCAACTTATCGAACTCATCCTCAACTTAGCCAACTCATCGAACTTACATTCCAACTTAACCAACTTACCGAACTCATCCTCAACTTAGCCAACTCATCGAACTTACAGTACAACTTAGCCAACTCATCCAACTTACAGTACAACTTATCCAACTCATCGAACTCATCCTCAACTTAGCCAACTCATCAAACTTACAGTACAACTTAGCCAACTCATCGAACTCATCCTCAACTTATCCAACTCATCCAACTTACAGTACAACTTATCCAACTCATCGAACTCATCCTCAACTTATCCAACTCATCCAACTTACCGTCCAACTTATCCAACTCATCGAACTCATCCTCAACTTAGCCAACTCATCGAACTTACAGTACAACTTAGCCAACTCATCCAACTTACAGTACAACTTATCAAACTCATCAAACTCATCCTTAACTTAGCCAACTCATCGAACTTACAGTACAACTTATCCAACTCATCCAACTTACCGCCCAACTTATCCATTTCATCGGACTCATCCTCAACTTATCCAACTCATTGAACTTACATTCCAACTTAGCCAACTCATCGAACTTACATTCCAACTTATCTAACTCATCGAACTTACAGTACAACTTACCCAACTTATCGAACTCATCCTCAACTTAGCCAACTCATCGAACTTACAGTACAACTTAGCCAACTCATCCAACTTACAGTACAACTTATCCAACTCATCGAACTAATCCTCAACTTAGCCAACTCATCGAAATTACATTCCAACTTAGCCAACTCATCCAACTTACAGTACAACTTATCCAACTCATCGAACTCATCCTCAACTTAGCCAACTCATCCAACTTACAGTACAACTTAGCCAACTCATCGAACTCATCCTCAACTTATCCAACTCATCCAACTTACAGTACAACTTATCCAACTCATCGAACTCATCCTCAACTTATCCAACTCATCCAACTTACAGTACAACTTATCCAACTCATCGAACTCATCCTCAACTTAGCCAACTCATCGAACTTACAGTACAACTTATCCAACTCATCAAAGTTACAGTACAACCTAGCCAACTCATCCAACTTACAGTACAGCTTACCCAACTCATCGAACTTATCCACAACTTAGCCAACTCATCCAACTTACAGTACAACTCATCCAACTCATCCTCAACTTATCAAACTCATCGAACTTACATTCCAACTTAGCCAACTCATCCAACTTACAGTACAACTTATCCAACTTATCGAACTCATCCTCAACTTAGCCAACTCATCGAACTTACAGTACAACTTCGCCAATTCATCGAACTTACAGTGCAACTAAGCCAACTCATCCAACTTACAGTACAACTTATCCAACTTATCCAACTCATCCTCAACTTAGCCAACTCATCCAACTTACAGTACAACTTATCCAACTCATCGAACTCATCCTCAACTTAGCCAACTCATCGAACTTACAGTACAACTTATCCAACTCATCAAAGTTACAGTACAACCTAGCCAACTCATCCAACTTACAGTACAGCTTACCCAACTCATCGAACTTATCCACAACTTAACCAACTCATCCAACTTACAGTACAACTCATCCAACTCATCCTCAACTTATCAAACTCATCGAACTTACATTCCAACTTAGCCAACTCATCCAACTTACAGTACAACTTATCCAACTTATCGAACTCATCCTCAACTTAGCCAACTCATCGAACTTACAGTACAACTTATCCAACTCATCGAACTTACATTCCAACTTAGCCAACTTATCGAACTTACATTCCAACTGATCTAACTCATCGAACTTACAGTCCAACTTACCCAACTTATCGAACTCATCCTCAACTTAGCCAACTCATCGAACTTACAGTACAACTTACCCAACTTATCGAACTCATCCTCAACTTAGCCAACTCATCGAACTTACAGTACAACTTCGCCAACTCATCGAACTTACAGTGCAACTTAGCCAACTCATCCAACTTACAGTACAACTTATCCAACTTATCCAACTCATCCTCAACTTAGCCAACTCATCCAACTTACAGTACAACTTACCCAACTTATCAAACTCATCCTCAACTTAGCCAACTCATCGAACTTACATTCCAACTTAGCCAACTCATCCAACTTACAGTACAACTTATCCAACCCATCGAACTCATCCTCAACTTAGCCAACTCATCCAACTTACAGTACATCTTATCCAACTCATCGAACTTACATTCCAACTTAGCCAACTCATCGAACTTACAGTATAACTTAGCCAACTCATCGAACTCATCCTCAACTTAGCAAACTCATCGAACTTACAGTACAACTTATCCAACTCATCGAACTTACATTCCAACTTAGCCAACTCATCGAACTTACATTCCAACTTACCCAACTTATCGAACTCATCCTCAACTTAGCCAACTCATCGAACTTACAGTACAACTTAGCCAACTCATCCAACTTACAGTACAACTTATCCAACTCATCGAACTCATCCTCAACTTAGCCAACTCATCGAACTTACATTCCAACTTAGCCAACTCATCCAACTTACAGTACAACTTATCCAACTCATCGAACTCATCCTCAACTTAGCCAACTCATCCAACTTACAGTACAACTTACCCAACTTATCGAACTCATCCTCAACTTAGCCAACTCATCGAACTTACAGTACAACTTAGCCAACTCATCCAACTTACAGTACAACTTAGCCAACGCATCCAACTTACAGTACAACTTATCCAACTCATCGAACTTACATTCCAACTTAGCCAACTTATCCAACTAACAGTACAACGTAGCCAACTCATCGAAATCATCCTCAACTTAGCCAACTCATCGAACTTACAGTACAACTTAGCCAACTCATCCAACTTACAGTACAACTTATCCAACTCATCCTCAACTTATCCAACTCATCGAACTTACATTCGTACTTAGCCAACTCATCCAACTTACAGTACAACGTAGCCAACTCATCGAACTCATCCTCAACTTAGCAAACTCATCGAACTTACAGTACAACTTAGCCAACTCATCCAACTTACAGTACAACTTATCCAACTCATCCTCAACTTATCCAACTCATCGAACTTACATTCCAACTTAGCCAACTCATCCAACTTACAGTACAACTTATCCAACTCATCGAACTCATCCTCAACTTAGCAAACTCATCGAACTTACAGTACAACTTATCCAACTAATCAAACTTACATTCCAACTTAGCAAACTCATCGAACTTACATTCCAACTTATCCAACTTATCGAACTCATCCTCAACTTAGCCAACTCATCGAACTTACAGTACAACTTAGCCAACTCATCCAACTTACAGTACAACTTATCCAACTCATCGAACTCATCCTCAACTTAGCCAACTCATCGAACTTACAGTACAACTTATCCAACTCATCGAACTTACATTCCAACTTAGCCGACTTATCGAACTTACATTCCAACTTATCTAACTCATCGAACTTACAGTCCAACTTACCCAACTTATCCAACTCATCCTCAACTTAGCCAACTCATCGAACTTACAGTACAACTTAGCCAACTCATCCAACTTACAGTACAACTTACCCAACTTATCGAACTCATCCTCAACTTAGCCAACTCATCGAACTTACAGTACAACTTAGCCAACTCATCCAACTTACAGTACAACTTAGCCAACTCATCCAACTTACAGTACAACTTATCCAACTCATCGAACTCATCCTCAACTTAGCCAACTCATCCAACTTACAGTACAACTTACTCAACTTATCGAACTCATCCTCAACTTAGCCAACTCATCGAACTTACAGTACAACTTAGCCAACTCATCCAACTTACAGTACAACTTAGCCAACTCATCCAACTTACAGTACAACTTATCCAACTCATCGAACTCATCCTCAACTTAGCCAACTCATCCAACTTACAGTACAACTTACTCAACTTATCGAACTCATCCTCAACTTAGCCAACTCATCGAACTTACAGTACAACTTAGCCAACTCATCCAACTTACAGTACAACTTATCCAACTCATCCTCAACTTATCCAATTCATCGAACTTACATTCCAACTTAGCCAACTCATCCAACTTACAGTACAACTTAGCCAACTCATTGAACTCATCCTCAACTTAGCAAACTCATCGAACTTACATTACAACTTATCCAACTCATCGAACTTACATTCCAACTTAGCCAACTCATCGAACTCACATTCCAACTTACCCAACTTATCGAACTCATCCTCAACTTAGCCAACTCATCGAACTTACAGTACAACTTAGCCAACTCATCGAACTTACAGTCCAACTTACCCAACTTATCGAACTCATCCTCAACTTAGCCAACTCATCGAACTTACAGAACAACTTAGCCAACCCATCCAACTTACAGTACAACTTACCCAACTTATCGAACTCATCCTCAACTTAGCCAACTCATCGAACTTACATTCCAACTTACCCAACTTACCGAACTCATCCTCAACTTAGCCAACTCATCGAACTTACAGTACAACTTAGCCAACTCATCCAACTTACAGTACAACTTATCCAACTCATCGAACTCATCCTCAACTTAGCCAACTCATCAAACTTACAGTACAACTTAGCCAACTCATCGAACTCATCCTCAATTTATCCAACTCATCCAACTTACAGTACAACTTATCCAACTCATCGAACTCATCCTCAACTTATCCAACTCATCCAACTTACCGTCCAACTTATCCAACTCATCGAACTCATCCTCAACTTAGCAAACTCATCGAACTTACAGTACAACTTAGCCAACTCATCCAACTTACAGTACAACTTATCAAACTCATCAAACTCATCCTTAACTTAGCCAACTCATCGAACTTACAGTACAACTTATCCAACTCATCCAACTTACCGTCCAACTTATCCAACTCATCGGAATCATCCTCAACTTATCCAACTCATTGAACTTACATTCCAACTTAGCCAACTCATCGAACTTACATTCCAACTTATCTAACTCATCGAACTTACAGTACAACTTACCCAACTTATCGAACTCATCCTCAACTTAGCCAACTCATCGAACTTACAGTACAACTTAGCCAACTCATCCAACTTACAGTACAACTTATCCAACTCATCGAACTCATCCTCAACTTAGCCAACTCATCGAACTTACATTCCAACTTAGCCAACTCATCCAACTTACAGTACAACTTATCCAACTCATCGAACTCATCCTCAACTTAGCCAACTCATCGAACTTACAGTACAACTTAGCCAACTCATCCAACTTACAGTACAACTTAGCCAACGCATCCAACTTACAGTACAACTTATCCAACTCATAGAACTTACATTCCAACTTAGCCAACTCATCCAACTAACAGTACAACGTAGCCAACTCATCGAAATCATCCTCAACTTAGCAAACTCATCGAACTTACAGTACAACTTAGCCAACTCATCCAACTAACAGTACAACTTATCCAACTCATCCTCAACTTATCCAACTCATCGAACTTACAGTACAACTTATCCAACTCATCCAACTTACCGTCCAACTTATCCAACTCATCGGACTCATCCTCAACTTATCCAACTCATTGAACTTACATTCCAACTTAGCCAACTCATCGAACTTACATTCCAACTTATCTAACTCATCGAACTTACAGTACAACTTACCCAACTTATCGAACTCATCCTCAACTTAGCCAACTCATCGAACTTACAGTACAACTTAGCCAACTCATCCAACTTACAGTACAACTTATCCAACTCATCGAACTCATCCTCAACTTAGCCAACTCATCGAACTTACATTCCAACTTAGCCAACTCATCCAACTTACAGTACAACTTATCCAACTCATCGAACTCATCCTCAACTTAGCCAACTCATCGAACTTACAGTACAACTTAGCCAACTCATCCAACTTACAGTACAACTTAGCCAACGCATCCAACTTACAGTACAACTTATCCAACTCATCGAACTTACATTCCAACTTAGCCAACTCATCCAACTAACAGTACAACGTAGCCAACTCATCGAAATCATCCTCAACTTAGCAAACTCATTGAACTGTCAGTACAACTTAGCCAACTCATCCAACTAACAGTACAACTTATCCAACTCATCCTCAACTTATCCAACTCATCGAACTTACATTCCAACTTAGCCAACTCATCCATCTTACAGTATAACTTAGCCAACTCATCGAACTCATCCTCAACTTAGCAAACTCATCGAACTTACAGTACAACTTATCCAACTCATCGAACTTACATTCCAACTTAGCAAACTCATCGAAATTACATTCCAACTTACCCAACTTATCGAACTCATCCTCAACTTAGCCAACTCATCGAACTTACAGTACAACTTAGCCAACTCATCCAACTTACAGTACAACTTATCCAACTCATCGAACTCATCCTCAACTTAGCCAACTCATCGAACTTACAGTACAACTTATCCAACTCATCGAACTTACATTCCAACTTAGCCGACTTATCGAACTTACATTCCAACTTATCTAACTCATCGAACTTACAGTCCAACTTACCCAACTTATCGAACTCATCCTCAACTTAGCCAACTCATCGAACTTACAGTACAACTTAGCCAACTCATCCAACTTACAGTACAACTTACCCAACTTATTGAACTCATCCTCAACTTAGCCAACTCATCGAACTTACAGTACAACTTAGCCAACTCATCAACTTACAGTACAACTTAGCCAACTCATCCAACTTACAGTACAACTTATCCAACTCATCGAACTCATCCTCAACTTAGCCAACTCATCCAACTTACAGTACAACTTACTCAACTTATCGAACTCATCCTCAACTTAGCCAACTCATCCAACTTACAGTACAACTTAGCCAACTCATCCAACTTACAGTACAACTTATCCAACTCATCCTCAACTTATCCAACTCATCGAACTTACATTCCAACTTAGCCAACTCATCCAACTTACAGTACAACTTAGCCAACTCATCGAACTCATCCTCAACTTAGCAAACTCATCGAACTTACATTACAACTTATCCAACTCATCGAACTTACATTCCAACTTAGCCAACTCATCGAACTCACATTCCAACTTACCCAACTTATCGAACTCATCTACAACTTAGCCAACGCATCGAACTTACAGTACAACTTAGCCAACTCATCCAACTTACAGTACAACTTATCCAACTCATCGAACTCATCCTCAACTTAGCCAACTCATCGAACTTACATTCCAACTTAGCCAACTCATCCAACTTACAGTACAACTTATCCAACTCATCGAACTCAACCTCAACTTAGCCAACTCATCCAACTTACAGTACAACTTATCCAACTCATCGAACTCATCCTCAACTTATCCAACTCATCCAACTTACAGTACAACTTATCCAACTCATCGAACTCATCCTCAACTTATCCAACTCATCCAACTTACCGTCCAACTTATCCAACTCATCGAACTCATCCTCAACTTAGCCAACTCATCGAACTTACAGTACAACTTATCCAACTCATCAAACTTACAGTACAACTTAGCCAACTCATCCAACTTACAGTACAACTTATCCAACTCATCGAACTCATCCTCAACTTAGCCAACTCATCCAACTTACAGTACAACTTACCCAACTTATGGAACTCATCCTCAACTTAGCCAACTCATCGAACTTACAGTACAACTTAGCCAACTCATCCAACTCATCGAACTTATCTTTTAACTTATCAAACTCAGCTTGCTTAGCTTACTCAACTCATCGAACTTAGCTTGCATCTTGCTGCATATAATGGTCCAATGTTGTACTCATGACCAACTCATCCTAACATATGCGCAGCTATTATAACTTACCGAACTTAGCTCGGCCATTGAAGCATCTGGACACATATCACCAACTCATCCTAACATATGCGCAGCTATTATAACTTACCGAACTTAGCTCAGCCATTGAAGCATCTGGATACATATCATTGTATAAAGACCCAACTTAGCGAACTCATCGGCTATAATGGACAGCTATGGCAACTTACTCAACTTAGAACTTAGAATATAGGGACCTATCATATGTGTGTTTGTTGTAGTATATATATATATATATATACTTTATAAATATACTGACCACTGACTTATAGTTCAACTTATCCAACTCAACTTAGGTAAGTTAAGTAGCATAAGTTGTAAGCTGAGCTGGATGAGTTGAGTAAGCTGAGCTGAGTGGTATAGGTATCTTGTCCGGAAAAAGTGGCGAAAATTGCTTATTTTGCTCAGCTTGATGAGTTGAGTAAGCTGAGCTGAGTTGTAAGTCATATGAAAGAAATAAAAGGGGTGGAGGGAGGGTAGACACACAGTGTATCATAATATATACATGTAGCTATTGTAACTCATCAAACTTAGCTCAGGGCTCTCTTGTAACATTGCCGTTGTTTAAAGGCCTAACTTACCGAACTCATCTGTTATAATGGACAGCTATGGCAACTTACTTAACTTAGAACTTAAAATCGGGACCTTCCATATGTATGTGATATCTCAATAGAATATATGTACAGTCTAATCATTTCTGTCATTTTTGTCCCGAAATTATTTGGTCTATAGAAATACATGGGGACTCCTGTGGGCTACGTACTTCATACTCCGTGTCCCGAAATTTACTGTCTACGTTTAATAGATGAATATTGTGAAAATTATGCTGAGATACTTTGTGTCTTAGTATATTGCATAGGCATGTGCCTGAGACAGAATTCGGGACAGGGAGTATGAAGTACCTGCCCATATTTAGCATGAATAGAAGTCTTTGAAATGGACCTTCATTGAATACAGAGGTCAGGTGTGGCGCTTGATTTCACAGATTCCTGATCTTTGCCCTCTTTCTTACTTTTATTAATTGAATTTTCAGTGTGCGGGGTGTGTGGAAGGGGAATGTGTATATGTGTGTGTGTGTGTAAGTGTAGGTGTGTGTAGGTGTGTGTGTGGGTGTAGGTGTGTGTAGGTGTGTGTGGGTGTGTGTGTGGGTGTGTGTGTAGGTGTGCGTGGGTGTAGGTGTGTGGGTGGGTTGTAGGTGTGTGTGTGTAGGTGTGGGTGTAGGTGTGGGTGTACGTGTAGGTTTGTGTGTAGGTGTGTGTGAAGGTGTGTGTAGGTGTGTGTGTAGGCGTGTGTGTAGGTGTAGGTGTGTGTAGTTGTGTGTGTAGGTGTAGGTGTGTGTGGCTGGGTGTGTGGGTGGGTGTGTGGGTGGGTACGTGTGTGGGTGGGTGTGTAGGTGTGTGTAGGAGGAGTGTGTGTGTGTGTGTGTGTGTGTAGGTGTGTGTAGGAGTGTGTGTGTGTGTGTGTGTGTGTGTGTGTGTGTGTGTGTAGGAGGAGTGTGTGTGTGTGTAGGAGGAGTGTGTTTGTGTAGGAGGAGTGTGTTTGTGTGTAGGAGGAGTGTGTGTGTGTGTGTGTGTAGGAGGAGTGTGTGTGTGTAGGAGGAGTGTGTGTGTGTAGGAGGAGTGTGTGTGTGTGTGTGGTTAGGTGAGCTGACCATCCCGACACGTCCATAGCTAATTAATAGGAGGTAAAGGGACAAACCAACCAATCTTACCACTCAAAAAAAAGACATACATGCAAGCAATATCGATTATTTTTGGGGAAGGGCTGCTTAAGTAAGGATTCCTCACACAGGTATGCGATGAATATTTATCAATATTTAGCAGTTGTGAAAAATTCGCACAAAGCCCTAACAGATAGGACATAGATATGATTTCTTTTGCTCCGGTATTCAAAGGTATTTACTGTTGGGTCTTATCTTTGCTTTATCTCCTTTTTATACCTTGATTTATATGTCCTAGGAGCTGATGCATTGATACGTTAGGGGTCTTTCATGCATTTCTATGTATTTGACAAATTTTAATTAAAACGACGAGCTTTGAAGTTTGAACTGAAAAATAATAAGTGACCTTATGTTTTGTATGAAGAGAGGGCTCTTTGCTTTGGCTGTTGTTGTAAGAAGAGAGGGCTCATTGTTCTGTTGTTGTTTACCCTGGCCTTCCTCACTTACCTTTTGGGCCCAGTGTGTGTTTGTGTGTGTTTGTGTGTGTGTGTGTGGGGGGGGGGGCTTGACCCAGCATCTACTTTGTTTTCCCAAATACATTTCAGGAATACAAGGCATAGCCAAAAAAAAATATATCGAATTTTTAGCAACCCCAAAAATATGTTCCATTTTATATCTTGACTATATATGAAAACCCCTAAAATTTATAGAAATCAACCCAAAAGTAGTCCAGTTTTGTGATTACCCATCCCCCACCCTGCCGTCCCCAAAGAAAAACATTTAAATAAATAGAAAAAAATATCCTTAAATTTCTTGATACCAAAAAAAAATCTATATATTTTTTGATAAAATACTAAATGCATTGAAATAAAAAAATGACGCCCCCAACTGGGCCAAGCATATATACGTCTAGGCCTATATTAAACAATTAAAGTACCCCCACCCCCTTATCCCTAGGATTTTGGGGCGAGGAAAAGATTATCGTTTTAGGAACAAGTACATTTTGCAAAACAGGGGTAATGGTGATTTAAACCAGTGAAGTTATCAAGAAAATAGATATCTTCCACGATATCGCCTCAATAGATCATCACTTCTTCCTAAATGCACTTTAGAGTTGAAAGTCAGTGCAGTCACAAAACTCGTCAGTGCAGTCACGATAAGGAGCGTGATTGCACTGACCGTGACTGCACTGACTTTCACACCTTAATGTGATTCTTGAAACTAAGGATTTAGCTCAGGCTGGAAATTTCGCCTATCTGTTTCGACAGATCCTTAGCTGAAACAGAAACATAGCAGTAAAAATGTATTCAATATCTGAGGAAGCGTCACATTTCTCGTGATTGCACTGACGGATGTGGAAATATCACATGGATTTTATCGAATCTTTTTAATATTTAACCTGTATGATCCAGCTTAACCAACAAACTTTCTTGTGTTTTTGTTCCCATAAGTTGTCGTCTGCAAAAAATGTTATTTTGACTCAGATTATTGTGAGCAACTCTAGCTGAAATTGCATTGACAGGTATTCTAGGGACACTCTGTGTACATTATGGCTTCCTCAACAAGTGCTTTAATGATTCGTAATTTCTATTGGGATCGTTTCTATAAAGTCCTATGTAATGATTTACTTAAGAAAAAGATGACTATTTATATGTTCTTGGTAAAATTGGAGATAATAAAACAACTTACCCTGCTGTTGGGACACGGTGAAATTGTGAGAAAAGGCGTTTCTGTCAGGTTGAATTTTCAAACAACGTCATCGGACACATGACATAGTATTCTGTTTTATTGACCCACAGTGTCGCTAAGTGTTGTAGACACAAAAACAAAAAAAATGGACGGCACATATGCGAGATAATTATAAAGGACAACGATTCCTCCACCCATATACAAGGGGTGAGACAGTACACATGCGCTCATGCCAACGATATATACAGCTAAAATATTCGATCAAAGCACCACTGAAGCGTTTGAATGCGCTAGCTGGCACGCACGTTCTCGCCTGTATACACACTCATTGTCGCTGCACGTACCGGCATACGACAATGTTACCGCATCGCAAACCATGATGACAGGGTTTCAAGCATCAAGGAGCATGTGATCGTCGTCGAGAGATACTCTGCATTCCTGGTTTGTGACAATTGCGCACACAATTTCAGATCGTTAATCATGACAATGCGCAAGCGCAGAGATACCCATGACCACTTCTTTACAAGACAGAAGCTTTGCAATAAGCAAAATGAGCATAAAGCCTTAGTTTATGTCTATTAATAGAGCCTAGGCCACAGTATATCCTATTAACATTTGGAAAAATTAAATATACCACTTATTACCCCTAAAATTGGAAATAGATTCGTCCAATTGAAAGGGTAGGGAAATTCCATTAGGCATGAATGGAAAAGGCTGGAAACTTGATTTGCTCATAGTCTAATTAACCCTTAAAGCGCCAAGAAAAAAATGCATCTGAAAATGTCGTCTGCTGAAGTCGACTGCTGCAAATAATTGCCTAACATTACTGACAAATTAAGGATGGAAGCAAACAGCGTGGACCCAGAACAGACTGCTCCTATATAGGAGCAGTCTGATCTGGGTCCACACTGTTTGCCATAGAGGCTTCTAAAACATTTCAGCAGACGAGAAGAGCAGACGACTCTTGTTGTGATTGGCGCATTCAGGGTTAAGATTCAGAAAAAAAAAACAAATATCGTAATGAATGTATTAGTCTATGTCGAATGGGCCAAAAAATGGTCCCGTGTAAATTTCGTAACGATTTTTGGCGACCTATATAATATTAAACTTTGGGGTATTTGCAACAATTTCAACCAGTTCGCCCATCTGAGTTCGGCGTCTGGTCCGAGTAATGACGTCATCAAAATGGCGGCCATCGCACAATTATAATGCGTATGTATTTAAGAAAAATCAAAGCATGTTGGCAAAATGAACGTTTTTGTTAATAGATTTAATACCAGTACTGCTCCAGATTTTAAACAGAAACAATATTTACACAGAATTCCACTTTGAAATGCAATAGGCCATCTTGCCCATGAGCATATGGCATGATCGAGTCACATTGTAGCATATGTCGAAAAGGACAAAATTTGGCCCCGTGTAAATTTCGTGACGATTTTCGGCGAACTAAATCAAATTAAACTTTGAGGCATTAGCAACGATTTTATCCAGTTCACACATCTGAGAACCGCTTCTGGGGTAAATAGTGACGACATCAAAATGGCGGTCATCGCGCTACTGATACGAATATTCATAGTATATGTATTAAAATATGTTAGCCAGACAAAGTCTTTTATAGTTTAGTGCTCGTGCCGCTCCAGATTGTTAATAGAAACTACATTTACACAATATTGTACATGCCCGAGGGTGTTAATATACCGAACAAAAGTGAAAACGCTACACTACAATTATCTATATTTTAAGAGAAAGTATTGGACAAAAAGTATTTACTAAAGCTAAATAATGTTTCCCAGATATCCAGCAAACGATTCGTCGAAACTCCACCAATTTGTCTCTTTTGATGTATGAGTTATGCTCCTTTAAGTGTTTAAAGCTTTATTCACTGAAATTTGCGATTGCACATGCGCAAATTAAAATTGTTATGTGTATCAAAATTGGTCTTAATTATGTTGCATAAAAACACAAGAAAACTGCTAAATCACTTGAAACAAGCTCAGAAATCAATTTCGAATTAAGCAAATTTGTAAAATAATGAAAATTATCTCCCTTTGACATAAACAAATATGGAATATTAAATGTTTGGTAATCTTCGATTTATCACGATTTTCGATAATTTTCTTTTGCCAATTCAGGTAGACCTCTCAGCACATTATTTCAACCATTTCTCGACTAGTAATGTCCTCATACTAAGATGCAACAACACATTGAATTTCCTATGGAAATTTCAGTGTTTAATTTTTAAACTTGGCAATTTGATGGAAAACCCGCTTTTTAAGATTGCTTTTCTAAACGATCAAAACACACTTGAGATAAGTCCTTCACATTTCTGGTTGTCCCATGTCTAGACTACCATTTCGTGCAATTGGATCTCGTAGATAGTGGATTTCTGAAGGCCTAAATTGTGTTAGATTTCCGTTCAAATTGGAAACCTGAAAAAATGGACCCCTGTCACATTTAAATGGCTTTCAGGTGTTTCCTCGTGACAACATCCGTAAAATTTTTACTGTTATGCCTTACCCAGTATTTGAACATTAAGATACACTTTCAATTGCAATCTTGGTTTGCATAATTTTGTATATAGGTGGCAAATAATTCAGGTGTAGCGTTTTCACTTTTGTTCAGTATATTTGGCACAGTAATTGGCTATTGAGCGTAGACTATAACAAAGGTCTAAGATCTAATCATAGGTGTGACCTTGGAATCGAAGATCAAAGTCAAATATACTTAGAATGTATCTGACTTATGGCTCGTAACACGAACTCCTCTTTTATGTTTTGACTAAGAGTGTTCATATTTGGCACAATGGTTGCCTGTGGTGTGTAGATTACAACACAAATTTAAGATCACCGATATGACTTTGGAGTCAAAGGTCAAGGTCAAATTTATTTAAAATTTGCCTAACAGCTCTTAAAGCAAACTCCACATTCATAAGCCCACCAACTCGAAGTGTCTATTCATCCGTTTATCCCTAACTCTTGTACCTCATTAAACCTTTAAAACTTCTCTAAGCTTTGGTCAAATGTCCACCTCAGTTACACGGTGTGCAGAACCAATCACTCAATTACGCAGACTCAAAGTCAGGGTTACAGTTACAGGTAATGGGATTTAGCCTTCAATTGCGCGTATGCTCCATATCTCCTTAAACCCTTGAAGGATTATCATTACACTTTGATAAAATGTTCAGCTCAGTGCGAGGGTGTGCAAAACACATAGCTCAATCATGCAAACTCAAGGCCAAGGTCATAATTGAAGGTAATGGGATTGAACATTGAATTTCATGTCCACCATGTATTTAATTTTGGCTGAATATTTGTCCAAGTTAGATGATGTGCGAAGCGTATAATTCAACCATGACCACAAGGTCGTGGTCATCAGTGGTGACCACAAGTTTGAGCCTTTAATTCTATGTCCGCACCCTATCGCCTTTACCCTGAAATTATTTCATAAAAAATAGGTGAAATGTCTGGTTCAGTGAGAGGATATGCAAAATGTATGACAACACTGTGGCTAAAGCTCTATGTAAAAATTCAAGGTCACACGTTTGAACTTTTGAATTTCTTCCTTTATGTCAGAAGGATTTTCATTTTAACTTTCGTCAAATATTCAACTCATTGAGACTTATGCAAACATTATATTTCATCCATGCCAACTCAAGGTCACAGTTGAAGGTCAATAATTTGAACATTTGATTTCATGTTTGCATTATGTTTCTTTTAAATTTGCTAAACTAAAATGGTTTCTTCAGTGAGAAGATGTCCTAACTTCATGTCAATCCTTAAAGGATATTCATTTAACTCTGGTTACATTTTGACCTAAGTTAAGAAAAATGCGCATAACACATGTCCATGGCCGTTCATGGTACCAGTCATGGGGCTAATGACTTTTGCTCTCAGCAACCAAAGGCATGCATGGTTGCCTTGCCATTTTATATCCTTTAAAACAGTATTTTAGTCATGCTATGATAATGGATGGATGGTTAAAAAGCTGAGTGCAATGAGGTGATGTATAGATCAAGCAGTAATCGAACCCTGGACGCTGTGATCCACATTTGGGAGCACTAATCGCTCGGTGATGCGGTCACTTCGACAAACACAGGTCCAACCACTCAGTCGTTCTGCGGTTAGGGATATAGCTGCCCTTCCAACTGCCTTCTTGAGTTTTGCTTGAAGGTGTTCGTATTTAGCACACTGATTGCTGATGATGTCTAGATGACAACGAAGGTTTTCAGATTACTGATTTAATTTCGGAGTCAAAGGTCAAGGTTAAGTATACTTGAAACCTGTCTTACAACTCGTAACACAAACTTCTTTCATTTCTGATGGAAGGTGTTCATATTTAGTACACTAATTGCTTATGGTGTGTAGCTGAAAAAAGGGTTTCGGTTTGCCTATTTGATCTTTATTGTCAAATGTCAGGATGAGATATACTTAGCAAGCGAACTTGCTGATGCGATGGTTATAGGTTAAGGTCTAGATCAGCCGGTCAGCATGAAAAGATCTTTACGTAGATGATGCTGATTTTACTGGATTAATGTCCGGCAAGGTAAAATATTATGTTGGAAAGCTTTTAGTAACGCTGATTCTTCTGTCCATGAAGCTTTCAGGAAACTTGGTCATGTCCCACTGGAAGACGGGACTGAGAATACCCTCGAACAATATATACGCCTGCTTGTCAGCCAGGAACAAACCATTTGAAATTTTACTAGGTTAAGATAGTGGATGTTTCGTAGGAAACTAAACTTTCTCTTCTTCAGAATGTCAAAAGATCTCAGTATCAGAGCATCATATGGAAATCCACAAAGGAGCCAATTCTCACTATACAGTTTCTTGAAAGTAAGAAAGACGGCAAAGATCAGGAAACGATACAATCAAGTTCCACACCTGACCCAAAATACCACATGGGAAAGTAACAATAATACAATAAACATTGAATTTCATAAACACGAAAATCATGTTGGAGTTGATAAGGTGACACTTATGTTACTATTATAACAACATTACCTCCAAATAAGGAATAATGAATGGTTGCAGTAAATCTGCTTGAGTCACTTCTCACCACAAATAACTTATGCACTCGCATTTGTTTGAATATCATTGCTTGTATTACAATGGCGAATTTCAAGTAATATTTTATGCCATTACTTTGGTGGTATTCTGTCGCCTAAGTGATATGCAAAGCCCTCTCGGGGGGGGGGGGGGGATAAATGTTACCTTATTCCTCTGAAATAAATTGGCTTGCTCCTCTGTTCCTCCAAATTTTGTTTTCTTATATTCCCTGTTCCCTAATATTGTCTCTGTTCCCCTCAAAATTTGGCCTTAATCCATTGTTCCCCTGAAATAAATGCCATTTTCCCTTATTCGCCAAAACCCCTGCGAATGCCTCATATGCACCTGACTGATAGACCAGGCCAATGAGCCCAGCAATCAATAATTCATGTAGTATGGTTCCAAAGCATTCAAATAGGGCAAAAACTGAATTTATAGATTCAGGGTCAATTTAAATAAAATAGGAACCCCAAAATGACTTGGCCCTGTAGAGCAATCGGTAGTGAGTTCGATTGCTGATACAGGGATCGTGAGTTCGATCCGGGCCCAGTACCTTCGTGGAGGTTGATCATGAAATAATTTCTATCGCCATTCTCCTTCTTTCAGTGATTCAAGAAGGGATATTGTCAGTTACAAGCAAAAGCGTGTGCACAAAGTACTGCCTAGTCCAAGCCTGTCCCAGAAAAGCGTGGTTAGGTTAACTGACCATCTCGACATGGCCATGGCAATTGACTTGGACTTTAAACCCAAAACTAAAGTATCCCAAAATAGCTCCAGGGATCAGTCATATTTATATAGTATGGTCTTAAATTCATCAAAACAAAGGAGCCGCTGTACTCCTCGCCATGTAAACCAGGGGTCGTGTGTTTGATCTCTGGCTTCACTAGTCTGTCAGGTGAGAAATTAAGATGTGGCCCCTTCTCGATATGACCTTAGCTGTTGTAGGGACGTTAAGCACAAACAAACAATCAAATAAACAAAAGGAAACAAAAAACACTCAATTTCAGCATGATGTCCTACGGGATAACAAGTACGGTAATGGGTTCTGGGTCAATTTTATTGAATGGGAAGCCCAAAAACGGGTTCCAGGGATCAGAAAAAACAACACGTCGTTGTCGTATCAGAAGACACCAAATCGATCAAATAAAGACAAAAAATTGATTCCAGCAGGAAATTCCCACATAACTAGTGCTTTGAATCTAATTACTTATGTATATACATGTATGTGCATAAGTAGCACTTAAGCGGCCATTTTGATGACGTCATCATTCGGTCCAGACGCAGAACTCAGATGTGTGAACTGGTTTAAACTGTTACATATGCCCCAAAGTTTATTTTGATACCTAGAATCGTCACAAAATTTACACGAGATTCCCATTCGATATAGACTATAAGGTCAAATGACGTGTACGATAAGCTCCATAATTCGGCTCTAGGCCTATTTCAAAATAAGGGCCCCAAAAATAGATTTTTTTCCATTCTAGGGATATAAAACCTAATTCACTTCATATTTTGTATAGAATGGCCCTAAATTAACTAAACAAGAACAAAAATCACTTGATTTTAGCGCGAACTTACTACAGGATTACAACAAAAGTAATGGGATCTGGATCAAATTTATCGATTTGGGAGCCCCAAATGGACTCTAGACTTCTGAAAAAATGGAACCCATCTTTTTCGTATTGTTTGACGTCCAATCAGTTAGATAAAGACGAAAAATCATTTCTAGCAATAAATTCACCCTCAACTATTTCTTTAAATACGATGTCTTATATGTGCATAAGTAGGACTATGACCGCCATTTTGATGACGTCATTACTCGGACCAGAAGCGAAACTCAGATGGGCGAACTTGTTCAAATTGTTACATATGACCGTGATTGGTGACCTATACAAAATAAGCTTTGAGTCAATGATTGACTCAAAGGTTATTTTGGTATAGGTCACCAAAAATTGTCACAAAATGTACACGGGATGCCCATTCGACATAGACTATATGAGCCACGACATGTGATTCCTAACAATGTGGTATTTTGACAAATGTAGACAGACGAGCCTGTGCAGCCTCCTTTAAACTTAGAAACTCCAAATGATGTTCGGTGATTAGTTTACCACTCATAGAATATTCAAGCGAGTAGCAAAGGCTCTGATCAGACTGCGCGTATGCGCAGGCTGATCTGAGGCTTTGCTGGTCGCAGATACCACATTGTTGAAAATCTCATGTCACTGCCCGTGTATATGATTAACCAGTTAACCCTTTAAG
The DNA here is from genome assembly GCA_964019695.1 of Loripinus fragilis. Lineage (NCBI taxonomy): Eukaryota > Metazoa > Mollusca > Bivalvia > Lucinida > Lucinidae > Loripinus > Loripinus fragilis. The sequence continues at coordinate 202,963 of CAXHUL010000237.1, read as the reverse complement.
GACAAATGGAATATTCTATCAAGTTTGGTACATCTTAGTCAGGATGGCCCATTGCATATATTGAGGTGTCATATAATCTATGATTTTCAAAAAAATAATCTTTCTTTGAAGATCAATTTTGTCTTAGGAAATAGTGCATACCCTGATCATCTGTGTTTTCACTGTTTGTCAACGTACACGTTTAGTGTGTTCCGATCCACAAATAGTTAAAATATCCATACATTAAAATCAGAAACGATCAGAAAAAATAACTCACATGCGCGGATCCAGAAAGTTTTGTCAGAGGGGGCCAACTCTGACAACGTTTTTTTTTAGTTGATGAGGGGAGAGAGTACCAAAATAATACTAAAAGCGGGCCCTCATCGGCCCGCCAGCGAAACGCCATGATTGAAATGGTGGCCGAACATTGAATGCTAGCTTAGTTTTTCAGGGAATCCATACCAGTACTGCTAAGAATCCTAGTCTCTCCTCTGAATCCGCGCATGACATTTCTTTTTTTAAATTTATAGTACCAACGTACTAAAAGCACCGGAGTTCACGGTAGCTGGCTATCGTGATGCCCTTTCAGCCTTTTAAAGGTGGTTTTATAACTAGTTTTGTTTTTATTACTGCTTTTAATTCTACTTATTATAAATTAATATGATTTTTTATATTTGAGTGCTAGTGATGATATAATCTTATAGCCCGCCTTTCACCTTTGAATGATCAAAGGTCAGGAAGAGTCCATTCAAAACCATTGTATGGGGAACACATGAGCGGATGTAGAGGGGGGGGGGCAGGGGGTCCAACCCCCCCCCCCCCCTTTATAAACCACAAAAATATAGGGTTTCTTAGCAATACTGGTCCGGGTCCCTTGAAAAATCGCAAAGCCACCAAGCCAGCATTCAATATTGGGCCATCATCGGCACGCCAGCGAAACGCCATTTAAAAGGCGTTTCGCTGACGGGCCGGTGTTGGCCCTCTTATAGTGGTGTTTGGATCCTCTCTCCCATCATCAACTGATAAAAAACGTTGGCAAAGTTGGGCCCCCTCTGACAACATTTTCTGGGTCCGCGCATGGAACGCATGTAATCGCACTTCGATTTCACTTAAACATTTAGCAACGTCATGCAATGACGACAATATTTCTTCTACAGAGTTTTGCTAGTTTCCCCTCGAACACAAAAAATATATGAAAATATATGACTTTGACATTTCATCTACGTTTTAAAATAAATCAAATATTGCTTTTGGCTTGTCCGTCGTGCGACCGTCCGTGTGTCCGCTCAAAAAAGTTAAGGTTTTGCAATTTCATAATGAATTCTTTATCAAACTTTCGAATGTCATTACGTCGCCACAACGTCATATATACGCGTGCAACGTTTTCGTGAACGAAAGCATCGGCGAAATGATCAGTCACGGCCGCAACGCTTTCGTGGGTCACGTCATGCATGATTTGAACATGGATTTTGCGGCTTCGAACAGCTTCGCGTAACGAATTCCCATGCAAGAATAGTGGTTTACAGATGTTCGGGAAACGTTATGACGTCAATTACAACGTTGCGTACATAACAAAATTATAACTTTTTACCCCAGAGAAATCTTAATGTCATATGATAACTATAATCTAACATTCGTGCTCCTGTATTATTGAATTTATTTTACTCGTTGCGAAAAAGAGATAAAATGTTCGACAAGCCTCGCATTTATCTCTTTTCCTCAACTCGTTTAATAAATTCAATAAAACATGAGCACTCGTGTAAGAGCCTCCATTTAGTCTACAAAAAAGCTAGTAAAGCTAAAACGCCTCTTATACCATAAATTCAAAGGCCAATAAACAGCCCTCTGATGGAAGTCGAGCTAGCTGGCTTATCAGTGATTTTTTAAGCTGTCGTATAGCTAAGACACGAACCAAATATGTAGACGAGCTCTTGCTGTGCCAATTCTGAACAAACAACACCAGTCCGTAGCGAACGCGGTCGGGAGCGAATCAGTTTTGGTAACCTGAATCTATTGGACTGGGAAAATGGGTTGGTGAGATCGAATCTCGGTCCGACCACATGCTTTAGCAAAGGTTTGTATTAATAGACTTTTCGCTTACTGTAAAGGCGGCAACTTTAATATTCATATCTGGGCGTGGTTCGGCTAGTTCATCTGCTAAGGAAGGGAAATCAGGTTTTATTTATAATTTGGTAAAGAGTTAATAAACTTTTTGGGCCGCAAACGTGCGTGCAGTTCATGATAATCCTAACCCTATACACACTGAACTCGTATTTATTAACCCTTAAAGCGCATAATCACAAAATGTATGGCCGGGCCGCGTAGCGCAGTCGGTAACGTGTCTGGCTACAGATGCGTGTCTGACTGCAGATCCAGGGGTCGCGAGTTCGATCCCGGTCCGGTCCCATACTTTCGTGGAGATTGACCATGAAATGATTTCTACGGTCATTCCCCTCCCTTCCGCTGATGCATTCAAGAAGGGTTGTTGTCAGTTTCAAGCGAAAGTATGTGCACGAATTACTGGTTAACCGCTTGTTCAAGCCTGCCCAGGAAAAAGTGTGGTTAGGTGAACTGACCGTCCCGCAATGACCATAGCTGTTGACTTGGGACGTAAAGCAACAAAAACAAACAAACAAAATGTAGGTTTTGTCGTCCACTAAAATATTTCAAGCCTCATAGACAAACAGTGTGGACCCAGATCAGACTGCTCCTGTAAGAGCAGTCTGGTCTGGGCCCACAATGTTCGCCTCTATACTTATGTTAAATAGACATTTTCAGATGCAGTTTATTTTGCTGGTGTTTTATGGACTGAATAATGTGTTTTGCGTCTTTATTGAGATAATGGCTCAAGATGATACAGTTACTTTTGAATAAACCACGCCTCATTTTCAGCTTTAACCTATGCCTAAGGTTGACCAGTCCCAATTACGCATTCATGAGGTGCCGCCTTTACAGTAAGCGAAAAGTCAAAGAATATGTCTGTATCTCTGTTCCAAACTTATGATTGTACGAAACTAAGATTACTGGTGAACCGTTCAGAAACAGCTTACATACCGTCAGGCCTCCTCACCGTCTAAAAAGTCTTCAGAGATTGCGACCGGGGAAGATTTAAACTTCGCTGCTCGGCTACAGAGACTAGCTAGAATCTTGATATTTTGCCTGCAGCAAGTGTAGGCTTTTATATTTTCCAGAGAGTGAATAACAACTGCGCTGATCAGATTGCGCGGATATGCAGGCTGGTGTGCGCCTTTTGTTGTTCGCATTCAACAAAATCCGGGTTTCTTGCGTCGAGGCCCATAATTCTGAAAAAAGAAAAAAAAACTACACATTGAAAGCGACGTTATCCAGTGTTATTTAAAACTCCAACACAACAACAGCAACAATAACAGCAGCATCAACTTAACACGCAACACCCCCCCCCCCCCCCGACACACACACACACACACACACACACACACACACACACACACACACACACACTTATAGTGCGAATCATGTTTACTGTCGTCGCCCTTGGCCCGGTCACCTGGTAAAATAACGGTACCGGGAGCCAACTCACGACAGTAAACAAGAAACGGATTATAGAGGAACATTAATCTGTAAAAATAAAATAGAAAAACAAACAACATATAATATTGAAAGCGACGTTACTCAGTGTAATTTAGACTCCAATACAACAACAACAGCGGCAGCAGCAACTTAACACGTAGAGCACCCACCCGTCGCCCCTTTTTAAATGCTGATAATTAGAATCATCCTAGCTCTTGTTTATTCGGGTATAGCATAATTTTATAACAGTACATTAGCTGCTGGGTCATCAACGTGTTTAGACGAAATCTAGACAAGATTTAATCAACTGGGACTCAGAAATGTTTAAGTTTAAGAAAGGTATGATTTTCATTTTACTATTTGCTCTAATACAAGGCTTGTTCAAATATAAATCCAAATAATCTCATGACTTTCTTCGTAAATGTGCTACGAAATAATGCTATACGTTTCTAGAAAGAACTATTATCCGCCTTTGAGCTGGCACCAGCCATAAAGAAAATTACAATATACTGCCCTTTATATGAGGGTCTCTCTAGTACACTAACACATTCAATGCATCGAACATAAAAGACGAAAGCATAATTCTTTGATTTCCTAAATATTTTATCCCCATGTTCTTACGAAAAGATTCTGAGAGAGTTACGAAAATCCGACTGAATATTTATCACCAAAGTCTTCAAATGGTTAACAAACACCAACTTTCAGTTTTAAGTTAAAATTGTTACTTATGAAATGTACGAGCACTATTTTAACTAGTTATAACTTAAAGACGATATGTTGATCTCTCATACAGAGCTGTTATTACATATTATTAATCGGTAGTGAATAGTCTTTAACCGCTGAAAAAAATCCTTTTCACTAAGTCAGAAATGCCTTAAAGGTAATATGAAACTGTTTTAAAAATGAGCTGAAATAAAACAGCTTATTTCATGCAACAAAATGCTGAAAACCGCATCAAAAATTCAATAAATAAAAAATTTGCCTATTTGAATTTCAAACTGGCATGGTTTTGATTTTCGTTTTCAAAAGCAGACTTGGAAACTAAAAAAAGATTCTATCCCACAATGCACCATTCTGTGACGTCATATGGATGTTTCAAAAGAGTGCTTTAACTTCAAATATCTAAAACTGTGTATTTGAAATTTAAATCTTCAGTTTAAAAAGGCCAAAAGTTTTCAATTGCCTAAAATACATTTTGTCAAACGAAACCTTTTTGTAAGTTTGAGTAAAATGGCTAAAAAATTATTTTTTTAATTTTTGGTTTGAAATTTTATTATTTATTGTTTTCATTTAAGCCAATATGTTTTGGGATTATTTTATAATGTAGCGAATGAATTATCATAAAAGATTAGATTAAGTTAACTTATGTTTTTATTTTTTTGGATTTAGAAATGCATGGTAAAAATGATTTTATTATTTCCATTCAAATTTGAATTTGAAGCATAAAAATTGAATTAGTAGAAATTTAACATACACAAAACCATTTGTGCAAGATCACTTTTTCGTGATAAAGCATACTTAAGTTTGACAACTTCTTTGCATTTGCAAACGTTTAAATTTATTGAATCATTTCATACCTCATATGACATCACAGAATGATGCATTGTGGGATAGAATCTAATTTTAGCTTTCCAAGTCTGTTTTGGGGAAAAATTCCAGTTCGAAATTCAAATAGGCATAATTTTTGAACGGATAGGAACTTTTTGATGCGGTTTTTAGCAATATGTTTTTCAAAACAACTGCTTTTATCTGAAATATTGGTTGAAAAACTTTTTTTAACCTTTTCAGCTAATCTTTAAGCAAGTGAAAGTCATACCGAGTTTACACTTGATTTTACTTTCATGGCTTTGCGTCTTTATTCATTATTTTCCCAAACCTCAAAATTGTATTTGAACTCAGCAATTTGACTCTCCACGCTTTACTGCGAGAAAAAGAAAGAGCGAGAGAGCAAATACGTCAATAATGGGGCGTTTGTTCTCTGTCTCCCTCTCTCTCTCTCTCTCATTATTATACCTATTGGTCTCTAAACACATCCACTACCCACGTCATAAACAATGCTTCATTATTTTATAAGACGTCATTATATGTACGAGTATTACTATATGCATGCAATATGTTTTTTATTCATATTATTTCATTTATGCCTCATACTGTAACCATTATTGTTTATTGTACCTCATGTTGCCAATGTACTTGGACTGAGAGAAATAAAGAATGATTTGGTTTGATTTATTCTAAATTTGAACATAGACTTTCAGTTTCAAAGCTATAGGCATTATGTAGAATAAACTTATTCACCTGGTTTTGGGGACTAGACAGAATAAATATATTTAAATTAATGACCAATAATGTACGCTCGTCACTAAGAAACAAAAAAAATCCTTAAAATGATATTAAATGTAATAACTCTGTAAGCAGATGTCTTTGCGTTTTGAAAACTCTCTACTTGCATTTATAATTTACTCCGCCCCTTCCTGTCCTTTACAACCAATCAGATTGCACAGAATTTTATTTTTTGGGCAGCTTAATCACACAGTTTGTCAATAGTTGTAATATTTATTAAGTAAACCATTAAGTTAATCTGTGAGGCGGTCAATGCGACCATTTCCATAGGAGCAGTCAGAGAAGGGGAGAAAACTATAAGTAGGTCATAGATCATATATTACAATTATAAAGGAATTAAGCAATTCACGAGCTACGCTCGTTCCCACTTCTAAAATTCCTTTATAATTGTAATTATATAATGATCTTTAACCATATACATAAAGCGTAGTTTCAGCAAAATGCAAAGGTTAAATTACATTGATGTAGACTCTACATCAATAATTCATCAGCAGATCATTCAAAATGATATGTTAAGTTTATGACGTCACAATCGTTTCTGGGGTTTAAAACATGATTACATGTACATCAATTCCTGAAATAGTTTTTCGAAAAAGTTGATTTTGAAAAAAAAATCAGCAGATGTAAAAAACATGACAAAGTTACCCAGAAGGCAAAGAGTTATGGGCTATTATCATAAAACTGTCAGGGAATGAAAATCAAATAGCAAATAGCAATAAACAATCAAATAATTCTGGGACTTTATTTTTGATTGTTTGAATTATGTAAAACTAAAAATAGTTTGACTCCCACAGACGCTTATGTTTAAGGGGTTGGGACCCTCCCCCCTTAGAAAATCACATGTGGCTATAGTTGTCTTTAGAATCACCTTTGACCCTCTTTGAAAAACTTTTATAACGTTTCTGTGTTGATAGAAAACAACATGTAGTCGATACAAAATGTGTTATTATAATCATGTTTACATTTGGCACTTCTTTCGTAACCGTCATTTTCTTTGTGATTTGAGTGTTGCCCCACCCCTTCGCAAAAAAATAGTAGACGGATAAAAAATGAAAAAACAAAATAAATAAGGAAAATAAATGAATTAAAGTCATTATAATAAATAAAAACCTGGAAACACATCAATTTAAAGTTATTGCCATTCTCAAGTGGATGGCAATTATAACTGACTAAGTTTGCTAAGTGGTGTAGCATGAGATAGCCCTTTCCACGAATATAATATCAAGGTGGCACAACGCTAAAATGACACGCCCAGTTCATAGCCATCTTATGACTGCAAAACAATGATCAAATAAAAATCTTATTCCATATTGTTGCTCAAAACGTAGCCTTTGTGTACACTTCAAGGCCACAACATCCAATTCTGGGAACTCCCAAACGCAAGTCAAGACATGCTATCGATGATGTTATGCTGGCCGATTCAGGGAGACATGCTATTGCTAGAATCTAGAAGCAGTATTTGATATAATACAAATACATTAAATTGCTCTTTTCCATAATGACTGGTCACGTTTTTTTTTTACTTCTTTTTCTGATTTGTGACATATATTGAGCAAATATATATATAAACAATAAAATATTGATGTCAATAAAACTTTTTATACTTTTTCGCTCGATATGTGTCACAAATGAAACAAAATATGCGCCAGACCCTATGGTTCATTAGAGGAACTTTTATGTGAAACCATACATGCATCGTATATTTCAGTAATGTTTAAGTGTGACAAGGGCATTCCTCAATAATGACTAATAAACTTCACGCCAAATTTGACTACAAAAACAAAGTCAGAATATGCGATGAAACAGGAATGAAGATCTGTTGTCGATGTTATCCTCTTTTTAAATTCTCTCATCTGTCGTCGACTATATCCATTAAAGAAATGATCTGTCGGCTGAGAAATCATTTTTTCAGACAAAAGAGGCGAGTTCAACAATACGAGAGCTCGCCGAGCGCTCGTTGACAGGTACCTATCTTTATTCGTAATGTGTAAAGCTTGACATCAGTATAGTGAACGAAGTCGCATTGTTGAACTCGCCTCTGGTCTCTTCATGGGTTTGCAGTTCGTTTATTAAACGGACCTTTGATGCCAATTTTACAGAAATGCTGGTGAATAATTGTAGTTTTAGTGTGACCAAGTAATTATAATATGATTGTTTCGTAGTCGTTCGGCAGGAGCAAAAAGCTGTTTTATACAATTTTCTTGAAACGCAGGTTTTGACGAGCTGACAAAAGGCTTATTTGTTCGCGAAATAGAGTCAGATTGCTGCTGCAGTAACTCCGAACATAAATTATATTCTCCACAAATTTGTTTTTTTATTTTAGCAAACGAAAAGCTTCACCTATCCTTTCCCAGCAAAATCAAGCTGGATCTGTCCTCGATAAAGTAATATTTTGTCAAACCGGTCGGTTGTACGATGTGTGTGTGTTTGCTGAGCAATTGTCCAGTCTGTTGTGGTCAGTTAGTGAAAATCCTCATAACTCTTGAACCTTATGGCATACTTGGATCAAATTTTGCATACTTATTTATTTTAATATTGTCCAGCCACTGGTTAGCTAAACGATGTAGAGGGTTTGTTGAGCATCATTTTGGCCACTTGAGGTCTTTTAGTGAAAATGCTTATAACTCTTAAACCGCATGGTATATTTTAATCAAATTTTGCATACTAATACATTTCAACATTATCGAGGCACACGGATGAAAAGCGCTTCTCAGTCACCATCTTTGTGACACGGTTTGAAATAACTGAAATATTGTCAAATAGGGTGAGAAACAGCAACACAGTTACATTTTTAACAATTGCAGCATTTGTTGTATTTTACGTTAGTATAAACATTGCTCCGAAGCTCAATTGTAAATAGTTATACACTTACTTACTAATTTCAGATTTTTCAAAGTCTCTGGAAAATACTGCCACGACGAGCAGGACAACATCTAACCTTCGTTCTGTCTTTCCAAAGACAGTTCGGTGTAGGTAAGTAAAGATAAACATGAACGATATCTAGATTACAGGCCTTTAGTTAAGAGTGCGTACCAAAAATATAATTTTCTTGTTTCTCAACAAAAACATATGTTGTGGGTATTCAAAAGAACCGTCTCAATGAGACGGCTCATATGATAAAACTTATGGGTAAGAAAACATTTACAATTTTACGCTCAAAAAATTGTTTATCTAAACCTATCCTAGAATAACATTTGTAAAAGGATTTTATAGCCTACCCTCTCAGGCCCCTAGATTAGAGTGTGTAATTGAATCTTTTTTTTTATTTTTGTTTATTTCTCAACCAAAATATGTAGTCCGGGGAGGGGGAGCAATTTAGCTTACCTTGCACTACCCAGAACAAATTTTCATAGGGGCCAAACTGTGTATTGTGATCCCCTAAATGTGAAACAAAGTTGTCCTAAAATAAACCTGTTAGGGCTATGTGAAAATGCATTCCAATAATACGATTCAAGAATGTGGGGCACCAACAAAATTACTACTATCTCAGCCGCTTCTAATGTTGGTACCATTTTTCCATTTGTCGCATATGCCAAATATCTACGAAAATATGATTCAAGAATGTACTCATTATTGACTACTTAAAAAATTTGCCTGATTTCAGCCCAATCCATTTTTGTTGCGTGTTGTTGGTAATCTAATTATGTCAAAACCAATTATTCCCAGGGCAACCCACAATACAATCCTACAGAATGGGGTGAACCTACAAAAATACTCGTATCTTACCAGCAAAATATTCGAGCGAACAAAACTTGGTACTTAAAAAAAAAAAAAAAAAAAAAAAAAAAAAACAACCCTCTAGTTTTTATGTTTATCACTTTGATTTTCGGCGATAACTTTTTTACTTTCAATTTTAGCAAGCTGTGTTCGCGATGAAATTTCTGGAGAAAAATAAGCGCCAATTTCTCCGCATGGTTTCAATGTCAAAGGTGGTGCAGTTAACCATGCGCATAGATGCACTCTTTGAGATTTTTAATCAAAGCTCAAATAAACTAAGATAAAAGCTACATTTCACCGCCCTAATTCACTAACTAAAGCGATGGATGGCTTGTTTAAATATATTGGAGATCGCGCCTGGTTCGCTCGTGCGTTAAGCTTCTGGGGGTCATCTCGAAACCGCCCGTTTTGGAGCACGTGCATAATAGAAAAGTAGCACGTCATGCGTAATCACAGCTTCTGCTCCTACAAATGATCACACTCAAATTATATTCTGTACATTATGGGTTATCACACAGCAGGATTATGCTATGCACAGTCGCTGATTAACGGTATATTCACCGCTTGTGAATATTCTTTTGAGATGAACCCTTTCTGTCACGCCTCTACAAAATTTACCTTTCAATAAAAGACTTAGAAATTTTGACTAAATTACGTTAATTGTAAATTCTTCATCTATGTACACACAAATCTGCTTGCTCCACAAACTTCGGGCTTTTGGCAGAAATTGGCGCTAATTTTCCTGTACAACTTTCATCGCGAACACAGTTTGCTAAAAATGAAAATAAAAAAGTTGTCACCTAAAATCAATGTGAAAAACATAAAAACTAGAGCTTAAATGCTATGACAAAGAACTTGACCTGATTGTCCAATATGCACATTATTTATTATCAATATCCTTGAATATTAATGAAAACATAAGGAATGAGAGGAAATTTCAGAAGTACTGTATATATATATATATATATCAGCTGTTAACTATCATTGACTACCAACCTTGGTACTTAATTAAAGCTAGGGCAAGGCACTCTTGTCCAAATGGTCCGATATGCAAATTCTCTAATTTGCATATTTATGAATAATAAAGAAACATTTGAAATGAAAGGAACATTGCATAAAATGTATTGAATGTACCAAAAAGGGCTCATACCTCAGTTGTTTATTGCCTACAGAGAGCTACATTTGGTACCAAATAATGGTATGCTATAGCACTATTACCCAGTGGTATGGCATGTAAATGATATAATTCCTATATTCATGAATAGCAATGTAAACATGAAGAATTAGAAAAAATGTGTAGAAAATTTAGGGGGCGTCCTACAAAAAAATCTTATAAATTTATTTCATTTGCTCATTGTCCTAGAGTACAAAACTTTGTCACTTTTAAATGCTAAGATAGATCCATTTTACATAATGATCATATATGCAATTATCATATCCATGAGTTTTAATGAAAACAATAGAAATGAGAGAAAATCACAGAAACAGTAATACAGGTGTACATACAAAACTACTCATATCTCAGCCATATTCCACTTATCATAAACTTCATAATTTGGTACCTAATCAAAACCTATGAAAGTATCTTTCATATTGTCATTTACTATGCACAATATCTTATTTAAATAGCCATGTATATTAATCAAGCATTAGAAATGAGAGAAAAATGCGACAACTAAATAATCTAATGTAATGTCACACAACTTTTTTGAGTGTAAAATTGTACTTATTTTCTTACCCACCAATCTAAACATTTGTTTTGGTTGCTCAAAAGAACCGTCTCATTGAGACGGTTCTTTTGAGTACCAACAACATATGTTTTGGTTGAGAAATAAGAAAAATGTTTCAGTTACGCACACTTATATGGAGGCCTGACTGATAGTCAGAGCTAAAGAAACCCTCAAAATGAGCCACGATAGGCACAGACAAAGACAAGCATCAGGCACCAACCCAGGGATTAAAGCTTTTTGTCAGGGCCGTCATTATGTCTGAGGCCTTAACCCCGTCGTGCAGTGAAAGAGAAAATTATTTTATAAACCCTGATTTTGTTTACAACCAAACATGCAGGTTGTCACATAATATCCATGTAATATCAAACATTTTTATAACGTTTGATTATCTTTCTAAAGGACCTCGGACAGTTTCCTATTCAATCTGCCCAAATTTCGACAGCCTGTGGCTAGGATAGCGCATAGCTGACAACTATAGTTTTGTGCTTAAATCAAACCCTTACATTTAGTGAACCTAGCAAAATAAAAATATTTTGAAAATACTGCATATTTATGCCAGGACTCAAAAGTTTAGGGGGTGGGGGTATTTTTTGTGACCAAATTTTATTTAACAGAAAGTCAAAGTTTCGTCCAGTATTCACCTAAATACATGTAAATATTATGTTTGCGGCATAAAACTTGAGACAAAAGTGATGCGTTTGCATAAAATTCGGGTTAAGAAGATTTCATTGTTTCATCTAAAGATGTGTGCTGTCAATTACTTTTGGCTATTACCTGTAATGTTCCAAGTCAACCAGTTTGACTTGTGCACTGAGGTGTATCATATCGACATACTGTATAAATCATAGTCTAGATAAACACAGTTTTTGAGCGTAAAATCGTAAGTATTTTCTTATACATCAGATTTAACCTATAATTTGGTGCTTAAAAGAACCGTCTAACTGAGACGATTCTTTTGAGTACCCAAAACATATGTTTTGGTTGAGAAATGAGACAATTCATTACTTTGTAAGCTCTCATAACTAAAGCCCTGATACATGTCATTGCAAATTGATATTTACCTACAGGCTTTTACAAAATAAGTTCCAATAAGTTTTTATAATAAAGTAGTGTTTTTGAGCATTTCGACAACGTTCCCCCCCCCCCCCTGTGACCAATCATGCCGTTTTTTATATGATGTGTGAAATGTAAAACTACAACTGTATGCAAAAGGATTAGTTTGGTCACGGGGGGGGGGGGGGGCACTTCAGTAAAACGTTTTCTATTTTCTACATGTTGATTAGCAAAAACAGAGTTTTCAACCCATATTTTTCAATTGGTACTTGTCCAATGAGAAAACTGCTTTTGTGGATAAGTCGAGGGTTGAACCTACTATCTTTTTTACAGAAAAAAAAAATCTTTTTCTTTGAAACTTTTCTCTGGTCATTTTTATGGGCAATCCTTCATTAAGACTGTCCGAGGTCCTTGGTCACTTAAATTAGGCATTCTAACAATTCTTTTGAATTTATAAATTAATCACCATAAAATACCGCCTCTGATAATTTTTATGCCATGCTGCAGAAGAGTTTTTAAACCAGTAATCCATTTTACAATCAACTCTATGTGGCTGTGGTAGAATTTGAAATAGGGCCTATGCTTTACGAATGTTATGATATCGATAACCTTGTTTTAATAACTGTGTAGTCAAAAATTGAATTCTGATCTTGAAGATAGCAACTAACTATACATTATTGTCTGCTCCAATATTTTGGTGGTGGTTTTAGGGATAAATGTCAAATCAGCTTTATGCTTTAACTGTCTTTCATTTTAGAAGCGGCAACTTTGTGTTCCGGGAAGCAGTACCAGACGACAAAGAAGCTATCTTGAATTTTAGGAAAAACCTTTATGATGGACTGGACTTTATGCCTGAGTTTTTTCATCAGTTGGTTTCTCCAGTAAATGGTAGCAGTCTCCTTGTTCTTCATGAAGACAAAGCGGTAAGCTGGAATTGACCAGCCAACTATATAGAAATTCTTGCTATCATTATATCACAATTGGGCATGGCCATGAGATGAGATTATAAGCATCTATCATGAGTGTGAGGGTAAGATAGAAAAATCCGTCACAAGGATCACCGTTTGGCATCATGAGGCTTACCAAGTAATGACAAACGATGATCCTGAGGGAAGAATTTTTCTATCCTACCCTCACACGAAAAATGGATCCCTTTTCTTGGTCACCACTGTTTTTTTTTTTAAAAAAAGATAAGCTTCCAGAAGTCCCAGAATACGCTAAGATGCAATTTCACATGATGACGTCACTTTACTTGACGACCATGTAATGAGCTCCAAAACAACCAATGTATGTAGCCCTTACGTGACAGCCTGGATAAAATAGCATGGGTAAGATAAGACTTTCTATCCCAGGGTAAAATCTCAGATGTCTTTATCCGGTTTGCAAGAAAGACTGATTTCATTGCATGCGGGAGAAAAAGCGCATATCAGCCTGTGCATCCGCTCAGCCTGACTAGTGCCTTTGTTATCTATCTCTTCAAAATATAATATCCAAACTTGTTTCATACAAAATTTTAACATTCTAGCTAGCAGACCGGGGACAAATACTCTTAAAATGTATTCCGGTTACTTGCACAGATCAAATATTACAATTACATTATAATTACAAGACCTGTAAACTTGTAATGATAACAATTACAATTACTTTAGAAATGTAATGATTACAATTACAATTACTTTAGAAATGTTAAGAAATTGTCCTGATAAAATTACTGACAGATAACCGTTTTGTTTGGCTAAAGACCAGGACCCGGAATTACAATGCATCCTTAAAGTGAAGGAAGACTTAACTTAAGTATTGATTATTCAGGATGCGAAAAATAACGTTTTAAACTTATTATACTCAAAATAGTTTCATTTTTCTTTAGATCACAATGATATCTTCAACCACAAGTACTGCATCAATTCAGGCAATTTGCTTAGCATCTAATATAGCATGTTGAAATATCAATACTTAACTTAAGTCTCCCTTAACTTTAATGAGGCATTGTAATTCCCAGCCCTGGGAAAGATATACCGTATATATATATATATACATCGATGTGTTACAAGTCTTTGAAAAAGAGAACTGTTGTGTCAGAATGACGCCTAAAGCTTGCATGCTGCTTTTTTTTCATGCTTTGGCTGTAATTGAAATAAACACTTGCAACTCACTTTGGGTAAAAAAAAACAAATTATGATTCAGCTCAGGCATACGGATGTACGGGTTACTTTTTAGAGGGTCATAAGTACTTTTTCACATTTTTCACATTAAATAATGTTTAAAAAAAATCACAAATTTGAAAAGTTGAGATTTTAGGCACAGCAAAATAAATTGTATGGTTAATATGAACTTTACTCATAAAAAGATGCAAGTTTCACCTCCTAATTCTTTGTGCAGCATAGGCAATGTTTTATACGTACTTCAGCTCTCTGCAGATTACTTCAAGGCTATAAAATGTACAGCTAGCTGAATAAGTCAGAATAATATAAAGCCATATTTTATGCTTTGGTCTTGATAAATTTTCCTGTGAAATTTGCTAAGCATGTCAACAATAGCAGAACTAATTGTGTTTAATTTCTTTAAATGCCTCCAGCAAATGAAGGGAAAATAGAAATGGTATCAGTGTGATTCTTGCTGAGATAAATTGACCTTATACCATGTTTCAACATCTACTGCAGTATTTCTAAGTTTTTATTTTAGTTTTATAAATAAGCAATCTGACTTTAATTTTATTTATATTATAATCAATGTACCTTTATCACAAACATTTGAATAAAATGGAGTTCAATTATGAAAGCGCCTAATCTTTAAAGTTTGCTTTTTTAGTTGTCAATAAATGTAAATCTTATTTTTTTTATTTATCCACAGTGTACCTTTTCTCAATAATCTGAATTTAAATATTGCCATTTCTACTGATGACCAAATTATCTAAGTAAATACGTATAGCCAAATGTATCTAAAAATGTAATTGAAAGTGATCATACTTACAGCTAAATATTTTCAGTATTTATTACAATTACATAGCATGCATTTCAGCAAAACCATGATTACATTTACATATGATTACTTTGAAAATTGTATTTTATTACAGTTAGGTTTTTGTTGGTGTTTTTGTGTATTTGTGTGTGGTGGTGTATGGTTAGAGGTCGTTCTTTTTGCGAATGCAGTAGTTTGCGCAAGTAATCTTTCCCCCTGTAGCACCTTTATAATAATAACATTTTCAATCAATTTTTCAAGTACTATAAATTACTGTCCTGTCAACTAAAAGTGACAGTGGCGTAGTATTCTGTTTACTATTGTTAAGTAAAACATTAACTTGTACTCTCCTCTTGAGCTAATGCGAATCGATAGATCACGTGTGTATTAATCCTATCCTTAGGATAAGGTTAATACACAAGTGATCTATCAATTATAAGTCCCCGAGACTTAGTAAACAAAACATGACATCACTGTCACTCTTCGCTGGTAGGACAGTATTATATTTCAGGTTGGTTTTCTGTCTGGAATGTTAATCGATGACAGAGAGAGTTGTTTTGTCAAAGGACTGAGAATCTGTGAGGAGTATGAGGGAAGAAAGCTAATGCCTAGCTTTTTAGCTGTAGGAATTGAATGGGCAAAAACTAATGGGGCTAAACAGCTCGTATCAACCAGTACAGACGTGATCAGGCCATCTTGCGAGCCCACAGTAAAAATGGTAATTTGTATTATTCAAAATTGGGCCTCGACGTGACGTAACCTATCTTCCGAGTTTTCGACAACAAGGACTAGCTTTAAAATTCGCTTGTAGCAAGTTTACATATGATACTTTCCAATAAGCAAACGGCAAAGGCGCTTATCAGCCTGCGCATATGCGCAGGCTGGTCTGCGACTTTGTTGTTTCCAAACCCAAGGGACAGGTTAAAGAGGGTTGGTAGGGAATCTAGGGCGAAGATTTGGTACCAGTAAAATGCATTTAAGCCCCCTGGTGGCCTAGGCTGCTGTCCGTTCTAAGGCGGTGGTTCTGTTGTTGTTGACTTTTTGTTTATTGTTACTCCCATTGCGGGAGTCTGTAATTGTTCTATGTTTTGTTGTACGTTACTTAATGTCCATTCTAGTATTGCAATCATCTTGGTGGGGAAGAGAGAGCTGATTGCTTTGCTTAATTTGTCTTCCTGGTGTCTCGTGATGGTTGAGCGGCTCTTCCTCGCGGTGCCACGGGGTTTTCTGCAGTTTGTGATTGTGGTATTTCCTGATCATACTCACTTACTATTTTTAATTGCGTCGAGGTTCATATAATGTGTGCATTGTGTACATGAAGATTTAAACAGCCCTGAAGTTTAAAGTTCAATGACTTTTGATTTTAAACTATACTCAGAAAAACAATTGAAGGACATTAAAATTCTTTTGACTATATAACATTTAAGAAAATAATTTCCAAGCAAAGTATGTTCGTATCTGGTAGAACTACCAATATGCAATTCAGCAACGTGTAAAATAAAATTTACGGATCATTTTTTTATGATACAGTACCACACCAAATGTACCAACCCTCTTTAACCAAAGTTCACAAGCAAAAAAATAGCGTTTATATTTTTTGCTATAACCATTACCTGGACATGGCTTATGTTCTAATTCTGATCATAAACAAGTGTTCACACCCATTTGTCAGCGATTGCACCTAATAATGTGGCATCTTCTTCAGCAAAAATGCACAGATATGGCATACCCCAGCCAATATGACAACAAATTGGAATCAAAACACTGACAACAACTACAAAATTAGGTGTCATATTTTTGACTGAGAGCCAACAATGATTTTGGAGCCAGTCAATATGGAATAAAAACGACGAAAATGGGTTTCAATCATTTTTGAATGTTAGTCACTTTTCAGTCAGTATATAGGGTTGCACCATTTGGACATGTACTGTACTTTGATCATTGAAGCGCGGCTTAAATCAAACATTCATTTTTATTGCAGATATCTGGAAATATGAAATGCATGCATAATTAGTTTGATTTTATTGTATTGAATGTTAGAGATGGAACCGAATCTAAATATCCTTCAATTGTTTTTCTGAGTATATAAGCATTTAAACCATATATACTCAAGCAAAAAAAGTTATGTCCCCTTTACGTTTATTTCTGTCGATTCCAAATATATGAATGCAATCCATTCAAATGTTCACATTACAAATTAGGAAAGTTATGCATTTAAATAAAAATCATTGGGTAATCATTTGAGCCACAGACAACGCAGCCAACACCAGTACCCTTAAAATGAAAAGTCACATTATCAATAGTTTGTAAGTCCGTAATAATCGGGAACCGTTCAAGCACATTTGAACATGACTGAGCGAACTTTATGGCAAGATGGTATATGGATGCATGCTAGCTCTATATTTGCTTTCACAGCCGCAAGCATTTATTTGTACGTTTGTGACGTCACAAAACATCGATCATGAGCGAGCACGAAGACACTCAGAAAAGTCATTGTTAGTCCAGTATTTTTCTTGTGTTTTGTCACTTTCCCATATGCTGTCCTGGTTTAGGCGTGGTTCTTAATTGTATCGATTCCTGATCTTTGCCTGCTTCCTAACTTTGTTTATTCTCTATTAAAGGCCAATTTGGTTTATATTATGGACCTAGAAAACATTCATATACAAAAGCGAGATATGGCTAATGTTGACACAGTTTTGCCACTTGTCTTTAATGACGTGGCTAAGTATATCAACTCCGAAGATTTGAGGAACTATTTATTCCCATACAAACGAATATTGGTTGATATGGTGCCTTATAAGCTAATGGAGTCCAACACCATAAGGATGCAAGATATAAGTGGTGAACATACAAGAGTGTTTTCAGATGTAACTGATGAAAACAAGGGGGCAAAGGGCATCTTATCATTTGGAACCTTATTCAAAGCACAAAAAGTGTCTTATGTCTATGGAATAGAAATTTATGGGACAGACATTGATAGCATCAGAAAACATATTGCTAAGCATATTTCAACTATGATGGAAAATGCCAGTGGAAGTGTTTGTATAATGTTTTTCATCCAAGAAAACATCCCTGGAAATGCCATAAATGATATCTGCCTTGATTTTGCAATGGAGCGTGAAAATTATCCAGGTACAAAATACCCTATTTGGAATATTCAAAGTACGTATCTCACTGAACAAGACTTTTCCAAAATATATCCACAATAAAATCATCAATCTACTACACAGAGCAAAATGGTTGGCATTATCTAAAACATTGTTGGGTTGTTTGTACCTTGATTCTAAGTTAGTAAAAATATGGTTAAACCAACTCTGAATCTGTCACCTAAATAGTCAATCTTACTATCAATTACAACGTGTAAATATTCGCAGGTGACTGTGCTCTTTGAATGCTATGTTTGTTCTAGCTAATGTTGTAAATATGTAGTAGAGACTTCTGAGTACAGTGAAATACCTTATCTCTCTTGAATGAAGTTATTACGTGCCTCTTTTGATAGATAATAAAATGATAAGTAAATAGTCTAAGAGAGATTGTTTATTTCTTATTTTGTAAATCTCAAGCATTATCTAGCATGCGTTTAGAAGTGAATGTTGCTGCTGTAGAAAGTGTTAAACCTAATGCCTTGAAGAAATGAGATATTAACATTTTTTTTTAAATTATTGATACTCAAATTCCATTTTACTCTCGTAATGCAAATATTTTACCCCAAAACCTAAATCTTCTTATCTTCACCTTTAGCCTGTATCCAGGACATTCATGCAAAATATGTTTTGGTTCCAACAGATAAAGCTACAATCACAGTTGACGTTGTTTGACGCCTGTATAATGTTGATACTTTAAAACATAAACCGTTTAGCACTAATGCCTATAAACTGCAGGCTTCCCTAAATTTTAAGGTTGTTGTCGATGGTGATGGTTGTCTCACAACCCTAAAGTTTGGTGTCAAAGCTAAAGAAAATCGAGATACGCTTTCTACGTTATAGTGGTTACCTAAACTCCATAAAAACACACATAAAGCTAGATTTATTGCTAATTCTAGTTGTTGTACGACAAAAAAAACTAACGTCTTGTCTTACCGCCATAAAACATGATATTTAGTAGTGCAAAACAGTATGTATGAAAGATCCGGTAGGAATCTGTTTTGGTCTGTAAAAACTTGCAAAGAAATATTAGATAAACTTAAAGCTGGGGACTTCAATGCGACCAGCTTGTCTGCATATGATTTTCCACTCTTTACATACTTTACCCCATAATTTGATTAAAGAGAAAATATTGATCTTATTCAAAGAAACCTCGAAAGAGAAGGCTCTCCAATTATGCATGTAACGACAGAAACGCGTTTTCGATTCAAAACAGCCAAAAAGTTCATGTATGGTCTTGTCAAAATGTATGTGATGCGCTGATCTTGGACAACTTTTTATACGATTTGGCACTGAACAGCATTGAGTATGATCAGGAAATACCACAATCACACAATGCAGGCCAACTCAAGGTAGTGTAAGGAAGAGCCATATAAGAATCACAAGAGACCAGGAAGACAAACAAAGCAAAGCAACCAGCTCTATCTACCACATCAAGACGATTGCAAAACTTGAAAGGACACAAAGCAATGCATAACACAACATAGAACAAACGCAGAATCCCACGATTGGAACAACAATCTACAAAGAATCAACAGCTAAAGAACCGCCACCTTAGAACGGACAGCAGCCTAAGCCATGGGGGCCTTAAATGCATTTTACTGGTACCAGTATAATAAGTTGTATAGACAAATTTTAGGAATCCAAATGGGCACTAATCTTGCGCCAGGGGGCTTTCAGAGCCAGAATTTTATTCTGACTTAGTGTATAAATTAAAGAAAGTTGTTGGCACCATTAACTTTTTCATCGCAGTTTATTAAAATAATTTCTCAATATAAAAAAGATTGGTTAAATAATTAATTCATTGTAACAAATTGCATGCTTGGTGGTAAATCCAAACACGGTTGACAACTTTGCTTTCGACTTAAAGAATTATCTGTATACGAGAGGGTTGGGGCCTGATATTGTGTCTCTAGTCAGACCCAACTGGGTTTAACTGTTGGATTTCTTTTTCTCCGGTATTCAGTTGTAACATGTGGTCTGTTGAGTCCTTATGACTGTTTTATCTCCTTTTTAAATCCTGATTTTTATGTATTAGGAGATGATGCATCGATAATATGGATCTTTCATGCAAACCAAACATCTATGTATCATAATCCACATCAGAATTAAGGGTGAGGTTGGCGCCGTTAAAGATGTTTAAGCCCATCAGTGAATTTTTACTGACTGTTCCAAGGGGTGCTCTTTTTGTGGTTCTTTTATTTTAATTTTTAGCTCACCTGAGCCATTGGCTCATGGTGAGCTATTGTGATCGTTGGATGTCCCTTGTCCGTCATCCATCGTCTGTCACCCGTCGTCAACAATTGCTTCAAAGGACATCTCCTCCTAAACTACTGGATGGATTCTGGCCAAACTTTGTAGTAATGATCCTTATATAGCCTTCTTTAATATTTATTCAAATGGTTCTGGTCCGTTACATATCTAGGTCAAACAGGCTAAAAATAGATTTTCAAAATGAAACCTTTAAAAATCTTCTTGTCTGAAACCACAATGCCTAGAGCCCTAGTATATATGTAGCATTATCAAGTAGACCTCGACCAAGTTTGTTCAAATTATGCCCCTGAGGCCAAAAATGAGCCCTGGGGTTAATTGTTTTTTTTATAGGCTTTTATTGGGAAAACATGAAAAAATCTTTTTCTCTGAAACAACAGGGCATAGAGCCATAACATTTGGTTTGTAGCAACACCTAGTTAACCTCCACCAAGTTTGTTCAAACCATGCCCCTGGGGTCAAAAATGGGCCCGCCCTGGGGTCATATGTTTTACGTAGGCTTATATATGGAAAAATATTAAAATAATTTTCTTGTATGAAACCATAAGGCTTAGAGCCTTGATATATGGTATGTAGCATCATCTGGTAGACCTCTACCAATTTTGTTGAATTTATGTCCCTAGGGCCAATAATGGCCGCTCCGTCACATGTTTGACATAGGCTTATATAGGGAAAAACATGAAAAATATTCTTGACCGGAACGATAAAGTCAAAAGCCTTGGTATTTGGTATGTAGCATCACCTGGTATATCCATACCAAGTTTGTTCAAACTTTGCCCCTAGGGCCAAATTAACCCTGCCCTGGGGTTAGGGGGGAACATAAGGAAAAACATAAACAAAAACTTCTTGTCTGAAACCATTAGGCCTAGAGCCTTGATGTTTGTTATGTAGCATCACCTAGTGAACCTCTACCAAGTTTGTTCAGATTATGCCCCTGTGGCCTAAAATGGCCCCGCCCAAGGAGTCGCGTGCTTTACATAGGCTTATATTGGGGAAAACATGAAACAATTCTTCTTGTCTGAAGCCATAAGGCATAGAGCCTTGATATTTGTAATGTAGCATCACCTAGTAGACCTGTACCAAGTTTTTTCAAATTATGCCCCCTGGGCCAAAGTGGCCCCTCCCCGTGAGTCACTAGCGACAAGGCCAGCTTTCAACAGATGCCTATATGTACGCTTTAAATAAAACTCAGGCGAGCGATTTAGGGCCTCTTGGCCCTCTTGTTTTGTTTCAAGCCTGCCTTTATTATACTGTCTTGTCCGTTCCTTGCAGCCTTGTGATCACCTGCTGGGAAAGGGCTGACCTCTTAACTCTCTTGTGTATGATGTTTCGTTGTGTTTTTGTCACTTTTCCATATGGTGTCTCTGGTAAGGTGTGGTACTTTATTGTATCGATTCCTGATCTTTGCTTCTTCTTAATCTTTTGTTAGTCTTGTTTTAGTAGTAATATTTAGTATAAACATATACTCAAATGCAAATGCAAAACTGTCAGAAGCTACATAACGTATACTGTAATGTGTTTAAATGATATTCTAAATACTGTAGGTGAAAGGTAAGTGAAAGTGACGCAAACACTTAAGCACGGTGGTCTATCAGCTAACAACAGTGCAACTAGCAGGTTAGCAAATCGGTAGTTCGTGAAATCAAATTTAGTGATATAGCTGTCATGCAAATATAAACAATTTGCAGTAGAGTGACAGGAATTTTAATGCTGAGTGGCAGTTTTGGATGTTTAAAAGAGGTTAAGACAATGGACATGATACTTAAAAATGTAAATTTCCAAATAGTTTTCTCCTTATTTTCATTAACATATGTTGATGGATCACATTGGAATTGCCTCTTTGAGGCAATTCTAATGTGTACCTACAACATATGTCTTTTCAATAAATGAGTTTTTCATCATAAGTTGTTGTTTTTTTTAATCTCAACAACTTTCATTTAAATTCAAAGAAACGAGCATGTAAAAATGAACAACTTTTCATGTAGTTTGTCATGCACCTGGATGACAATAAACGACTGTCTATTTTATGCTTCTGACAGCTTCGCTTGAGAGGTTTCATGTATTCACCATATCTACATTAATTGCTGGTTCCCTGTGTACAGGTGGTCAGTAATGTAAATACAGGTAACCAGAGCCCCCCCTTTTCCAGGTATTGGGGGGGTACTGGTTACCTGTTTTTCCATTACTGACCACCTGTAAAGCGGGAACCAGCAATTAATGTAGATATGGTGAATATTGCTAAATTGCTAGTTGAGTAGTTGTAATAGAACAATATGTACACTTTAAGCAGAATACAACAATGAACAATTGTCCACTTATCCAAACATGCTCTGACGTCACGGTTAACTCATCCCCTAAGTACAGTACAAAAAATAACAATAGCACAATAACAATGTACTTTTTATGAACACGTTAGACACGGATATTCGGTGCACATCCATCTTAAAGTAACGTTCGACTGCATTAAATTATTACACTGAAGCAAACTTATAAACGAACACGTTAAATTTTTTATGCTAGCTCAGAAAGTAAATATCTGTCATACAACATTTTATTTCTATAAATAAACCAAGGATTTGCGGAAACTCTACAAGTCATTTCATTTCAAAATGTCTCGTTCGTCTTGCACAGACGAAATCCGAGTACAGGTACCCTCATTTAAGGAAATAACACTTTTCATAACAATATTAAATATTCCACAGAAACATTACCCATTTGCATATTTGATTGTTTGAAGATGTTACTGACTGCAATGATTTAAGATGAAATTAAATCAAAAGTTTTGACACAATCGAAATCGTCATTTCTTTTCCGTAATAACATGAAAACAGGCGCTGTCAGCAGCTTAATCTAAGAAATTTCGGCTTTAAACATGCACTTTGGGTACAAACTTTGTACTGTTCCGTCCACTTTATTATCTGCTGTACGGCAGTGACATTTTCAGTGATTATTCATTTTTAGTAGAAATCACTGTTCTTTTTTAGAAAAGTAAAAAAATCTTTGACAAATGCCGTCAAATTAATTGTTAAAATTTCACAATGAAACCGGAAGTGTGGAATAGTTGTAAAAGATTTACCGCCGCAGAATAGTCTGATCGAGTTCTGTAGGTTTTTGCCTACCAAGTTCAGATAGAAAAAAGCATACAACGATTGAAACGTGTGCTACTGACGATTTTCAAAATTCTCAGAAAATGTGATTTTTTCAAATTTTTATAAAATGCGTAAAAATCTGCCGTATATCAATTTCAACTGTTTGGTGTTTTTAAGTCACCCGGACCAGTTTCGTAAACACATGCACTTTGATTTGATAAAAATGCCCCCAAAAATATTTTTTCACAAAAAACGTTGATTTTTACATTTTTGAATCCCAAAAATGTAAAATGAATGAAAACTATCCTGACACACTTCTAAACTTTGGTCCATTGAAATGCTCATGATAAGGTCAAAAATTCATTCAATTTTATTGGTGCCTTAGTCAGAAAAAACGAGTTTGTAAAGTGTTCGTTTATAAGTTTGTTTAAGTGTACATGGTAACAGCTAAAACAAAAAAAGCCATTATATTATGTTAGGAGGAGAACAACTTTAGATTCCAGCCTATGTTCTAATCCTATAACATTATGTAACTTGTATATGTATCATATCAAGTTGATATAATTAGAGGATCTTACGGGAGTGCTCATGTTTTATTGAATTTTTTAAACAAGTTGAGGAAAAGAGATAAAATGCGAGGCATACCGAGTGTTTTATCTCTTGTTCGCAACGAGTTTAATACGTTACAAAATACAGGAGCACGAATGTTAGACTCTATTTATCATATGGCAGTAAGATTACTTTGAAATAACTTTTCTACTGTGAAACATTTACACTTTTGTCATTATGTACGCAGCGTTGTTATGGACGTGTATCGTTTCCCAAAAATCTGCAAACCACTTGTGGTTTATCGATAGTATTGCATGTCGTTATTTCACTCCCAGACGCGATATATTTAAACAAATACTCAACTTCGATTCAGAAATATAAGTGTGTTCTTAACATTCGACTTGATACTATACTTAAGCATATCAGCGCCACAAAGCATTATCGGTGATGCCGACTGTCAAATAAATGAAGCATGCAAAATTAAATATGCTTACCTTATTAATGCATCTTTTTGGCATTGGACTGCAGATAAATTCCTATTCGGATCCGACATCCTACTTTGAAAGGCGTAACTAATGTAAAATTGAAGTCTGCCATTTTGGCATGACCTATTTCCGCTCAGTAAGTGACGTCACAATGATACCACACTTTCATTCATAAAGTGTAAAAATGGAAGACGACCAGCATTAGTTTCCCCAGACTTCGGAATTTTAGTAAATCACGTGAATTATGAAGGGGCTTTATAAATTTAAGAAAAAGCTGGTAAAATAAGCTGTCTGAAGTAAAATATGTTGTATTTACCTGTTTGTACCTAATGTTGACCTGATGAACTCTGTGCAAACTTTAAGCTTGAGTAAAACATTTCCCACGGTCACTCGCACGTGCAATTGACATAACGCGGTAACAAACGTGGCGGGTGTAGGACAGAGGCGAAGGTAGGGCACTCGGCGATTTTGTGGCAGTTCCTTTGCCGACACATACTCATTTATTTGTTTTGTATGTTGCTTTACATCCTAATCCACAATTGTTTAGTCATGTCATCAACCAGTGATAAATGACCTTTCACACTTGTTGATGCTGTAATTTACACACTAATCGGCGAGCCTTTGGGTACTCCTGGACAAAACCACAGACCTAGTACTAGTTAATGCAAAGATGCTGCCAAAATAGCCTCCTGTATAAGCACTGGTTAATGTCCAGGCACGGCAACAAAAATACCCAAGCAGTGTATGTAGAACATGTTTAAGTTCCCCAGACTTCGGGATATTAGGAAATCACGTGAATTATGAAGGTGGTTTTTGCATTTAAGAAAAGACGGCTAAAATAAGCATGCTATGGTGACTTGGTGTATAAATTGAAGAATATTGTTGGCTCTCATAATTTTTCAGCGCAGTTTATTAAAATAATTTCTCATTATAAAAAGATTGGCTATAACATTAATGTATTGCAACAGATGGCTGTATCATTAATGTATTGCAACAGACTGCATGCTTAGTGGTCAACCCAATCACGGTTGGCAACTTTGCTTTCCTCTTAAATTGCACGCCGGTGGGTAGGACTTCAGACTCGATGACGGTTCCGACTTAAATACTTATCTATTAATGAGATAGTAGGGGCCTGATGCTTTGGCTGTTGTCAGTCCCACAGGGGTTTACCTTTTGGATTTCTTTTGCTCCGGTATTCAGTTTTGTGTACTTTTGAGTCCTTATCTTTGCTTCATCTCCTTTTTATATCTTCATTTATATGTTGTAGGAGATGATGCGTGGATAAGTTAGGGATTTTTCATGTAAACCAAACATCTATGTGTTTTGATCAACATCTAAACTATGGTGAGGTTGGCACGCCGTAAAACCGGTTAAAGCCCTCCAGTAAAATACTTTTACTGACCATTCCAAGGCGGTACTTCTTTTGTGGATCATTTGTCTTATTTATGGGTGCGTTTCTTTCGCTTCGCCGGGCGTAAGCCGGTTGTCGTCTATAATCGGCGGGGCACTCGATTGATTAGGATCACGTGGCGCCTCACCCGATAGACGCAATACCGGCGTACGCCGATCTCGCCGAATTTCAACCAAGGCGTGGAAGCGGCGAGGCCTGTTTCGCCTCTTAATGGTTCGTACCACAAGGTAAGCACTGTTGCGCCGTTTTTTTTGTTTTTTTTTTAGATAGCAGCGGCTTACTAACCATCCCCGGTCATGTGATCGGCGTAAGCCGGAGGCGCAGGCTCAGGCGAGGCAGCCGTGTGCGCCGTTTTGGTGCCAAAGAAACACAGCCAATGTCTTGTGTCTGATTATGCTTTAGCGTCTGTTCATTGTTGCCTTGTGGTCACCTGAAGGGAAAGGGCTGAGCTCTCGGCTCTTGTTTGTGATGTTTATTGTGGTTTTGTTACTTTTTCATTTTGTATCCTGAGACAGGTGTTGATTGTATCGATGCCTGATCCTTGCTGTCTTTCTTTCTATAATTATGCTTCTAATAATGCTTTACACTGCTGTATGTACATTTGCTCTCGTTTTGATCCAATCATGAAATATTAAACGGTGATGATTTGAACACTATGTACATAATTGTCAGGATGGACAAGACAAATTGCCCTGTCCAATCTGATAGCATATATGATATGCATAATCGAAATCAAACGAATTAGAATGCTAAGAAAAGTATACGGCAAAACCTATCTTAAGCGGTCACTTAAAAAGCAGACCAAAATTGGTTTTCAAGACTGAGTATCGCTTAATGCAGGTCAAAAGTGTTGCAAAATGCCCCAAGAGCATTATGCAATACTTTGGACCTCCATCACGCTACCATTTGTCTTTAAAGTGAAAGTTCACACTTTTTTTTCAAATACGTTTATTATAGAGCTTACAGTATGGCAGGAAGAATCCCTCATTAAATGTTAACTAGTTTGAAATTAATTACTTTTGTTTGTCAATAGGGTCTGGCAATTTTCAGGTCAATGAGCTATACATAAGAAACCTGGAAGCACTACCACCTGCTTACATACTACCCAAGCAGAATGATAAATCCATTATAATGGCAAAAATAACAATTTTTCAGAGTAATATTTTAGCAGTTTGTGTATTGATTAGTATTTTTGATATCTGGCTGATATTTAATAATTATTTCCAAAATTTAACCCTTAAAGCATTAATTATTACTATAGCAGGTGACATATTTTGTAACAATTTTCTTCATTTTGGGGTACAAAAAGACAGAATAAAATCAAATGAAACTTATTGAAAAACAAAATACTTATCTTTTGATAGTTGTAACATTCTAATTTGCATTGATCTGGCAAAACTTGATTTTGAAATGATTAAATAAATGGAACCAACTGAAAGGTGCTTTAGCTGACCTGTATATAGAGGTTTAGGTGTATATGTTTTAATGCCAATAGCTATAAGATGTCTGCTCCCAGATGTTTAGATAAACGCTATAAATATTTCTGTGTAATTAACTTAGCAGATGAATGAACGATCTGTGAAAATTAAATCAGTACATAATGAAATATTTATTTTTGATTTAAGTAAAATGTTAAAATCATGAACATACACTTAAAAACCTTTGTTTTGTCTATTTTTGAGTGGCCGCTTTAGACAGGTTTTACTAAATAGTCAAATATAAACTGCATATACAGAAGTATTGACCAGAATCAATGTTCTGTTCACATGTGTTTGTAAATAAAAACGAATATAAAAATGTAATGAATTTATTGTGAATTTCCACAAACACCATCTCGCATAAAAACTGAAATCCAATTGGTTTATTAAGTCTCAAAACACAACATTTGCCCCCCTTTGACTGCCTACCTAAGATATATTGCCAACGTAGGAGAGAACTATGTCCCACTGGTTATGTCTATAACCGAGGTAACCTGTTTCCGTAATATTGTTTTCTAATGCACTTGATTTTCTTCAATACTCTTGACCTGCATTAAGCGATAATTGGTCTTAAATAACATTTTTTGGTCTTTTTGAGAGTCGCCGTTTTACACAGGTTTTATTGTACATGTGTGCACGGCGGCTTATCTCTTAACCTACTTGTGACGTCCTCTGATAACTTTTGAAAACAGATTGGATCCAGATCAAGCCCAACTTAACGCCTGGTCTGATCAAAGAATTTCTAGAGATAAGGCGAGCAGTCTCCCTAAACGAGACGTTCGTTTTATTTTGTTGAAATAACGACTGGAGAAACTAGGCACATTCAACAAATATATATAGACGAGCCGTCGATACACCATTGCCCCCAATTTGTATAATTAAAACGGGTTTTCCTTCATGCATGTAGTAACGCTACTTCTTATTGAATGAGAATTTATTTCGACCATCAACTGTGCTTGTTATTATATAACATATATGGGAACTAGACCGTTAAACAGGGAACCACGCTATGTACAGTAAAACTATTTATACAGTTGATGTACAATAAAAACGACCATCTTGCAAAGTGGTCTATTTTTGTCAGATATTTAATGTCTTCTTTCGCTTATACAACCCCTTTCCCCCCCTAGACCCAAGACGGCATTTACATATGATATATATATATATAGCGACATTTAATTGTCCAAAGGGCATCTTGGGTCTAGGGGGGGGGGGGGGGGGGGGGGGAAGCATCTAAAAACAAACTGAAAGACTTCAATGACAAGCGTCACAATTTTCAGTATATTTCGTACGCATGCGCCGAAGGAATACCACAAAGTTTTGGAAATGAAGGGCACTTATATCCTTAATATTTTAGCACTTTTACTTTTTGAAAACCTGCAAAGGACTTACTAAAACATTCGGCTAAACGGCACCAGTCTAAAGACGTAAAATGAGGGGTGGGAGTAGAAGGCGCAAATTTTCACGGCTTTGTAAAGGATAGATCGCTTTGAAACCTATTTTAATGCTTTCTATGCATATTTTACTACCGAAACAGTCCGATTTTAAAAACATTAGGGCAATTTGAAAATTTAGGATTTTTAATCATGTCAACTAGGGAAAATATACGCCTTATCGCTAGAGCTCCTTTCAAACTGTTGGACACTCTGATGGTGTAAAAGTAAAGAAGAGGGCAAAGACCATGAATAGATAGAATCAAGTAGCACACCTGACCTGGAACACCATATTCGAAAAGTGACCAAACACAAGAAAACATCGGAACAAGACTCTGATGACGCCAAATCACGACTTCAGATCCAGCTTATCTTGCAACAACAGTTCGCGATCTCTTTACGAAGTTTGACGTCGGGGCCCAGTTAGACATGATCATATCAGTTTTCTCAAAAGCCTTTGACACTGTAACCCACCAGAAATAGCTTCATAAGATGAGACAATATGCAATGGACTGCAACATAAACGCCTGGCAGTGTGACTTCCTAACAAACAGAAAGATGCGAGTGTTTATTGAGGGTGAAAAATCTGAAGCAGTCCCTGTAGACTCTGGAGTCCCCCCAGAGAACAGTGCTTGGGCCCCTACTATTTTTTGCCAAGTAAATAATCTTCCAGATGCTGTGAAGTTTTGCAGAGGACTGCCTACTGTATCGACAAATAAAGCCTAGGGCGACGACATTTCACTTCAACGGGATCGTGAAAGTCTAGACACATGGACAAAGCCATAGGGAATGCGTTTTAATGCCAATAAATGCTACATCATGAGAATTAACTCTAAAACCACACATTTCTACCAGCTTGATGGCCATATTCTGTAGCAGATTCTGGGACACCCCTTCGTAGGTTTAACGATAGCCTTTGACTTGAAGTGGAGCTAAAATATCAGTAAAATTACTAAGAAGGTCAACTCTATCCATGGATTCGACAAGCGAAACTTAAAACGCTACCCTCTGAACTGCATAACGACAGCCTACATCTCGCTCATTAGATCAACACTCGAATATAGTGCAGTGATTTGGGACCCCACCTTCAAAAAGATATTGACTTATTGGAAAGAGTTCAACGACAAGCTGCCAGATTCATCTCAGGAGAGTCTACGCCTCAAGGGATCATGGTTGTGTTACACAGATGCTGATAGAACACCACTCCAAGACAGAAGGATCGCAAACCGTTTGGCATTTTTCTTCAAGGTGGTAAAGGGGCTGGGCCCGTAACTATTTGGCACCAGTCCGTGGTAAACGCCAAACAAAATCTAGGCAATTTAAGACTGTGATAACATAATATCATAGATATGCAATCTACCAATAACAGCAGGTGTTTTCAGACTGTGAAGTGCAAATATTACAACTGTGCAAGTAGCAGGCTAGCAAACTGGTAGTTCGTGAAATCAAATTTAGTGATATAGCTGTCATGCAAATATAAATAATTTGCAGTAGAGTGACATGCATTTTAATACTAAGTGGGGGTTTGGGATGTTTAAAAGAGGTTGAGACAATGGACATGATACATGAAAAATGTAAATTTCCAAATAGTTTTTTCCTTATTTTTAGTAACATATGTTGTAGGATCACATTGGAATTGCCTCTATGAGGCAATTAATATGTGTACCTACAACATATGTCTTTTCATTAAATGAGTTTTTCACAATAAGCTTTTTTTAACAAATTCTCAACAACTTTCATTTATTCAAAGAAATGAGCATGTAGAAATAAACAACTTTCCATGTAGTTTGTCATGCACCTGGATGACAATAATTGACAGTCTAATTTATGCTTCTGGCAGCTTATCTTGAGATGTTTCATGGGAGTACATTGCTAAATTGCTATTTGCGCGGTTGTTATGGTTCAAAAACTCACCCTTTCCAAAAAAAAACAACCATCTAGAAGAAAGTGTTGTAGGTGAAGGGACATTGAACAGCATCACCCGTCGCGTATATGCTGAAAGGCTATGTAACTTAATCAGAACATTACGAAAGAAAGCCAAGAGGTCAGCTCTTTCCTAGCAGATGCTCACAAGGCTGCAAGGAACAGACAAGGCAGCATAACAAAGACAAATACGAAACACAAACAACAAAAATGATCAACAAAAGAAGCACCGTCTTGAAATGGTCAGTAACACATTGGAGGGCTTAAACGTATTTGACAGTACCAACCTCGCCCATAGTTCTGATGTGGAGCAAGGCACATATGGGAAAATGACTAAACAAAAGAAATCAACACACAGGAGAGCCAAGAGGTCAGCCCTTTCCCAACAGGTGACCACAAGGCTGCGAGGAACACACAAGCTGGCATAACAAAGACAAGCATGAAATATAACAAACAAAAATTATCCACAAACGAAGCACCGCCTCGGAAAGGTCAGCAAATAAATCACTGGAGGATATGAAAATGTTTAATGGTACCAGCCTCACCCTTATTTCTGATGTGGATCAAGAAACATAGATGTTTGGTTCGCATGAAATATCCCTATTTTATCTATGCATTATCTCATACACAGAAATCGGGTTTTTAGAAGGAGGGAGATAAAACAAAGATAAGGACTCGACAGTACATACAACTGAATACCAGAGCAAAAGAAATCCAACAGTTAAAACCTGATGCGCCACCGTCACATAATCAGCCCCCAACCCTCTCATCTATAGATAAGTCTTTAAGTTGGAACCGTCATAGGGAGCAAAGTTGTCAACCGTGATTGGGTTTGACCACCAAGCATACAGTTTCTAGCAATACATTAACATTATAACCAATATTCTTATAATGAGAAATTATTAAAATAAACTACGCTGAAAAATATTAGTGCCAACAATGTTCTTTATAATCTAAGTCACCATAAAACTCTGGTTCTGAAACTCCCTGGTGCAAGAGAAATTTAAGTCTGACATTAAATTTAGATATCAAATCATAGTATCGGTGACAAAATGAACAAGAATTTTGCAAAATTTAAGATTCTGATAGCCATATTTAAGAAGTTTAATTGCGAGATGCTCTAGCAAATGGGCTGAGTTTAGAAATATAAACTCCATAGGATGTAGAGCGAGGAACATCACAATCTAAAATGGGAAATTGACAATTTCAAAATCTAAAAATCAAAAATTTTGGTAGAAACAATTTAATTAAAATTTCGTTATCAGAGCTATTGGGTTTATCAAGTTGAAGCTCTAAGGTATATTTGACATACCATATTGTCAAAATATAAAGGGTGTAAAGAAACTAAAAAAATGAAATAGGAAATGATGCTAAAAAATACATTTTCTATTAGCCTGTCGTTGCCTGTGATATTTTATAGCTTGTAGCATCGTGTTTGGCATCCTATGACTTCACAAAAGTATAGTTTCTATGGGTACTTTCAAATGTTCTGGAAAAATCTGATATTTTCCAAAATTTGTGACATTTATGAATTTGGATGGTTGTTTTCAGCCTTGCAGCTTTGGAATGTCCCAAAGGTTTATATTAGATAAATACAAGTCTATGGAGAGTCTCTTAACCAATTGGGAAAGGTTCTGACCATTGAATGCATTGCATGGCAATAAGTGTTCAGTGTATACCTCTTTTTTGCTCCCCAAACTCAAACAATTCAATGGGGTACTGTTTTCTGCAGACCATTGTTTTCGTGGCAAAGAATTTGATAACATATCCCATCGTTTATTGTTTTTTTAAGTATGTCCACCATGATAATTATCAATGCTATTTATGTAAAACGCATATTACTAAATAAACAGGAAAACAATTTTATTGCAGAAAGAACTTTCTTAACATCATTTATATTATTTATGTTTAAAATAGCATCCAAATATCTAAATGTAGTTTAAAAGCGTCAATACTATCAGCCTCCTTATCATCAGAAAGACACAAAGTAAAGTCCCTCTCATAATAAAACAAGAACTAATCCGAAACCAGGGGAGTACAATCAGTGCCCATTGGAATCCCTTCTCCCTACAGCTAGTCTATACAACTTAGTACTAAACTGTAAGGAGAGCCTTCTCTTTGAAAGGTTCTGTTAAATAAGACCAATAAGGTTATCTTTGTCTATATTATACGTAAAGTGGTGTAAAGAGTGGGAAAATCATATATATGTAGACATACTTGTCGCGTTGAAGTCTCTAGCTTTAAGTTTATGTAATACTTCACCAGAACTTGTAGTAGACCAAAATAGATTATTACCAGATCTTTCATATACACTTTTTTCAAAACTTCACTACATGATTTTGATTGCAGTAAGACAATACTTAAACAATTTAGAAAGTTCTGTTGTCAGACAAGAATTAGAATTGGCAATAAAAGTAAGAAAGGCGGCAAAGATCAGGAATCTATACAATCAAGCACCACACCTGGTCCAGGATACCACATGGGAAAGGGACAAAAACACAATTAAACATCACAAACAAGAGCCAAGAGGTCAGCCCTTTCCTAGCAGTTGACCCCAACGCAGCAATGAACAGACGCGAAAGCATGAAAAACACAAGACATAAATAACACAAATGATCCACAAAAGAAGAATCGCCTTCGAACGGTCAGTAAAAATATCTTAGCGGAGGGCTTAAACCAGTTTCATGGCGCCAACCTCACTCTCAGTTCGGATGTGGATCAAGACACATAGATGTGTGGTTCGCATGAAATACCATTTTCTTGCTTTATAGGGTTTGTCATGGAGTTTTAGTAGCCAGTATAACGTAGGAAGCTTGTCTTGATTTTCTTTAGCTCTGACGCCAAATTTCAGGGCTGTATGACAACCATACCCATCCACAACAACCTTCTCACTCAAGGAAGATTGCAGTTTATAGGTATTAGTGCCAATAAGTTCACGTTTTAAAGTATCAACATAAAATAATTGTCAAACAACTACAACTTTGATTGCTGCTTTATCTGCTGGAACTAAAACATACTTCGTATAATAATCCTTGATACTGCGTTTAAGGTGACAAAAAGAGGGTTTAGGCTTTGGGGGTAAAAGATTAGTATTATGAGAGTAAAATGAAATATGAGTATCGAAAATTTTAAAAATGATAATCTTCTATTCCGTCAAGGCATCAGTTCCAATATTTTCTCGTTTTTACCAATGATTACTGAAAAGCGATCACCCTGCGGAATTTAGAAAACCCAATTTTGGAAGGAAATCTATATTAAGGGCATTTAGAAATAATATTGCGAATTCTAGAGTCAGGGATGGCATTTAGATTACCCTTAATAACATGTCAGCAGGGAAATATGAATAAATAGAATTTTGACAATCTCAGCAGTTGGGGACATTGGAATCTTTATCCATATTGGTAACGATTTAATTGAATTTGAATACATTAGATCTTATAGGTTAGTAAATGATAGGAGTTTCAGTATTATTAAAGTAATTAGAAACAGGGTAATCACCGATCTATCTTCAAAGATACTATGCAAATTGATAAATCCCATACCTTTGTTAATGAATGGAATTTTGATAAAATGGCGTTTATGGTTGACCTCATAATCGATATAAGGACTAAGGAAATGTAGAACATAACACCTAGTCAAAAGGGTAGGGTTATTATAAAATGCATTAGTCTCTAAAACAATAGTTCGACAAAATGCATACAGAATTACCCAGAAGGCAAAGAGTAAAGTCTATATGCAACAGACAGTAAATTGATCATTGACCTCCCGAGATGACATTGACCATGAAGTAGGGGTTTTCATCGGCTGCTTGTTGAGACCAGTATTCATTAGTGTGAAACAGGAAACGAAACTTTCATGCATAGAAAGACGGTCTGATTGACAATGATAAAAAAACAATTTACCCCATCCACGAATATTTTAGGAGGACAATTGTTTTAGATACTTTAGAAGCGGACCAAGGGTTCAGTAGAAAATCACAAAGCTAACAAAGTAAGTAAGGGTGCAAAGATCAGGAATCGATACAATTAAGTACCACACCAGACCCAGGATACCAATGGGAAAGTGACAAACTCACAGTTGACACCACAAACGAGAGCCAAGAGGTCAGCCCTTTCCCAGCAGGTGACCACAAAGCACATATAAACAGACAAGCACAAAGGCATAGCAAACACAAAACAGAACAAAAACATAAAAGATCCACAAAAGAAGTACCGCCTTGGAACGGTCAGTAAAATATTTTACTGGAGGGCTTAAACCGGTTTAACGGCGCGCCAACCTCACCCTTGATTCAGATGTGGATCAACCCACATAGATATTTGGTTTGCAAGAAAGCCAGCATTCCATGACGGGCCAATAATTGCACCCACATTTAGTGGTATTTGAATCCTCTTTACCACTCATCAACTAAATATAACTCTCTGACAAAACTTTCTGGATCCGCGCATGTGTTTGGTGGCTTAGCATTTTTCCACGTGTGGGGAAATGGGGGCATACCAGTATTCCTAAGGAAACCTACAGCTCCTGACCCCTAGTTCCCCTTTTGATCCGCGCATATCTGAGCAACTTCTTCATGGCTTTGTGATAAATACCAAAATCTTATGTACTGGCTCACGAATGAGGCAAACCATCAAAATGAATGATAGTAATGTTATTTTCAGGGAGTTAAATCAAACAAAAAGCAAGAGAGCCTTATTGTAGACGGCACACTATCTTGGTTTATTATATACCTAAATCTGATACGACTTTAAATAATTTCCCATTATAAAAAGATTCGCTATAACATTAATGTACTGCAACAGACTGCATGGTTGGTGGTCAACCCAATCACGGTTGGCAACTTTGCTTTCCTCTTTAATTGCACGTCAGACTTCAGACTCTATGATGGTTCCGACTTAAAGACTTATCTATTGATGAGATGGTAGGGGTCTGATGCTTTGGCTATTTGTCGAGCCCACCGGGGTTTACCTGTTGGATTTCTTTTGCTCCGGTATTCAGTTTTATTTACGGTTGAGTAATTGTCTTTGCTTTATCTCCTTGTTATATCTTGATTTATATGTTTTATGATGCATTGATAAGTTGGGAGTCTTTCATGCAAACCAAATATCTGTCTGTCTTGGTCCGTGTCTTAGGCGCCGTTAAACTGGTTTAAGCCCTCCAGTGAAATATTTTACTGACCGTTCCAGGGCTAACTTCTTTTGTGGATATTTTGTGTTTTTGTTCTGTCTTGTGTTTGCTGTGTCTTTGTGCGCGCCAGTTTGTGTGTGCTTTGTGGTTACCTCCTGGGAGGGGGCTGGCATCTTGGCTCTCTTTTGTGGTGTCTGGCTGTGGGTTTGTCGCTTTCCCATTGGTATCCTGGGTCAGGTGTGGTACTTGATTGTATCGATTCCTGATCTTTGCACCCTTACTTACTTTTAGAACTGTCTGTTTTCTGGCCATCTGATACAGACAGCCGGATCAACGAACTGAGTTTTTCTGAATCCATATCACTATCCCTCAAAACGAGGCTAACGTCGGTTACCTGCTTTGGCGTTGACGTTACGTAAAGTAAATTGCCAGCATTGAACAGAGACGGAAAACATGTTGACGTGACGTCAAGAAACGTAACGTTTTGAAAAACGTTCCAGCATTTTTCGGGATTAAAGGCCCGGCAAAACAGGTTTCAAAATCAGAAAGAATGTCAGAAAAAGGCATATACATACACATTATCATAAAAGTAACTTGATCTGGCGTACAGTATCACGTCTCGTGGATGCGGCCATACCATCGGATCACCTTCGACGCTACGCGTCTCGGGTGATCCGATGGTATGACCTCATCCACTCGACGTGATACAGTATGCCAGATCAAGTTACTATTATGATGATGTGTATGTATATGCACTATGCACAATAAATTTAACAATTTTTACTTCAGTCAGCTGTCATTTTTTAAAGGAAAAAAAATCAACAACATTTTAATCTACTTTCCACTTACCTCTTCATCATATGTATTGAACTACTATCATATAAAATAACAACTACTGGAGATATAAAAGGCATTACATATGCAAATTATGAATTTAAAAAGTCACTTTTGGTGACGATGCAGCGTTTGTCCTAGATGACTCCCAAAAATCATTTGAAACACTTTTTGATGTCTTGGATAATTATAGTAATATTTCTAAACTCAGATTATTTTTTAAAAAAAAAATGACAAGTTTTGCGAATAAGAAGCATGATACACAATGAAGTTGTATGCCTAAAAACGAGCATTTAAATCGAGTTTGAGCAAAGCTAG
Source organism: Loripinus fragilis (assembly GCA_964019695.1). NCBI lineage: Eukaryota > Metazoa > Mollusca > Bivalvia > Lucinida > Lucinidae > Loripinus > Loripinus fragilis. The sequence goes on along the minus strand of CAXHUL010000237.1, from coordinate 165,576 downwards.
CTCACTCAGATTTACCTTTTGCACTGATAATACTCGGAGATTCAAAGCAATTTAGAACCCAAAATCATACTTTTTGAAAAAATGCTTAAAACAATGGCAACAAAGAAAATTAACTTTAATGGGTAAAATCACAGTAATAAAAAATTATACTCTTCCAAAACTGATATATGCTCTTTCGTCTTGACCAAACCAACTCACTCAAACGTTTAAAAGAATTGAAAAACTCATGTACGATTTCATACGGGATGGTAAACCTGAAAAAAATAAAAGAGATGTACTCACAATAGGGTTTAAAAGTTGTAGATTTAGATTACTTTATAAAGTCGCTAAGAATATGTTGGATAAAACGGATGGTAGAAGCTGAGAATGATGCAATTTTAAATTGAATATATACTCACAACCTTCCATCCTTTGGGGGAAAATTTTGTTTGAGTGTAATATCTTAGAAGACGATGTTTGTAGATTTACGCAAATCGATTTCTAAAAGATGTTTTATTAGCATGGTGCAGATGCAAAGCAAATGTAGTTATCTCAAGCTGCATACATGAAATATTGTGGAATAAGAGCAATATAAAGTCCGTTGACAATGCAAGCATGTTTGCTAATTGGTTCCACAATGGAATAAAGTTTTTAAAGGCATATATGATTATGTAACCAAGAAGATATATCCATACAGTGAATTACGAGAAATAAATAATAATCTTCAAGGTGATTTTTAAACTACTTAACCTCGATACATAACATACCAAATTCATGGAAAACGAACATTAAAAATGAAAAAAATATCAATTCCCCAAAACAAACAACCTTGCTTAAACAATTAATAAAAACAAAACATACTGACAAATATGCATATAACATGCCACAGAAAAAAAACAGGATACGACCAGACAAGAAATCAGAGACAAAATGGATTGAACGATTCGATGAAGAAAACCTCAAATGGAAAACAATCTACACGACCTCTTTAAAGGCAACAAAAGACACTAAACTCCAAAATTTCAACTACACGTTTTTAATGCACACCTATGTCAACGAATCCAAATAGAAAACAGGTTTATTTCATGAAAGACAGACTTGCCCAGTTCAATAACAAATGAGGTACTCCAAGAGTTTTGAAAGAGCATTAAATTTAAAACAACATAAGACTTTAAATAAATAGAATGCGACAGCCTCTCTCTCTCTCTCTCTCTCTCTCTCTCTCTCTCTCTCTCTCTCTCTCTCTCTCTCTCTCTCTCTCTCCATATTACACATTTGAGATAGCATAGATGCTCGAATAATTCCAATTGTGTTTTATGGCACAAATTGATATGGGTCCCTACTATTTGCATACATCAAAAGTCGTCACTAGCAGGCACATATGTAAAGAAGTTTCTTGCTGATGATAATGGCTGCAATCTCGGTTTACTCAAAGTATTACATGACGAGGGCCGAATTACACGTCCACCAATCTAAAATAGTAAGTGAGTATGATCAGTAAATACCACAATCACAAACCGCAGACAATCTCATGGCACCGCGAGGAAGAGCCATTCAACCATCAAGAGACACCAGGAAGACAAATTAAGCATAGCAACCAGCTCTCTCTTCCCCATCAAGATGATTGCAATGCTAGAATGGACATAAAGTAACGTACAACAAAACATAGAACAATTACAGCCTCTCATAATGGGAGTAACAATAAACAAAAAGTCAACAACAACAGAACCACCGCTTTAAAACGGGCATCAGCCTAAGCCACCGGGGGATTAAATGCATATTACTATTACCAAATCTTCACCCTAGATTCTGCTGTTGTTGAAGTAAAAGAAATGTTCAGCTCGCTTGGAGGCCTTCTAACTAATGCAATGTATCACCATGGAGAAACACTCTAATCGAATTAACACACCATGATGAAACAAAGAAAAGGGGCTTATGACTCACATATAGTCAGACCTAAAGAAAACCTCAAGTTGAGACATGGTGGCTAATTCCTGTTTAAATTTAGTTGTTGTTTTTAGTTTTATTTTAATCAATACTGTGTTATGAAGAAGAAGGGCCTGTTTTCTATGAATGAGATGGACATTAAGTTCAATACTTGTCAATAGATAATTTTTTTTAGAATTCTGGAAATACTATTCGATAGCTTTGACATTTATCTTCGACATACGATACTTAGCGTGCCCTGGAAGAAAGCTGGATTGATTCTAGAATTAATGTTAAGATTGAAATTGCCTTTTTCCTTCGTTACAAAACATTTTAAATTGTCACGTATATGTCTAAAAGTTCAATGAGTTTCTCATCGAATAGCACTGACCGATTTCTAAATGTTCTAAAAAGCATAATTTTACCCCATTGGTATACAGTAAACCCTGTGTAAAACGACCACTCAAAAATATACAAATGAAGTTGTTAATGACAAATGGTAGCTTAATGAATTGGCTCAGCGATTGGAGATAAGGCGGTGATGGGGCATTTTGCAATACTTTTGACCTGCATTAAGCGATTATCGGTCTTGAAAATTAATTTGGGGTCTAATAGAGTGGCTGTTTTTCACAGGTTTTACTGTATATGATGAAGGAGTTGAATTGGTGGGCGTAAATTAGGAAAGTGAATATATTTTGTATTTAGCAATCAAGTCGTCCAGCCTATGAATCGTGTAAAAAATTACTTTTTACCGGTTGAATCATTTCTTATCGTTTCACCAGGATTAACGAAAATCACTGTGAAGAAAAATAAGACTAGATGCTCATAAGAACCTGAAACGCTCATCTGACACTGAGTCACATATCTCATTAACAAATATAATTAATGATATATGTAACATTTCCAAAGGTCATTAATTTACATAAGATATTTGAAGGTTTTTTCTTCATATTTCCAGGGGAGCAACTACATATAAATTAATTCTGCATACATTTTATTAACCCATAAAGCGACACCTATAATTTGCAGCAGATGACAATTTCAATTTATTTTGCTGGTTTTGTCAAAAATAATAAATTAGGCATGATAATTCATGAGAATCGTCTGCAGACGATTCTCATACAAAATCATACCTTGTTTTTTCGAAAATTAGGAAAGATGTCGCAAAATTTGTCGTCTGGTTAATGAGATCTTGTGACTAATTGTCAAAAGCGTAGAATTTAAATCTAAATATATACTAGCGCCGTTTCTAGCGTAGAATTTAAATCTAAATATATACTAGCGCCGTTTCTATTTTACAGAATAGAATTAACTTTTTTTCTCCTACAAGAAAGAGTATCCCATCCAACATCTCTTAATAAAAAGATTGGCTATAACATTTATATATCGCAACAGACTGCATGCTTTGTGGTTAACCCAATCCCGGCTGGCAACTTTGCTTTCCTCTTTAATTGCACGCCGCAGGGTCGGACTTCAGACTCTATGACGGTTCCGACTTAAAGACTTATCTATTGATGAGATGGTACGGGCCTAATGCTTTGGCTGTTGTCAGGCATACTGGGGTTTAACTGTTGGATTTCTTTTGCCCCGGTATTCAGTTTTATGTACTGTTGAGTCCTTATCTTTGCGTAATCTCCTTTTTATATCTTGATTTGTATGTTCTGGGAGATAATTCATGGATAAGGTGGGGATCTTTCATGCAAACCAGACATCTATGTGTCTTTGATCCACATCAGAACTAACGATGAGCTTGCTACCGTGAAACAAGTTTAAGCCATCCAGTAAAATATTTTTACTGACCGTTCCAAGGCGGTGCTTCTTTTGTGGATCATTTTTATTATTTATGTTTTGTGTTTGTCATGTTTTCTGGGCTTTTCATTGAAGCCTTGTACTCACCTGCTATGAAAGGGCTGACCTCTTGGTTTGCATGTATGTGAAGTTCTCTTGTGTTTTTGCTACTTTCCCATGTTATGTCCTGGGTCAGGCGTGGTACTTGATTATATCGATTCCTGATCTTTGCCTTTTAACTTACTTTAAAACGGATGGGCAAGAAATATTCACAATTTTAAGCCCAAAACTTATGTTTATATATAGCTGTGATTTACCAATAATGGTGGCTGTGTTAACAAGCACCATTTTGTTGATCTATTGTTGTCCAACGCGAAATTCTACATGCACTTGTCCAGTGGCTGTTAGAGGGGAAGTATGAACATGTTGACGAACAGGCGCCGGAGCAATTGGTATACTGTAGACCCTGGCTCCAAAAATTTCAATACCGATTATCGCTTAATGCAGGTCAAAAATATTGCAAAATGCTTTCTGCAATACTTTCGACCTTCATTAAGCTACCATTTTCCATTTAGACCTTTGTTTTATCTATTTTTAAGTCGCCGCTTAAGACATTTTTACTGTACAGTAGCTCACCTATGGGTATTCATTCGGCTCAGGTCAGCTAAAACAAATCAGAGTTCACCGAATTGTGGCGTGTACTTTACAAGTTGTTTATATTGCTATTTATTTTTCAGTCATGCTTTCAATTGACATAAGTACACGTGACTTGTACTTATTTTAATTGAACATTTAATTATGCACGCTTGGGGTGACGCGAACTTATAATCCGACTTATACATCTGACTAATCAAAAGCCAGGAATAGTCTATCCAAAGGGGGTGTTATGAACGCGTAACTTTGTGCTCTTCCATTCGGTTATCTTATGAAATTATTTACATGTAAATTAATTATAATTGAATAATTTTTAAAAAGATATACCATCCGGGTAATTACGGACGAAATCTACACGCCCACGTCTCATTAGCCATTAGTGTGTTGTTTTATGATTATCTACTGTCCTGTCGGCCAGGAGTGGCGGTGACCTCATGCTTTGTTTGCAAAGTTATTAGGGACTTAGAATTGATGGGTCACTTGTGTTTTAAGCCTATCCTCAGGATAGGATTTATACACAGGTGATCTATCGATTCGCATAAGCTCAAGTTGTGTGCATAAGTTGGTGTTTGACTTAACAATTGTAAACAAAGCGCGACGTCACTGTCACTCTTGGTTGGCACGACAGTAAAGGATGTTTTGTAGTGGTGGGTTCACAAGATTCGTAAGATAGGCTTTCTCTCGACGTGACTCATATGTGGTGAAGTCCAGTATATAACTGTTCATATAGTCATGTGACATTGCTTGATTGGTTGAAAGTGCATTCTCAACATCGTTGAACAATTGTTCTTAAATAGTTTGGGTTCAAGAAATGCGTCCACTTTTTCTACTGTTATACTTTGTACACAATCACAGTCAGGTGACGAACCAGACTTACAGTTAAAAATCATATATTTGTCCAATCGAGTACATGCAGCAGCAGAATGTCTAACTCTGATCGTGTGCAAAGTAATAAGATACACTTTAAAACGATACAATTCAAATTTTCATTTTTTGCATCTTTTTGCAATGTTATTAGTTCATAACATATAATGTCATTTTTTCGTCCTTTATAATTGTCAGCTTTAGATAATAGTTTTTGCTTTTGGATATGCCAATCTGTAGGGTCCATCTGAGCTACCATACAGAACTGAGTCAGCTCCATATCTGCACAAAAGGGACGCCACAGGCACTTTTTGTGTTGGTGGGAGCTGGCTGGGTGATGGAATTGGGCTCAGCCTCCAGTTATTGAAATGGATGATGGAACTGATTTGAGTTGAAATTATCAAAAAGTCTAAAATTTGATTAAGTCATAACATACACCTAAACCCATGAATGCCAAAGTTTTATTGGCATATATGGGTTAAGCCAAGATCGTTAGATAAGCACTACAACTTGATTTAAGCAATTTAAAAGTATTTGTGACCTTGATATGTAAATTATTATAATTGTATTTGATTGACTAGAAACTGTATAGTTTACGTCAAATAAATAATCTGTTCTGTTCTGTTCTGTTCTGTTGTTTGGCAGAGGTCTTGTACTTGCACACTGTCTTGACTGTACCCTACAACTAGAACCCTGCAGCTAGAGATCATACTGCAAATGGCTCGAATACCAGACAACTAAACAAACATGCATAGGCCTCTGATCCAGAGAAATACGGACCGATACAATTAGTCTATGTCGATTGGGAATCTTGTGTAAATTTTGTGACGATTTTTGGTGACCTATATAAAAAAAAAATTGGGACATATGCAACAATTTAAACCAGTTCACCCATCTGAGTTCTGCGTCTAGACCGAATGATGACGTCATCAAAATGGCTATAAGAAATCAGATTCAAAGCATTACTTATGTTGGCATTTCTTGCAGGAATTAAGTTTATGTCGATATTTGATTGATTTGGTGCCACATGATACAAAAATGACGTGTTTCTTTTTCTGATCCCTTGAACCCGTTTTGGGCTTCCGATTCATTAAGATTGACCAAAGACACATCTCTGTACTTGCTATCCCATAGGACATCATGCTGAAATTGAGTTGTTGGTTTTTTTGTTTTCTTTTGTTTATTTGTTTGTGTTTATCATCCCGCCAACAGCTAAGGGCATATGGAGGCAGGGCTTAAAGTCTCATCTGACAGACTGACGAAGCCGGAGATTGAACCTTGGAACCCTGGTTAAACTTTACAAGGCAAGGGGTTTATCCACTACACCACAGAGGCCCTGGTGTTTAGATGTTTTTGTGGCCATACTACATTGTACATAAATATGACAGATCACTGGAGCCCATTTGGGATTCTTTTGTTTTTGGTTTAAAGTCCCAGATCACTGGAGCCCATTTGGGGTTCTTTTGTTTTTGGTTTAAAGTCCCAGTCAACTGTCATGGACATTTCGAGACAGTCAATTGACCCAACCACACTTTTCTGGGGCAAGCTTAGACTAGGCAGTACTTTGTGCACGCGCTATCGCTTTTAACTGACAACATCCCTTCTTGATTCAGTGGAAGGAGGAGAATGACTTTGGAAAATATTTCATGATTTATTTCCGCGAAATTATTGGGCCCGGTTAAAACTCATGACCCCAGTATCAGCAAGAGCACTCACTACCGATTGCGCTGCAGGGCCAAGTCATTTTGTGGTTCCTGTTTTATTTAAATGGACCCTGAATCCATCAAGTCAGTGTTTGCTCTATTTGATTGCTTTAGAGCCATACTATATGAATTGTTGATAGCTAGGCTCATAGACCTGGTCTACCAGTCAGATGCATATGGGCCCCCAGGGATTTTGGTAACAGGGGAAAATGGCATTTATTTCAGGGGAATAGATGAAATATGCCAAATTTTGAGGGGAACAAAGACACTTTTCGGGAACGGGGAATATAAGAAAACAAATTTTGATTTGGGTGAAAAGGGAACAAACCAATTTATTTCATAGGAACAAGGGAACAGGTACCCCAACCCCTCCCTGGGAGGGCTTGGCATATCACTGAAGCGACATTGTACCGCCAAAGTAATGACATACCATATTACTCTAAATTCAGCATTGTAATACACAGCAATGATGTTCGAAGAAATGCTAGTGCAGTACAAGTTATTTGTGGTGAGAAGTGAAGCAAGCAGATTATTACTAGCCATTATGCAGTGTCTCTGAAATTAGAGGTAGTGTTGTAGTAAGGAACATAAATGTCACCTGATCATCTCCAACATGATTGGCAGGCAACTGTATAGAGGGAATTGACTCATTTGTAGATTTCCATATGATGCTTTGATACTGAGATCTTTTGACACTCTGAAGAAGAGAAATTTTAGTTGGAGGTAGCTTGTTACCTGGGAAATGTCCACCATCTTAACCCAGAAGGATTGTCAATGGATGCTCCTTGCTCATAAAGCAGGCATATTATATTGTTCGTAAGCATTCTAAGTCCTGGTTTCCGGTGGGACATGACCAAGTTTCCTGAAAGCTTCATGAACAGAGGAATCTGTGATATTACTTGACTTTTCGTTTACTGTAAAGGCGGCGCCTCATGAATGCGTAATTAGGACTAGTCAATCTTAGGCAAAGATAAAAGCTGAGAAGGAGGCGTGGTTTTATTCAAAAGTAACTGTATCATCTTGTGCCACCACCTCAGTCACTATTTAGTCCTTAAAACGCCAGCAAAATAACTGCATCTGAAATGTCTATTTAACATAAGCAGGGAGGCAAACATTGTGGACTCAGATCAGACTTACAGGAGCAGTCTGATCTGGGTCCACACTGTTTATCTACGAGGCTTCAAATAGTTTAGTGGACGACAAAAAACAAACATTTTGCGATTATGCGCTTTAAGGGTTAATAAATGTGAGTTCAGTGTGTATACGGTTAGTATTTTCATGAAATGCACGCATGTTTGCGCGGCTCAAAAAGCTTATTAACTCTTTACCAAATTATGAATTAAACCTGTTTCCCTTCCGTAGCAGATGAAATAGCCGAACCACACCAAGATATGAATATTAAAGTTGCCGCCTTTACAGTAAGCGAAAAGTCAAGTAATACTGAAAGCTTTCCAAACATAATATTCACCTTACCTGACATTATTCCAGTAACAGCAGCAACATCTACTTACAAAAGTAAAGGTAAACTTGGCTGACTTCGGCCGATCTAGATTTTAAACTGTAGTAATTGCATCCACAACTTAAATCCTGATTGTTTCGCTTGCTAAGTATATATCATCCAGACCTTTGACAATAAAGAGAATATAGGCAAACCAAAACGCTTTTTTTTCAGATACACACCATTAGCAATTATTGTTATAACTATGAACACCTCCCATAAAAAAATGAAAGAAGTTTGTGTTACAAGTTGTTCAAGTATACTTGACCTTGACCTTTGACTCCGAATAGAAATTGTATTAGTAATTTGAAAACCTTCGTTGTCATCTAAACACCATAAGCAATCAGTGTGCGAGCACAGGTGGAGTATGCCTCAACCATTTGGAGTCCTTATACCAAACAAATCTCAAAAGATTGAAATAATCCAAAGACGAGCTGCCAGATTGGTTAAAAACAACTACATCACATTTAACAGTGTCTCAACAATGCTTGATAATCTTGGTTGGCGATCCCTTGAAATCAGACGCATTTATTCCTGTCTGTTCATGTTCCACCGAATTATTTATGGTTATGTAGCCACACTAATACCAACATATTCTGAGAAACCCGTCACATGCACTCTCTCTCTCTCTCTCTCTCCTATAGACAGATCCACACCCATGCAGTTGTTCTATGGAATAAACTCCCCTGAGAGATTGTTCTCATTGTTGATCTTGACTCCTTCAAAGAAGGAGTCCGCAAAATCAACCATCAGTCCCCTTAATTTTTTTAAACACTGTATTTGATCTGTTCTTAAACCTCACCCTGCACTAACACTATGATCTTTTCTTCTTTCCTTACTATTTTACTTTAACACTGGCTAAAATCTAGCTTTTATTCTTGCACTGACAGCGCAACTGCAGGATGTAAAGATACATAGTGTGCTGAATACGAACACCCTCAGGCAAAAAAATCAAGATAGCAATTGAAAGGGAGGCTATATCCCCAACCGCAGAATGACACAGTGGTTGGACTGCTGGTAGTCGGAGTGACCCAGCGATTAGTGCTCCCAACTGTGGGTGACAACGTCAAGGTTCGATTACTGCTTCACCTATACAACACATCACAGCACTCAGCCTTTTAACCATCCATTCATCGTCATATCATGACTAAAATACTGTTGAAATGATATGAAATACCAAGGCATCCATCCATTTCTTTGTTTGCTGAGAGGAAAAGTCATTATACCCTAACTGGTACCATGAATGGCCATGGGCATGTGTTCAGCGCATTTTCTTTAACTAAGGCTAATATGTTACCAGAGTTAATTGAATATCCTTCAAGGCTTGGCATGAAGTTATGACAATGACTTAGAGCCCGCACAACGAAGACATGTAGTCTGTACATCTTCTCACAGACGAAACCATTTTAGCAAATTTAAAAGAAACATAATGCACCTCATTAAGTGGTAAACATGAAATCAAATGTTCAAATCATTAACCCTCAACTGTGACCTTGATCTTGAGTTAGCGTGGTTGAAACATACGGTTTGCATGCAGTCTCATTGAGGTGAATATTTGATTTAAGTTTTAATCAAAATCATTCTGGCATAAAGGCAGGATTTCAAATGTTCAAACTCGTATCAATAGCGCAATGACCGCCACTTTGATGACGTCACTATTCATCCCATACAGATCTCAGATGAGTGAACTAGATAAAATTGATGCGAATGCTTCAAAGTTTACTTTGATATAGGTCGCCAAAAATCGTCACGAAATTTACATGGGGCCAATTTTTGTCCCATTCGACATAGACTACAACGTGGCTCATGCCCTAGGCTCATGGGCAAAATGGCCTATTGCATTTTAAAATAGATGTCTGTGTAAATATTGTTTCTGTTTACAATCTCGAGCAGTACTGCCCTTAAATCTATTAAAAATGTTTATTTTGCCAACATACTTTGATTTCCTTAAATATATACGCATTTTGCGATGGCCGCCATTTTGATGACGTCATTACTCGGACCAGACGCCGAACTCAGATGGGTGAACTGGTTGAAACTGTTGCAAATACCCCAAAGTTAAATTTGATATAGGTCACCAAAAATCGTTACGGAATTTACACGGGACCATTTTTTTGCCCATTCGACATAGACTAAAACAATAGGAAAAATTCAGGCAATGTATGGACTGATTATATAGGAAGGGAGCTTTGAGAGACTGCTATTAAAACCTTTCTACTTATTCTGACCCCATAATATAACAGCTCATGAGCTAGCTGCTCTTCTCAAACCCAATATAATTCTATGCCTTCTTTATCGAAGATACATTATAAACTGTTTTCGGCCACTATGCGTGCGCGTGTGTGCATGCGTGTGTGTGTGTGCATACGCGTGTGTGTGTTGCTCACATGTATATAATATACGTTTATTCCAATTTCAAAGTTAGCCGTCATTGCAACTATTTTGAATTTCTTAGAACAACGTTACTAAATCATAAGTTGGATTGACGTATCAGGGCAGAAATGCTTAATTAGGGTATAATTGTATTCAAAATTTTCATTGGGGAGGTATATCGTTGGATATACGGTCGGAATTTTAGTTTTTCGGCGACTTCCGGGCATCAGAACTCAGAGCTGCTTAAATTCCAATCGAAGATGGCTATCACAGGGACCATCTTGGAATCATTCAAATAATATCCCCCCCCAAACACCCGTCTGATCAAACTGAATCTAAATGTGATGTATCAGAACAACACGCGATATTCAGAATTGCGGAACCGACACACAGTCTGACTTGATCTGATAACCCTGATAACCCTCTGAACCCCCTAAATGGGTACTTTGGCAACAGTGAAGACTCAGATAAAATGCAGCATAATGCTGCATTTTATCAGCGTCTGCACTTTTAAATAATTGAGCAAGTGCATGAGATTTCCAACCATGTGGCATTTTGGCATGTATAGACTCAGATGAGCCTTTGCAGCCTCCTTTTAAGCTTAAAAATACAAATGGTGTTTAGTTAGTAGTTTACCAATCATAGAATGCTCAAGTGACTAGCAAAGGCTCTAATCAGACTGCGCGTATGCAGTATACCAAGCGAGTTGGAATGTTTTTGTTTGTTTGATTTGATTCTTTACGTCCCATCAACAATCTTTTAGCTAAACAGGGACGGGTCTTCCTGGGTTGAACCAGTACTAAGCTAGGATTAATGTTCTTGCTCAAGGACACAACACAGTGACGCCGGTGAGATTCAAACCCGCGGCCCTTCGGTCTCGAGTCAAGCACTCTACCACTGAGCAACTGCGCTCCCGAGTTGACATGGTAATCTTAATTTACAAACTCGATAAAACCGAGTGTTTTTTTTTACTAATCTTGTAGATTCTCTCTATTTCTGAAGGACCCGTTATTCCTGACTAGCGTCTAAAATCTGAAAAATAGGGCCGTGTGTTCGAAACTCATTCCACCCGTTACTTCCGTAAAGGTTATAGTACCTCCGTACGTCTGTTTCAAAGTTGACGTATTATCACACAAGTACAGTCCACTCTCATAAAGGGGTACTTGCATCTGTGCCCACGCATGGATTTTCTTTAAACTTTGCATAATAATGACTCATTATATACAAACTATAAAAATGTATTTATTGAATTAGATAGTTAAGAATAAGGCTTAGGAATTAACCCTGACGTATTCCACCTTTGAGGTGGCACCTGTCTCTAAATTTCCATGTCCTAAATCTATAGTTTTGTTTATTTCTATGATTTGTCATCTAGATTGAATCCAAAATACCATAGGCATTATATTAATACCAGGAAACCATTTGGATAAATTATGGTTTACGTTATCTGAAGAAGTGATTATAAAATTTCAATATATTTTTTAAAAAAAATTACAAAACATTAAACATTAAATTCCAAAGATAGATATGTTCTAGTCTTTGTCAAGATATCATATTATCACAAAAACATGCCATATATATCCTTCTGATCTGAGCCAAATTTCATGAAAATCCAAAACCGGTAACTTTGTCATTTCCTACCTCTTATGGGTAAAGGTCAGTTTTAGCAAAATTAATTATTTAGTTGAAATGAATCAATAACTCGACAAAAGGAGGTTGTTTTTAAATCTACAATATCAAATAATTCAATGGCCGGAAATGCCAAAGGTCATGGCCCCATGTCATGGCACTACGGGGCCAAGACAATGTGTATCACTTCCTCAAGTCCTGCATGATATTGTTTAAGAAACATAATATCCTATCAATAAACGTGTGAAAACAAGAAGACCAAATATTTCCTTTACATCCCAACTGAACTAGATTAACCACATTTTGGTGCCGTGACCAGGATTAAGTGTAACAGAGTCATATCAGAGGTATCATAGAACAGTGTTCTACATGAATAAGTGAGGTCCAGAAATGAAACTGTATGCCTGGAATATACAGCCAGCCAAAGAATAAATGTTGCTATTTGATGGAAATTAGCATCAGTTTTACAAAACAGAATAAACAGAGAAGATTTAAGCATTAATTTAGCAATACTTTTGAAGCCAAGAGTTCTCTGTGACCAAAATGGTTAATTTTAACCAATAGATTTGACAGGGGGTTATTCTTGTGATTCAGGTTTATTAATGAGGCTTACAATTATAAAACCATAGATATAAGGTTCTTCTCCTGTATGAACTGACTTTTCATAAGGTTTCTCTTCTGTATGAATTAAAATTCTAAATAATGTTACATTTGTATTAAGTGTAACAATAGTAAGATGTAGTTTTAACGTTCGAAACTAGATGCAATAAGCCCGGTGTCACCATATTGTATCGTTTTGGGAAATATTATTGTGTAAGCACTTCAATAAATAAGAATCATGGCACTTAATATCAAAGAATATTGTTTTTTTTTCTTTTTCCAATCAGTAATAGGGAAAAACACTGAACATATCAACTTCTACCAATAAACGTACTAGCATTGTGATTCAAACTAAGCAAGTATTCAAGTATGCTTTACACTGAAACATAATTATTGTATTTTTTGTATTTCCATGAATTAGGGTCATGTGTTTACATCAAGTTGAAAAAATATGTTACCGGTCCTTGAATTTCATGAAAATCTGTCTACATATTCTTAACATATATGGAAAGTTTATATGTTGAAATGGTATCTTGACAAAGACTGCAACTTGTAAAAATTTTAATTCCAAATTTGACTGAATACAAAATATACAGTTGCAAATCGGGGTACCATCTCATAAAAATGAATGCCTACCCGCTATCCTAAAACATACAAAGCCATTTATAGTATCAACGAACTTATTAATGATATAGTTATTTAAAAAAATATTTCTGCGTCCCTTACATGATATGTCAATTTCTTTAATAATAATTATAGCTGGATACCCTAAGGTATTGTAGTGATATCATACATGACGTCATAAATCAGCAATGGAATTGCATAAAAACTCAAATGCACCATAAACATAAAAGTCATACCCCAGACAATTAATAAACATAAAATTATCAAATTTCAAGCGTGGGCAGACTCCCATGTTAATTTTCCATACCATGAAAGAGCCCCTTTGAAG
>CAXHUL010000237.1:51539-143000 GCA_964019695.1 Loripinus fragilis | reverse complement strand
TAGAATTTTCTCTTATTTCTTATGTTTTCATTGGCATTGATGGATATAAAAATAAGTTAAATTGCATATTAAGCCACTATGTAAAGGGATAATGTCTCAACATCAATTTGTACCAATTTGTGATCTGTAGTTTGTTTAGCAGCTGAGATACAGGATATTTTGTAGGTATACCCCCTTAATTTCCTGCAATTTTCTATAATTTCTCATATTCTCATAAATTATCATGTATATACAAATTAGATAATTTGCATATCGAACAGTCAGGATAACGTGAGATAGCTAAGAAATAATTTGGTATCAAATTTAGTATTTTAGGATGAATTGATGCTGAGATGTGCATATTTTTGTTGGCACACCCCCATTATTTAGGATAATGGGTTGCCATGGAAACGAATATGCTCTCTGCTGGCCACCCAGTTTACACACTCATAATCAGAAATCCATCCGCACCTGATTTATTCAGCATTTACTTAAAATAATGTGAAATTTGTAGGCATATTTTGTCAAAAATCATTATTTCCAGTTTTCAGGTACCCCACCCACTAATGATAAAATCTTTAACCTTAATTTTCTCGAATTTGGCAGCGATATTTTTAAGGACTTTTTTATGGTTATAAACACTACACAACCCTATGCTTTGGTGAAATAAAAATTTCTTAAGGAATTTTCTTGGCCTTAAAAGTTAACGTTCCCGGCCTACACATGTTTATACATTGATCAGTATACGGAATAATGCAGCATTCTGGGTTTCGGCATCCATTATCTTCTGTTTGTCTTTGCTACATTGTTGAGCGTTCTCTTTCCTGCATAGCTGTCTTAACACCTTGTCTGTAAGCCTCTTCTGCGCAAGGAGTAGGTAATCACTGTATTGGGTTCTCCCTGCCATCTTCCAACGGTGGATTGCATCTTTTATTTCAGGCGTCCATGTTCTAAGTTTTGATTACCTGACCCTACGTTGCTGCCTAGGAGCTGCATCATCGGCACACTTGGTCAGCACCTGGTTAACTGAAGTGACAGCCTTTTCCGCAGGTCATACACATCCTCGTTTACCTAGGGGTAAAGCATTCCCTTTCACTCCTTTCATGAATGAAGTGTAACGGAATGGGTTACGCCTGGGTTACCGAGGTTGGGTCAGCACCTGATTAACTGAAGTGACAGCCTTTTCCAGGTCATACACATCCTCGTTTACCCAGGGGTCAAGCATTCCGTTTCACTCCTTTCATAAATGCAGTGTAACGGAATGGGTTACGCCTGGGTTACCGAGGATGGGTCAGCACATGGTTAACTGAAGTGACAGCCTTTTTAGGACATACGAGTACACTGTTCTTGCACCTGTCATTTGAGGCAATCTCTCCTTAACCAGTGCAGCATATATAGGTCTTGGTCATCCTTCTGCCAATTGACAAGAGTCTGAGTTGTGATATTGCATTTCATATATTTACATTTCCACTGCGAGTCTTTAAATGAACCTCTACATTTGAGATGTGGTTCATACCTTCATGAACAAAACGATTTAAGCCAAACCCACACACGCGCCATTTGAGCGGGCTCACGTCAATTCCATCCAATAACGTTGCTTGTTTACTGACGTTTGCGTGACGTTGAACACGTATCGCCATGACGTTATGCGCGGAAATTTGGCGTTTTGGCTATTCCAAACCCTACGTTATGTCTGATTTAATTCAAAATATCTGGAAAACCAGTCAAGTTAGGTGAACTTTGAAAATTGATACTTGACTGATAATATAAAATATAAAATGTAAATATAAGTAATAAATTCAATTTTTGGAATGCTCATGGAATCATGAATCCTACGGGTGTCTTGCAAAGTTAACATGAGTGCGGTGAAAAAAATCAGTATTTTTCACGAGTGCGTAGCATGAGTGAAAATGCTGAAATTTTGACAACATGAGATGAAATATATTTTGTATTTGCCGTAAAAAAGTAAATTTTCTTTTTATTTTATACTCAACGGAAATACAGAAATCACATAACCTCAAACTGTACAATAAAGAACACTTAAAAATCCTCCCTGCGGAAGTGATATTATTTGATGATGATAAAGAGAACACGGATAAAGCTGTGGGATTCGGACATATGGCCTTTCTAGTACAAGACTCGGTGCAGGATATAAACTTCGAAGACTTTGCATAAATAATTACTGCGTCAGAATTTAGAAAGTCTTGGGAAAAATAGATTGTGTTTTGCACACGCTACATGTACAGATGGTGGACAAAAGTATCAACGTAGTCACTTTTTGACGACGTCATTTAAAACGAAGTGTCAAAGGTCCATTTTAAAATGAAAGCGCTAGATAATTGACAATATTTCTCCAATTGAAAGCCTATCGGAATTTTCCAAAAGCTCAAGGCAGCTAACTCTGCAGTCTGTGCTCAGATAGGGCCGGAATTCTAACTTACCACGTGTTTATAGATCAATATATGGAATAATGCATTCTGGGTTTTTGGCATCCATTATCTTCTGGTTGTCTTTGCTATATTGTTGAGCTTTCTCTTTTTGCATATCTGTCTTAACACCTTGGGTGTTAGCCTCTTCTGCGCAAGGAGAAGGTAATCACTGTATTGGGCTCTCCCTGCCATCTTTCAACGGTTGATTCCATCTTTTATTTCAGGATTCCATGTTCTAAGTTTTGATTACCTGACCCTACGTTGCTGCCTAGGAGCTGCATCATCGGCACACTTGGTCAGCACCTGGTTACCTTTTCCAGGTCATACACATCCTCGTTTACCCAGGCGTCAAGCATTCCGTTTCACTCCTTTCATAAATGCAGTGTAACAGAATGGGTTACGCCTAGGTTACCAAGGATGGGTCAGCACCTGATTAACTGAAGTGACAGCCTTTTCCAGGTCATACACATCCTCGTTTACCCAGGGGTCAAGCATTCCGTTTCACTCCTTTCATAAATGCAGTGTAACAGAATGGGTTACGCCTGGGTTACCAAGGATGGGTCAGCACATGGTTAACTGAAGTGACAGCCTTTTCCAGGTCATACACATCCTCGTTTACCCAGTGTAATATTCTAAGCTTATAGAAAACAATCACAAGTTAGACTATATTAGATATTTACTACATGGCTACCAAAACAAGAATGCTTGTATCCCAGCTAGAGTCCTGGGCAAAGCTAGGAGCTAGTGCCAAATAAGGTAATGACATATAGCTCAAGTATATAAATAGACTGTGAGTAAGTTGCTCTGCACAATAATAAGTTCTTAAAAGGGTATCCTTTGGGAGCAAAGACTGCACCAAAGACTGTTTGCATGTTTATTGCTAAACACCACACCCAGGGGTAAAGCATTCCGTTTCACTACTTTCATGAATGCAGTGTAACGGAATGGGTTGCGCCTGGGTTACCGAGGTTGGGTCAGCACCTGATTAACTGAAGTGACAGCCTTTTTCAGGACATACATTGTGCTTGCACCTGTCATTTGAGGCAATCTCTCCTTAACCAGTGCAGACTATATATAGGTCTTGGTCCACCTTCATCCAATTGACACGAGTCTGAGTTGTGATATTATATTTATCATATGACGTCGCGTCTGGGAGTGAAATAACGCCATGCAATAAAATCGAGAAAACACTATTATTGCATAAAAAGCTGTGTCGCACGCTATTAACAGCCATGTTTTAACAGGCGAAAAACCCATGTTTTAATCAGGCAATTCACGTGCTTTTGATGCACGGCTTTTCTACTTTATATATGCGCATTCTAAGCCGTCACAAAAATTGACGTCATCAACAGTAACGTGCATAGAAATTAACGTAATTTTGTGACGTTAGGATGACGTAAGTCTTTGCTCTGGAACAGGCTTTTTCAAAACCTACGAATCCTTCATGCTTTTGCGCGCCATTATAGTAATGCAATAAGAATTTTTCGAGGCGTTTTTCCAAAATTTTCAAGTGACAAAATTACTTTATGCAATTATAACGATCAAACATGGTTTTCTGATACACTAACATCTGCTAGACCCCTCGGGGTCGTTAAAACCCACACCTTTCAGGCTTGGGCTTCAACACCACCCTCGGGGTCCAGCAGATGTTTATGCATAGAAAAGCATGTTTGATCCCTATATTATTGCATAAAAATCCGTGTCGCACGCTATCAACAGCTATGTTTTAACTGGCAAAAACCCATGTATTAATCAGGCAATTCACGTGCTGTTGATGCACGTCTTTTGTACTTTACATATACGCATGCTAGGCCGTCACAAAAAATTGAAGTCATCAACACTAACGTGCATAGAAATGAATGTAATTTAATGACGTTAGGATGACATAAGTATTTGCGCTGGAAAAAAGCGTTTTCAAAACCTACGAGTCCTTTATGCTTTTGCGCGACATTATGGTAATATAAAAATGAACTTTTCGAAGCGTTTTTCTAAATATTCGCGAGTGACAAAAATGACTTTAAATTTATGCAATAATAACCATCAAGCATGGTTTTCTGATACACTAACATCTGCTAGACCCCTTGGGGGTCGCTAAAACCCTCGCCTTTCAGACTCGGGTTTCAACACCACCCTTGGGGTCCAGCAGATGCTAATGCATAGAAAAACATGTTTGATCCCTATAGTGGTTTACAGATTTTCGGGAAACGTTATGACGTCCATAACAACGTTGCGTACATAACGACAAAATAATAACGTGTTTACGACAGAAATGAGATTGCAAAGTCATCTTAATG
This sequence comes from Loripinus fragilis, assembly GCA_964019695.1. NCBI lineage: Eukaryota > Metazoa > Mollusca > Bivalvia > Lucinida > Lucinidae > Loripinus > Loripinus fragilis. The sequence goes on along the minus strand of CAXHUL010000237.1, from coordinate 138,298 downwards.
TCATATGACAAATTGAATTTAACATTCGTTGCTCTTGGCTTATTGAATTTATTAAACTCGGTGCGAAAAAGAGATAAAATGCTCGGCAAGCCTCGCATTTTATATCTTTTCCGCAACCCGTATAATAAATTCAATAAAACATGAGCATGCACTCAAGTAAGACCTTCTATTTATCTTCAGTCACACCAAGCTAATCAATGGAAACCTCAAGGGTAATGATCTGGTACATTGCCAATCACGATGTCCAACGCCTAACAAAATAATATATATGGCTCTAGAGGAAATCGGCAATGGTGAACAGAGTTAATAAAGGTTGGATTTGTGGTCTTGTTCTGTTAGGAATTCTTGAAGGTACTGAGCTCTCGTATTTAGGTCACGTGATGTATTACCTTTCTGTATATTGACCTTAAGAAAAACACTTAACATGCATAGAAATAATCATGGGGGGTTACTTACCAAACATTTTGGTACAGGCGTGTGCCTGAAATTAATGCCCCCCCCCCTCCATTCAAATATAAGGTTATATCAAAATTAGGACTGTTTCATATATTTAGGATTCGATTCCATACCCATTGACATATACAACGTTTAAGCTTATGCTTATGTGTCAGTCTTTAAAAGTACATGTAATTGTTCAAATGGTCATTTTGACAGTATTTAATGCAAACTTCTAATAGAGTCCCTGATGGCATTAAAATAACTACATGACAATGAAAAGGAATAATTTAAAGTTTAAATGTGCCAATCCAATCTTAAAACAATAGCAATTCATTACAGATTTTATTGCCTTATTAATTTGTCAGTCCCAAAGGTGCGTTTCTGCAACTGCAAAGTATAAATCTAGCATTATTGACACAGTACAATATGATAGGAAAATTTATCTGTTTTCCCTGGCATTTAATCTCAGTAATCCAATTTATGACAGAAAAATTGCCATAAATATGTTTAGGTTTTGGAAAGGGTGCGTTTCATATATTTTTGAAAGGGGGCATTTCATATATTTTGTGGACAAAAAAAACCAAACCAATTGATTTTGTCGGCCAGCATAAAGAAAGGACCATTCAGGACGCACGTACGTGTCTGTAATTACCCATATAATGGAAAATGAATGATATCAGAAACTCAACGGGAATTGCTGACCATAACATTATAGCAGCAAATGTGAGTACAAAGCCTAAGGTTAGTAAACGAATCCCCCCCAAAATTCCTTAACAAGGCAAAGTGGACTGGTTTTCAAAGTTACGTGGCTGAAAAGAAAACAGAAATTTTAAACAACCTCTATCAGCAAGACGTGGAAATTATCTAGACTGCTCTTCGAAATGGCATTTCTGAATTTGTCCCAACCAAGAAAATCGCTTCCAAGAAAAGCTTGCCCTGGCTGACACAGGAAGATCAGATAAAGAGACAGTCTCAACCAAAAACAGAAGAGAGTGGTCAAAGACAGGCATCACTTTAAGCAGGTGAAACACCTTGTGCAAAACGAAAATTAAGTCAGCTTTTTACAGCTACATACAAGATATACTCGACTTGAGCTACGGAGGGGATGATTATATCGAAAAAAATGGGATTTAATCCAAAAGAGTGCTTCGATTTAATAAAATAAATTCTAGACAGGATGCGCAGGGTGTTTCACCTGTTAAGTATCCACTTCCTCCTATAACAAGGAAAAAGCCAATATTCTAACTACATAGTTCCAGTCCGTCTTCTCCTAATTATCACATTTAAAGCTTAACCAGATCTTAATTGATGAATTCCAGCTCTATTTCACCCAAAACTTACCCTACAAATTTAAATGCAACTAACTCAGTTACAGGAAATGACTCGTATACGCTCTAACCTTACTGTCAGATCCTGGTCCATTGATACTGTAAATATTTGAAAATGTTATTAATTTAATTAATTAAAACATCGTTTAAACCAAGTACCCACAAATGCCTGACATCTGCGTTTATCTAAACAGCATTCCTGAGCTACACTCAAGCTTGCGACCCGTTATAGCGGATAGCCCAGAAGAAAACTGACTGATTGTACTAAAGGAACTAACATCTCAGATAGCCCCAATTATCCAGCTTGCCTTTGACTAGCTACTGGCTAAGTACAATATGATTGGGCCTAAGCAAACGTAAGTACAATCTTTTAAAAAGGTGATAAAAGTGGCCCAGCTAAATATAAGCCACTCTCTTTGACGTGTATAGTATGCTAAGTAATGGAGCATATAATTGCTTCAAATCCTTCCAAACACCTTAACAAGCATAACATAATTATATATTCTTCAACATGGATTTAGACAGAAAAGAGCATGTAAGACAAGGTTAGTCGACCTAGGAAGACAGCTCGTACAAGGTAAGCAGAAAAACCGTGTACTATTCTACTTTAGTAAAGCTTCATTAAAATTACTATTTGAATTTTCTCAACTAGGGGCTAAAGGATATACACTCTTTTCTTTTGGGTCGAACCCAGGCCATGGTACTTGAAGGGAAAAGGTCCCCATAGGTATCAGTATCATCTGGTGTGTGACATGGTTCTGTCCTTGGACCTCTCCCATTCCTGCTCTACATCAATGGGCGGCCTCAAAACATCCACTCACATGTAAGACTTTTCTCAGATGACACTGCTGTCTACCAACAGAAAACTCACATGAAGATACAGCTACCCTCCAGGATGACCATGACACATTACACAACAATGGGATAGAACAGTGAATATGCAGTCCGAAAATAGTGAGTATTTTCAGTAAGTACCACAATCAAAAACTGCATGGGCTATAGGATCCTGGAACCCCCTTCCAGGGCCTCATAATTGCGTACATACAGTGTCAGGGGTATTTTTCTTGTTTTCTTTAGCAAGACGATCCCTTTTCCGTTTGATCCAGTGATTAGACAGGAAAAGCATGTTCAAACAATATAAGATCATATGGTCTCAGATCAGCATGCTACTAGAGCTAAAACCTTCCTTCCGCGGAAGGAACGTTCCTCCCGGTGTTTAGTTATACCCTATCAATACCTTTTTTCTTGTCGCTTTTTAGTGAGACCGCTTCTCGGTGCGAAATGGCATTTAGTGGTGTTCTTCAATTAACTGATTTAAATGACTTTATAACCCCATCACAGGTAAATACAAAACGTTTATTTGAAATTGTGATTACCATAATGTGAAAGACGATGCAAAAAGCGAATCTACCGACTGTTATTTCCAAAAAGCGGCTAAACTACGTTTCGGTCTCGGACGTTTCTGCTCCAAGACGTTTCGGCCGCTATCTTTCTTTCTTTCTCTATATACTGCCTGGCGCTCGCTTTCGAGCATTATCGGCAGGTGTACATTGTACACTCCGGGTTGCAGGATGGAAGCCTACAAGTAACCATATCGAAATTACCGTAGGGTTCTTTAACCTGCACAGGGGGTGACTTTCCCTGCACAGGGGACATCCAGTTAACGTCCCGATCCGAAGGACGATGCACTTATCTAGCGTCATCCCTGCAAATGACACTAGAGAAAGCGTGTTCGGACACCGAAATTTTTCTCGCCGCGAGCGGGAATCGAACCTGGGACCTCTAGCACCAGAGGCAAGTGCCTAACCACTGAGCTACCACGCTACTATCGACCTATCGGGTGCGTTTCTTTGGCTTCGCCGGCGAAGCCAGTTGCAGTCTATGACTGATGGGGCACTCCACTGATTTGGACCACATAGCGGCTCATCCGATAGGCGCAATACCGGCGTACGCCGATCTCGCCGAATTTTAACCAAGGCATGGAAGCAGCGAGGCCTGTTTCGCCTCTTAACGGTTCGTACCACACGGTAAGTACTGTTGCAGTACCCATTCCCGGTCATGTGACGGGCGTAAGCCTGAGGCGCAGGCGAGGCTGTGTTTCTTTGGCACCAAAACCGCGCACACCTCTGCCTGGCCTGTGCCGCCTTTGTGCCAGGCAATTTCTGCGCCACTTCAGCCCTGCTATTTTTGCATTGGCTTATGCTGATCACACAACTGGGGTGGTAGTCGCTGCATTTGGGGCTCCAATCTAGCAAACAGTACTTACTTTTTGGTTACACAAATCATTACGAGGCAAACACGTTTCGCCGCTTCCACACCTTGGTTGAAATTCGGTGAGCTCGGTATATGCCGGTAGTCAGCCTATCAGGTAAGCCGGTCACATGAGAAGTTCCAATAAAATGACTTGCGGATTCACCGCCACATGATCTAAATCAATTGAGTGCCTGCCGGTTACAGACTACAACCGACTTACGCCTGGCTAAGCAAAAAAAATCACCAATTGTCTGCACAGGGGCGATACTCAAAGAATCAATCTGGCTGCTAAGGCACATCATGACTGAAAAGTTGTGTTTGTGTCAATTTACCGTAATTACCCAAAACGCTACTTGAAAAAAGTAGCAAGCACTGAATGGCTTTAAATACGCCGTTTGTGGATAGTCCAGGTTTCCATCGTATTCAGCAAGGAAAGTCAAAATTCAACTTTTTTAGAACATGGTCATGTTGCATATCAAATTAAAGGGAATGGAGCATAGAGCACCATGCAAGCACATATTTTCTCCTTACACACATCCTCAACCTGTGGGTTGGATTAAAAGGTAAAAAAAAATCTGCATGTGGTCATGTAATGTTGCATATCAAATTAAGGGGAAAGAATTATAGACTAACATGGAAGCAACCACCATAGCCTTACAGTACACACACCCCTGACCTCTTGGTCAGGTTGAAATCAGATATTGAAATTGTACAGATAAGTTAAATTTTTTATTGAACTTACCACTGAAAACTAGTTGATAGGTTGTTAACTTTGATCTGTATAATGTTTTGTGATTTATAGGTTTCTTCTCTAAAATAACCCTTCGCCGGGGATATAAATTCGACAAATTTGCCTTGTTTGAGATCTGTTTTGCCAGGCTACACATCCGATTCTGGAAATTCTAGTATATTACATATGCAGACTGTTTTACTTTTCGCCAGAAATCATAAAATAATCTCAATCTATATGAATAAATAAAACAGTTGTACCCGAATTAACCATTGCCTTGTTTTTGTTGTTTTTGGCCCTTTGGCCAAAGTATCTCTCAGGTATGCTGATAGCTACTCCTAGTATAATCTCTCAGGTATATTTTTTAAGCTTGCATGTCAGGTTCAGCTGTTTAATTTTAATAAAATTTTAGTAGTTTTATCAATTTTGAGTAATTTTACTGTTTCTCAAATCTTTCTGTTTTGGAGAGAAACTCTTCAAATATCTCTAAAGGGTTTTAATGGAGTGTCCCTGGATACTTCTTAGAAGGTTTTTGCACTGAAGTCCTTACTCAATTCTACAACTGACCGGGCTGCATAGCGCAGTCGGTAACATGTCTGGCAACATATACGAGTCTGTCTGCTAATCCAGGGGTCGCGAGTTCGATCCTGGCCCGGTCCCATACTTTCGTGGAGATTGATTATGAAAAAATTTCTACGGTCATTCTCCTCCCTTCCGCTGAATCATTCAAGAAGGGTTGTTGTCAGTTACAAGCGAAAGTATGTGCACGAAGTACTGGTTAACTGCTTGTTCAAGCTTGCCCAGGAAAAAGTGTGGTTAGGTGAACTGAGCGTCCCGCCATGACCATAGCTGTTGACTTGGAACTTAAAGCAACAAAACAAAACAAAAAACAAATTCCACAACTGCAAAACAATCTCTCGTTCTTAGCCTTTCACGTATATCGTCATATAGTTCACAGTCTTCTATGAAGTGCACAAACGTATATTAGATATATCAAATGCCATAAATTACATTTTACCCTTCTCCTGATGAACTCGGATTTATCCTTTTATAAAAACCCTGTTGATCCAGATCAGCTGGCTTCTAGCGAAGCCATCTGGCTTCTGACAAAGCCATTTGATTGAAAATGCATGCTTACAACTGAAGTGCTGCAGGTTAGCAGGATAAAAGTTAGGGAAAAGAGTAGTACAGTAAAATTTGTGTAAAACGGCCACTCTCAAAAAGACCACAAATTGGTTTTCAAGACCAATTATCGCCTTATGCAGGTCAAAAGTATTGCAGAATGCTTCAAGGGGAGCATTCTGCAATACTTTCGACCTTCATTAAGCTACCATTTGTCATTAAGATCTTTGTTTTGTCTATGTTTGAATGGCCGTATTACACAGGTTTTATTGTACATAAAATGATAAATAGCATGACAAGAGTTAATAGCTCATGCCAGGGGTTGGCTCAAATATTTTCATTTTAGGAATGTATCAAACCTGTGAAAGTGGAAAGAAAAGCTGGAAAAGTTGGGAAGATCAGAATTGAGGATGATGGAAGCTACTTTAACATTTCAGAGGTAAATCGTAGTCTGATATAACTGAAACACAATTTATCATATGGCATGGCCTCTGAGAGTCATATGACATGACCTCTGAGAGTGAGGTAAAGCCATGCATTAAGTGGTTTAAGTGATTTTGGTAACATTATGTATTGTTGGCCATAATAATGTCACGTCAATATGGCAAAATCTTAGCATATCATGCAAAAACATGATTTCAAATTGGTTTTAAGGTTATATGATAAAATAGAATCTAACATCCGTGCTCCTGTATTCAGTGATTATATTTAGGATTTTAGGAAGCTACCTTTTCCTTCATATTTGGGTAGATTAAAATATATCTTAAAAATTGGGAATGACTCCCATTTTAGGCGGTAAAAATGGCCAAATAAAATCACTGGTATTATTGAATTGATTAAACTTGCTGCGAAAAAGAGATAAAATGTGAGGCTAGCCTTGCAATTTATCGCTTTTCCCCAACTTGTTTAATGAATTCAATAAAACATGAGCCTTTTTTGCATGAATATGGAGTTTACAATTCAAATTGTGCGAATAAGAGAACAAGAGTATAAGAAATCTATCATCAGTCAGACTGAGTGTGAGGTTTGGATAGAAGAATTCATCCCATCATGATGCTTTCTGAGTGACAACATTTTTGCTCCTATATTATAGAATTTATTGAACTTGTTGCAAAAAGCGACAAAATGCTTATCTGGCCTCACATTTTATCGCTTTCCCCAACTTGTTTAAAAAATTTGATAAATGAGCAAAAGGCAGAGTGTATATATTTTGCTCATTTAAATTAGTTGCTAACGGTGAGGCAAGCTTTTTTGTGAAAGCCTAAACATGTTATATTTTACAGACTGGTACAGAAACTAAGCTAGAGAAGGCTCAGATTACATTGAATGACTGTCTGGCATGTAGTGGCTGCATCACGTCAGCTGAGAGTGTTCTTATAACCCAGCAGAGCCAAGATGAGCTGTACAGAGTTCTCCAGGAAAACTTACACTCAGAGAAGGTAACATATTTGGGCCACAACATGAGAAAACCTGTCTTCAGGGTTTGCGAACATCAAAGGCGCAGACCAGCCTGCACATCCCCACAGCCTGATCAGTGCCTTTAACATTCGCCTTTTGGAAAGTATCATATCTAAAATTGCTACAAGCGATATTCCAATTTTCTAGCTAATCTTTGTAGCTGAGGAGACTGGTTTGAGTCTGGCTTTGTTGGCTCCTCCGGAGACAGGTTTTGTCATGTTCTACTTGATTTTATTTCCCACTTGATTCCTTAGAATAGTCACACAGAGATGAGCAGCATTCAACTGGATCGATCATAGTAAGCCTAAGCAGGACAACAACCTGGATTTGCAACATTAGTTGCCCTTCAGAGGCTATTTAATCGAGCCTTTTCTAATCAATAATTAGAAATCCAACTTGTTTCTACTAACAAAATCATTCAGGGGAATTAGATTACATTGAGGAATAAATTATTTGGAAAGCAAGTTCAACTTATCTTTCATTTGTGAAGTTTGATTGTAGTTGAAAGCTTCCAGGAGTTGTCAAAGTAATATAAACATTGGTAGAAGGTTGACTTTGTTTCCATATGGTTAACTTTTTATCTCCTTAGTAGTGTGGTCTATTGATAACTTTTGCCAACAGTTTGGATGAAGATCAGGCCCGACAAAACATCAGTCCTGTTCAGGATCCAAACTGTTTGGCACTCTGATGGTATTCCTGAGTTTTTAAAAAAGTTGATTTTGGAAAAAATCAGCAGACAACAAGAAATCATGAAAAATTTCTCAGGTTTGACAGCCGTTGAATACATCTGGCAGCAGGCAATTCTCATATCAAGGCTTACTTGGTTGATTTTGAAAAAAAACAGCAGACAACAAAAAAGCATGAAAAATTTTCCAAGGGGCAAAGAGTTAAGATTTGACAAGGGTCATTGAACACATGGCTTGACATTTCACATGAATCACCTGGCAGCAGGCAATAGACCCCTTTCCCATTATCGGATTTTACCTGTATCACGTGATATCGGCTGATCAGTCCAACAATTGGACTACTTCCGGTATATGAAGCTGTTATAACTTAATACTAATTTTGCATGGATTTCACTTATATTCATTGCGGTTAAAACACCAAACAAAAGGAAAATGGCAATTATATGTACCCTAATTACATATGATGACAAAAAGATTTAATTTTATTTCAAATTTATCAAATTTACGCTGGACGAAGCCTAGCAGACTTTTATTCAAGTAGTAAGCGTTTTCCACAATTATTTTCGCTGTTGCCGACGAAGGCCCTGATGAGATTATGTGTTTCCCTGCGGGTCTACACTATTTATTAACTTTCCCAACAAGAATGTCCAAAATATCACAGAAATCGATGTGTCTTTATGCGAACTTTTTCGAGAAAGGATGTTTTTATATCGCCATATATGCGAACTTTTCCAAAAGGGAGTGTAGACCCGCGGGGAAACACATCTCTCCAAGGCCTTCATCAGCAACGGAAATAATAGGGAACTGTCTGCATGTTTCACAAACGTCTCATTCTAGCCAAAATCATCTGAGTAAAAGTAATAATTTGGACATGTTCGCTCTAGAAGCTAATACGCTATTCTTACTTTTTAGAAGTTGCAGCAACAGAGTAAAACTTCGACAATGTTTCGTGGGTACTCAAAAGGACCGTCTCAACGAAACGCTTGTTTTTTGTGTATTCAGACACAATTTTTTTACATGTAAGAATCGGACCGGGTGTAAGATAAGAGGAGAATAATAACTTTTTGATTCAACTTTATTTGCAACCAAACTCCTTATAGCTCAAACTACTGAAAGCTCACTTTGAAATGTCAGAAACCCGAGCACTTCGAGTTGAAAAGAGTGAAAATTTAAATGGTCCCTATTTGTAGATAACCAGTTACGAAAAAGGCATAGGTTTTCAAATTTGAGACCGAATATGCGCCCAAAACTGAATGTCGGGTAACTCATATCTCTCTTGGTAAATGTAAACGTATGATAGAAACTTTTTAAAAGTGTTTCTACAGTATCTGTTTTGATAGCTTCGCGTTGTAAGTCATTTGGGAACATTTAGAGATCTTAATTATTAAGTTACTTGAAGAATTTTTGGGTAGAATTTTTATAGATGTCTAATTTCATCTAAATGTATCAAAGAAACAGCAATAGGTATTTGGCCACTAATAGTAAGCACCAAAATTCCAATCCACTGTAGTCTTGCTATTAAGAACTTAAGAATTCTTATTCTCGAAAAAAGATAAATTTATAATTTCATAAGTTTTCCGTATTTAGTTTTTACTATACATGCAATAATTGTAAAATATAGTTACTTGAAGAATTTTTGGGTAGAATTTTTATAGATGTCTAATTTCATCTAAATGTATCAAAGAAACAGCAATAGGTATTTGGCCACTAATAGTAAGCACCAAAATTCCAATCCACTGTAGTCTTGCTATTAAGAACTTAAGATTTCTTATTCTCGAAAAAAGATAAATTTATAATTTCATAAGTTTTCCGTATTTAGTTTTTACTATACATGCAATAATTGTAAAATATACTTTGATTTCGAACTATTATAAAAATCGGCGCAGATTAAAGCAGTCTCTAGAGAGCGCACAGACTCGCGAGAGTTTTCGCTGCTCGCACACACCAGGGTCTTTCTAGAAGAACTACCCTGCACAAACACATGCGCGCGCACACATTATGGATGTAGATGACGACTCAGCCTCAAGCCCCGCTGGATAAGTTTGTGTGGGCGTTTTAGAGCCTTTTTCATATATGTGGTAAGTAGACGTCTAGCTGGGCTTCTTATCAACTTCAAAGAAAGCGACTGGTCACGCGTGCCGAATTTCTAAAGACACGTGTGCAAGGTTTTATTGTTTTCAAAGGGCCCCCGGGCACTCATTGAAGAACCGGATGCAGTTTGGGCCAGCTCAAAATAAAATGTATCTTATCACTCGGTGGACAGTGTACAAAGAAATGTAACAATAAATGACCCTAGTGACACGCAGTCTTGTCAGACTCTTCAATAAATAATTGGCGTTTTTTTTCATTTCTTTAAAATAAAATTTTAACCGATATATGGAAGTCCCATAAAGCGAGATCAACAGTCAGTATATGTTGCTTTTTACCGGAAGTAGTCCAATTGCTGGACTGGCCAGCCGATGTCACGTGATATAGGTAAAATCCGATAATGGGAAACTCCTCTATTCTCATATCATGCTTATTTGATTTCTTAGCTCTATTCTACCTGCAGCATTTCTGTGGAATTTGAACAATGGGCCATCTTATCTTTATTGTATTTCACTGTATGGATAACTTCATTAGTCTTATTAACTGTAAGCCTGCCTGACAGTCCTGACCTTTGTCATCTGCTCCTCTCAGCTGCTTATTTTCTTAGGTAGCCATTATTGCAAGCAGTCTGATATGTGTTCATATTGTTTGCTTCCATGAAAAAGTCTAGCCATAAGTGTACTTGAATATATTGAGCGGACGTAAAAAAACAGACCACATTTTTAGGACTTTGATAATGGAATGAAGAGAATGGAAATCGAAACCGGTTATAGCATATTGCATAATACGGTAAATGTCATAGGACCAGTAAAGCAAAAATTTTGTGCTTAAAATTTTAATTATTTTCTTACCAAGCAATCTAAACATATGTTTTGGGTGCTCAAAAGAACCGTCTCATTGAGACGGTTCTTTTGAGTAACAACAACATATGTTTAGGTTGAGAAATAAGAAAAATAATTTTCAGATATGTACTCTTATCTGGGGGCCTGAAATGTTATAAAATTTCAAACACTTTTCTATTTCTGCATTCAAATTTAAAAGTGTTGATTTAAGGAATGCTTGTCAGAATAGCAAACAGGGAAGAGCCTGATCAGACTGCTTTTTCAGAAGCAGTCTGATCTGGGTCTGCACTGTTTGTCTAGGCCTTTTGAGCAGGTAACTAGTGTTTGAAATTTTAGAACATTAACATACTACAGGCCTTGACACGAGAAAACCGTCTTCGGTGGTTTGCGAACAACAAAGGTGCAGACCAGCTTGCACATCGGCGCAGTCTGATCAGCGCCTTTGTTTTTCGCATATTGGAAAGTAGCATATCAAAGCTTGCTTCAAGCGAAATTTCACTATTCTATCTAGTCTCTGTAGCTGCGCAGGCTGGTTTTGGTATGAATTGATCAGAAATTCTGAAGACAGGTTTTCTTGTGTCAGGCCCCTATAATTTTTTTGTTTATTCTAGGAGAATAAGACTGACGATATGAAGACAGTTGTTGTGTCCGTGTCACCGCAGGCCAGAGCTTCCCTAGCAGCCAAATATAGGCTGTCTGTATCTGATACAGCAAAGAAGGTGACATCATTCTTCAAGAAACTTGGTAAGCCACCAAATTCTCAAAGTTTCCATTTTAGGCCAGCTCATGAAATTTTGTTACTTATCGCAGTTAGAGCATCTTACATGAGGGCTTATCATTGTTTTATTGAATTTAATTGACAAGTTGAGGAAAAGAGATGAAATAAGAGGCTTACCTAGCATTTTATCTCTTTTTTGAAAACCAGTTTGATAAGTTCAATAATACAGGAGCACAAATATTAGATTCTATATGACATAAAAGTTTTTTTATCACATTTTTTGCATAAAAACATTAACAATTTTGTCATTATGTAATGTTGCTAAATTTGTAAAGCACAAGTGGTTTATCGATTTTATTACATGTATCACTCCCAGAGGCGGCATCGTGTAACAATTAAAATTAAAGTCATTCTTTAAATAGGCATACACAGCTGTCAAGTGGGGTTAGAAACATATATTTTGACCAGAACATTCATTTACCTACCTATATAATTGTATGTGCCAGCATCACGTGACAATACAAGGATTCAGAAATAAATGTGTCTTGATGTTTTACCTGTATTTTCAGGTGTTCATTATGTTTTTGATACTACATTTTCAAGAAACTTCAGTCTACTAGAGAGCTGTAGGGAGTTTGTACGTAGATACAAGGATTCAGAAACCAATAAAACAGCACTTCCAATGCTAGCCTCAGCCTGCCCAGGTAAGCTGTAGAGAGTTTGTACGGAGATACAAGGATTCAGAAACCAATAAAACAGCACTTTCAATGCTAGCCTCAGCCTGCCCAGGTAAGCTGTAGGGAGTTTGTATGTAGATACAAGGATTCAGAAACCAATAAAACAGCACTTCCAATGTTAGCCTCGGCCTGCCCAGGTAAGCTGTAGAGAGTTTGTACGGAGATACAAGGATTCAGAAACCAATAAAACAGCACTTCCAATGCTAGCCTCAGCCTGCCCAGGTAAGCTGTAGGGAGTTTGTACGTAGATACAAGGATTAAGAAACCAATAAAACAGCACTTCCAATGCTAGCCTCGGCCTGCCCAGGTAAGCTGTAGAGAGTTTGTATGTAGATACAAGGATTCAGAAACCAATAAAACAGCACTTCCAATGCTAGCCTCAGCCTGCCCAGGTAAGCTGTAGAGAGTTTGTATGTAGATACAAGGATTCAGAAACCAATAAAACAGCACTTCCAATGTTAGCCTCAGCATGCCCAGGTAAGCTCTAGGGAGTTTGTACGTAGATACAAGGATTCAGAAACCAATAAAACAGCACTTCCAATGCTAGCCTCAGCCTGCCCAGGTAAGCTGTAGGGAGTTTGTACGTAGATACAAGGATTCAGAAACCAATAAAACAGCACTTCCAATGCTAGCCTCGGCCTGCCCAGGTAAGCTGTAGAGAGTTTGTACGTAGATACAGGGATTCAGAAACCAATAAAACAGCACTTCCAATGTTAGCCTCAGCCTGCCCAGGTAAGCTGTAGGGAGTTTGTATGTAGATACAAGGATTCAGAAACCAATAAAACAGCACTTCCAATGTTAGCCTCGGCCTGCCCAGATAAGCTGTAGAGAGTTTGTACGAAGATACAAGGATTCAGAAACCAATAAAACAGCACTTCCAATGCTAGCCTCGGCCTGCCCAGATAAGCTGTAGAGAGTTTGTATGTAGATACAAGGATTCAGAAACCAATAAAACCACTTCCAATGTTAGCCTCGGCCTGCCCAGGTAAGCTGTAGGGAGTTTGTACGTAGATACAAGGATTCAGAAACCAATAAAACAGCACTTCAAATGTTAGCCTCGGCCTGTCCAGGTAAGCTGTACGGAGTTTGTATGTAGATACAAGGATTCAGAAACCAATACAACAGCACTTCCAATGCTAGCCTCAGCCTATCCAGGTAAGCTGTAGGGAGTTTGTACGTAGATACAAGGATTCAGAAACCAATAAAACAGCACTTCCAATGTAAGCCTCAGCATGCCCAGGTAAGCTGTAGAGAGTTTGTACGTAGATACAAGGATTCAGAAACCAATAAAACAGCACTTCCAATGTTAGCCTCGGCCTGCCCAGGTAAGCTGTACGGAGTTTGTATGTAGATACAAGGATTCAGAAACCAATAAAACAGCACTTCCAATGTTAGCCTCGGCCTGCCCAGATAAGCTGTAGAGAGTTTGTACTTAGATACAAGGATTCAGAAACCAATAAAACAGCACTTCCAATGTTAGCCTCGGCCTGCCCAGGTAAGCTGTAGGGAGTTTGTACGTAGATACAAGGATTCAGAAACCAATAAAACAGCACTTCCAATGCTAGCCTCGGCCTGCCCAGGTAAGCTGTAGAGAGTTTGTACGTAGATACAAGGATTCAGAAACCAATAAAACAGCACTTCCAATGTTAGCCTCGGCCTGCCCAGGTAAGCTGTAGGGAGTTTGTACGTAGATACAAGGATTCAGAAACCAATAAAACAGCACTTCCAATGCTAGCCTCAGCCTGCCCAGGTAAGCTGTAGGGAGTTTGTACGTAGATACAAGGATTCAGAAACCAATAAAACAGCACTTCCAATGCTAGCCTCTGCCTGCCCAGGTAAGCTGTAGAGAGTTTGTACGTAGATACAAGGATTCAGAAACCAATAAAACAGCACTTCCAATGTTAGCCTCAGCCTGCCCAGGTAAACTGTAGGGAGTTTGTACGTAGATACAAGGATTAAGAAACCAATAAAACAGCACTTCCAATGTTAGCCTCAGCCTGCCCAGGTAAGCTGTAGAGAGTTTGTATGTAGATACAAGGATTCAGAAACCAATAAACAGCACTTCCAATGTTAGCCTCGGCCTGCCAATGTAAGCTGTAGAGAGTTTGTATGTAGATACAAGGATTCAGAAACCAATAAAACAGCACTTCAAATGCTAGCCTCGGCCTGCCCAGGTAAGCTGTAGAGAGTTTGTATGTAGATACAAGGATTCAGAAACCAATAAAACAGGACTTCCAATGTTAGCCTCCCGCCTGCCCAGGTAAGCTGTAGAGAGTTTGTACGTAGATACAAGGATTCAGAAACCAATAAAACAGCACTTCCAATGTTAGCCTCAGCCTGCCCAGGTAAGCTGTAGAGAGTTTGTATGTAGATACAAGGATTCAGAAACCAATAAAACAGCACTTCCCATGTTAGCCTCGGCCTGCCCAGGTAAGCTCTAGGGAGTTTGTAGATACAAGGATTCAGAAACCAATAAAACAGCACTTCCAATGCTAGCCTCGGCCTGCCCAGGTAAGCTGTAGAGAGTTTGTTCGTAGATACAAGGATTCAGAAACCAATAAAACAGCACTTCCAATGTTAGCCTCGGCCTGCCAAGGTAAGCTGTAGAGAGTTTGTAGGTAGATACAAGGATTCAGAAACCAATAAAACAGCACTTCCAATGCTAGCCTCGGCCTGCCCAGGTAAGCTGTAGAGAGTTTGTATGTAGATACAAGGATTCAGAAACCAATAAAACAGCACTTCCAATGTTAGCCTCAGCATGTCCAGATAAGCTGTAGAGAGTTTGTACGTAGATACAAGGATTCAGAAACCAATAAAACAGCACTTCCAATGCTAGCCTCAGCCTGCCCAGGTAAGCTCTAGGGAGTTGGTACGTAGATACAAGGATTCAGAAACCAATAAAACAGCACTTCCAATGTAAGCCTCAGCATGCCCAGGTAAGCTCTAGGGAGTTTGTATGTAGATACAAGGATTCAGAAACCAATAAAACAGCACCTCCAATGTTAGCCTCAGCCTGCCAAGGTAAGCTGTAGAGAGTTTGTATGTAGATACAAGGATTCAGAAACCAATAAAACAGCACTTCCAATGTTAGCCTCAGCATGCCCAGGTAAGCTGTAGAGAGTTTGTATGTAGATACAAGGATTCAGAAACCAATAAAACAGCACTTCCAATGCTAGCCTCAGCCTGGCCAGGGAAGCTGTAGGGAGTTTGTACGTAGATACAAGGATTCAGAAACCAATAAAACAGCACTTCAAATGTTAGCCTCGGCCTGTCTAGGTAAGCTGTAGAGAGTTTGTATGTAGATACAAGGATTCAGAAACCAATAAAACAGCACTTCCAATGTTAGCCTCAGCATGCCCAGGTAAGCTGTAGAGAGTTTGTATGTAGATACAAGGATTCAGAAACCAATAAAACAGCACTTCCAATGTTAGCCTCGGCCTGCCCAGGTAAGCTGTAGAGAGTTTGTACGGAGATACAAGGATTCAGAAACCAATAAAACAGCACTTCCCATGTAAGCCTCGGCCTGCCCAGGTAAGCTGTAGAGAGTTTGTACGTAGATACAAGGATTCAGCAACCAATAAAACAGCACTTCCAATGCTAGCCTCAGCCTGCCCAGGTAAGCTGTAGAGAGTTTGTACGTAGATACAAGGATTCAGAAACCAATAAAACAGCACTTCCCATGTTAGCCTCGGCCTGCCCAGGTAAGCTGTAGAGAGTTGGTACGTAGATATAAGGATTCAGAAACCAATAAAACAGCACTTCCAATGCTAGCCTCAGCCTGCCCAGGTAAGCTGTAGGGAGTTTGTACGTAGATATAAGGATTCAGAAACCAATAAAACAGCACTTCCAATGCTAGCCTCAGCCTGCCCAGGTAAGCTCTAGGGAGTTGGTACGTAGATACAGGGATTCAGAAACCAATAAAACAGCACTTCCAATGTTAGCCTCGGCCTGCCCAGATAAGCTGTAGAGAGTTTGTACGGAGATACAAGGATTCAGAAATCAATAAAACAGCACTTCCCATGTTAGCCTCGGCCTGCCCAGGTAAGCTGTAGAGAGTTTGTATGTAGATACAAGGATTCAGAAACCAATAAAACAGCACTTCCAATGTTAGCCTCAGCCTGCCCAGGTAAGCTGTAGAGAGTTTGTATGTAGATACAAGGATTCAGAAACCAATAAAACAGCACTTCCAATGTTAGCCTCCCGCCTGCCCAGGTAAGCTGTAGAGAGTTTGTATGTAGATACAAGGATTCAGAAACCAATAAAACAGCACTTCCAATGTTAGCCTCCCGCCTGCCCAGATAAGCTGTAGAGAGTTTGTACGTAGATACAAGGATTCAGAAACCAATAAAACAGCACTTCCAATGCTAGCCTCAGCCTGCCCAGGTAAGCTGTAGAGAGTTTGTATGTAGATACAAGGATTCAGAAACCAATAAAACAGCACTTCCCATGTTAGCCTCGGCCTGCCCAGGTAAGCTCTAGGGAGTTTGTATGTAGATACAAGGATTCAGAAACCAATAAAACAGCACTTCCAATGCTAGCCTCGGCCTGCCCAGGTAAGCTGTAGAGAGTTTGTACGTAGATACAAGGATTCAGAAACCAATAAAACAGCACTTCCAATGTTAGCCTCGGCCTGCCCAGGTAAGCTGTAGAGAGTTTGTATGTAGATACAAGGATTCAGAAACCAATAAAACAGCACTTCCAATGCTAGCCTCGGCCTGCCCAGGTAAGCTGTAGAGAGTTTGTACGTAGATACAAGGATTCAGAAACCAATAAAACAGCACTTCAAATGTTAGCCTCGGCCTGCCAAGGTAAGCTGTAGAGAGTTTGTAGGTAGATACAAGGATTCAGAAACCAATAAAACAGCACTTCCAATGCTAGCCTCGGCCTGCCCAGGTAAGCTGTAGAGAGTTTGTATGTAGATACAAGGATTCAGAAACCAATAAAACAGCACTTCCAATGTTAGCCTCAGCATGTCCAGATAAGCTGTAGAGAGTTTGTACGTAGATACAAGGATTCAGAAACCAATAAAACAGCACTTCCAATGCTAGCCTCAGCCTGCCCAGGTAAGCTCTAGGGAGTTGGTACGTAGATACAAGGATTCAGAAACCAATAAAACAGCACTTCCAATGTAAGCCTCAGCATGCCCAGGTAAGCTCTAGGGAGTTTGTATGTAGATACAAGGATTCAGAAACCAATAAAACAGCACCTCCAATGTTAGCCTCAGCCTGCCAAGGTAAGCTGTAGAGAGTTTGTATGTAGATACAAGGATTCAGAAACCAATAAAACAGCACTTCCAATGTTAGCCTCAGCATGCCCAGGTAAGCTGTAGAGAGTTTGTATGTAGATACAAGGATTCAGAAACCAATAAAACAGCACTTCCAATGCTAGCCTCAGCCTGGCCAGGGAAGCTGTAGGGAGTTTGTACGTAGATACAAGGATTCAGAAACCAATAAAACAGCACTTCAAATGTTAGCCTCGGCCTGTCTAGGTAAGCTGTAGAGAGTTTGTATGTAGATACAAGGATTCAGAAACCAATAAAACAGCACTTCCAATGTTAGCCTCAGCATGCCCAGGTAAGCTGTAGAGAGTTTGTATGTAGATACAAGGATTCAGAAACCAATAAAACAGCACTTCCAATGTTAGCCTCGGCCTGCCCAGGTAAGCTGTAGAGAGTTTGTACGGAGATACAAGGATTCAGAAACCAATAAAACAGCACTTCCCATGTAAGCCTCGGCCTGCCCAGGTAAGCTGTAGAGAGTTTGTACGTAGATACAAGGATTCAGCAACCAATAAAACAGCACTTCCAATGCTAGCCTCAGCCTGCCCAGGTAAGCTGTAGAGAGTTTGTACGTAGATAGAAGGATTCAGAAACCAATAAAACAGCACTTCCCATGTTAGCCTCGGCCTGCCCAGGTAAGCTGTAGAGAGTTTGTACGTAGATATAAGGATTCAGAAACCAATTAAACAGCACTTCCAATGCTAGCCTCAGCCTGCCCAGGTAAGCTGTAGGGAGTTTGTACGTAGATATAAGGATTCAGAAACCAATAAAACAGCACTTCCAATGCTAGCCTCAGCCTGCCCAGGTAAGCTCTAGGGAGTTGGTACGTAGATACAGGGATTCAGAAACCAATAAAACAGCACTTCCAATGTTAGCCTCGGCCTGCCCAGATAAGCTGTAGAGAGTTTGTACGGAGATACAAGGATTCAGAAATCAATAAAACAGCACTTCCCATGTTAGCCTCGGCCTGCCCAGGTAAGCTGTAGAGAGTTTGTATGTAGATACAAGGATTCAGAAACCAATAAAACAGCACTTCCAATGTTAGCCTCAGCCTGCCCAGGTAAGCTGTAGAGAGTTTGTATGTAGATACAAGGATTCAGAAACCAATAAAACAGCACTTCCAATGTTAGCCTCCCGCCTGCCCAGGTAAGCTGTAGAGAGTTTGTATGTAGATACAAGGATTCAGAAACCAATAAAACAGCACTTCCAATGTTAGCCTCCCGCCTGCCCAGATAAGCTGTAGAGAGTTTGTACGTAGATACAAGGATTCAGAAACCAATAAAACAGCACTTCCAATGCTAGCCTCAGCCTGCCCAGGTAAGCTGTAGAGAGTTTGTATGTAGATACAAGGATTCAGAAACCAATAAAACAGCACTTCCCATGTTAGCCTCGGCCTGCCCAGGTAAGCTCTAGGGAGTTTGTATGTAGATACAAGGATTCAGAAACCAATAAAACAGCACTTCCAATGCTAGCCTCGGCCTGCCCAGGTAAGCTGTAGAGAGTTTGTACGTAGATACAAGGATTCAGAAACCAATAAAACAGCACTTCCAATGTTAGCCTCGGCCTGCCAAGGTAAGCTGTAGAGAGTTTGTACGTAGATACAAGGATTCAGAAACCAATAAAACAACACTTCCAATGCTAGCCTCGGCCTGCCCAGGTAAGCTGTAGAGAGTTTGTATGTAGAAGATACAAGGATTCAGAAACCAATAAAACAGCACTTCCAATGTAAGCCTCACCATGCCCAGGTAAGCTGTAGAGAGTTTGTACGTAGATACAAGGATTCAGAAACCAATAAAACAGCACTTCCAATGCTAGCCTCAGCCTGCCCAGGTAAGCTCTAGGGAGTTGGTACGTAGATACAAGGATTCAGAAACCAATAAAACAGCACTTCCAATGTTAGCCTCAGCATGCCCAGGTAAGCTCTAGGGAGTTTGTATGTAGATACAAGGATTCAGAAATCAATAAAACAGCACCTCCAATGTTAGCCTCAGCCTGCCCAGGTAAGCTGTAGAGAGTTTGTATGTAGATACAAGGATTCAGAAACCAATAAAACAGCACTTCCAATGTTAGCCTCAGCATGCCCAGGTAAGCTGTAGAGAGTTTGTATGTAGATACAAGGATTCAGAAACCAATAAAACAGCACTTCCAATGCTAGCCTCAGCCTGCCCAGGTAAGCTGTAGAGAGTTTGTATATAGATACAAGGATTCAGAAACCAATAAAACAGCACTTCCAATGTTAGCCTCAGCCTGCCCAGGTAAGCTGTAGAGAGTTTGTATGTAGATACAAGGATTCAGAAACCAATAAAACAGCACTTCCAATGCTAGCCTCAGCCTGCCCAGGTAAGCTGTAGGGAGTTTGTATGTAGATACAAGGATTAAGAAACCAATAAAACAGCACTTCCAATGCTAGCCTCAGCCTGCCCAGGTAAGCTGTAGGGAGTTTGTATGTAGATACAAGGATTAAGAAACCAATAAAACAGCACTTCCAATGCTAGCCTCGGCCTGCCCAGGTAAGCTGTAGAGAGTTTGTATGTAGATACAAGGATTCAGAAACCAATAAAACAGCACTTCCAATGTTAGCCTCCCGCCTGCCCAGGTAAGCTGTAGAGAGTTTGTATGTAGATACAAGGATTCAGAAACCAATAAAACAGCACTTCCAATGTTAGCCTCCCGCCTGCCCAGATAAGCTGTAGAGAGTTTGTACGTAGATACAAGGATTCAGAAACCAATAAAACAGCACTTCCAATGCTAGCCTCGGCCTGCCCAGGTAAGCTGTAGAGAGTTTGTATGTAGATACAAGGATTCAGAAACCAATAAAACAGCACTTCCAATGTTAGCCTCAGCATGCCCAGATAAGCTGTAGAGAGTTTATACGTAGATACAAGGATTCAGAAACCAATAAAACAGCACTTCCAATGCTAGCCTCAGCCTGCCCAGGTAAGCTCTAGGGAGTTGGTACGTAGATACAAGGATTCAGAAATCAATAAAACAGCACTTCCAATGTTAGCCTCAGCATGCCCAGGTAAGCTCTAGGGAGTTTGTATGTAGATACAAGGATTCAGAAACCAATAAAACAGCACCTCCAATGTTAGCCTCAGCCTGCCCAGGTAAGCTGTAGAGAGTTTGTATGTAGATACAAGGATTCAGAAACCAATAAAACAGCACTTCCAATGTTAGCCTCAGCATGCCCAGGTAAGCTGTAGAGAGTTTGTATGTAGATACAAGGATTCAGAAACCAATAAAACAGCACTTCCAATGCTAGCCTCAGCCTGCCCAGGTAAGCTGTAGGGAGTTTGTACGTAGATACAAGGATTCAGAAACCAATAAAACAGCACTTCCCATGTTAGCCTCGGCCTGCCCAGGTAAGCTCTAGGGAGTTTGTATGAAGATACAAAGATTCAGAAACCAATAAAACAGCACTTCCAATGTTAGCCTCGGCCTGCCCAGGTAAGCTGTAGAGAGTTTGTAGATACAAGGATTCAGAAACCAATAAAACAGCACTTCCAATGCTAGCCTCGGCCTGCCCAGGTAAGCTGTAGAGAGTTTGTACGTAGATACAAGGATTCAGAAACCAATAAAACAGCACTTCCAATGTTAGCCTCGGCCTGCCAAGGTAAGCTGTAGAGAGTTTGTACGTAGATACAAGGATTCAGAAACCAATAAAACAGCACTTCCAATGCTAGCCTCGGCCTGCCCAGGTAAGCTGTAGAGAGTTTGTATGTAGATACAAGGATTCAGAAACCAATAAAACAGCACTTCCAATGTTAGCCTCAGTATGCCCAGATAAGCTGTAGAGAGTTTGTATGTAGATACAAGGATTCAGAATCCAATAAAACAGCACTTCCAATGTTAGCCTCGGCCTGCCCAGGTAAGCTGTAGAGAGTTTGTATGTAGATACAAGGATTCAGAAACCAATAAAACAGCACTTCCAATGTTAGCCTCAGCCTGCCCAGGTAAACTGTAGGGAGTTTGTACGTAGATACAAGGATTAAGAAACCAATAAAACAGCACTTCCAATGTTAGCCTCAGCCTGCCCAGATAAGCTGTAGAGAGTTTGTACGTAGATACAAGGATTCAGAAACCAATAAAACAGCACTTCCAATGCTAGCCTCAGCCTGCCCAGGTAAGCTCTAGGGAGTTGGTACGTAGATACAAGGATTCAGAAACCAATAAAACAGCACTTCCAATGTTTGCCTCAGCATGCCCAGGTAAGCTCTAGGGAGTTTGTATGTAGATACAAGGATTCAGAAACCAATAAAACAGCACCTCCAATGTTAGCCTCAGCCTGCCCAGGTAAGCTGTAGAGAGTTTGTATGTAGATACAAGGATTCAGAAACCAATAAAACAGCGCTTCCAATGTTAGCCTCAGCATGCCCAGGTAAGCTGTAGAGAGTTTGAATGTAGATACAAGGATTCAGAAACCAATAAAACAGCACTTCCAATGCTAGCCTCAGCCTGCCCAGGTAAGCTGTAGGGAGTTTGTACGTAGATACAAGGATTCAGAAATCAATAAAACAGCACTTCAAATGTTAGCCTCGGCCTGTCCAGGTAAGCTGTAGAGAGTTTGTATGTAGATACAAGGATTCAGAAACCAATAAAACAGCACTTCCAATGTTAGCCTCGGCCTGCCCAGGTAAGCTGTAGGGAGTTTGTATGTAGATACAAGGATTCAGAAACCAATAAAACAGCACTTCCAATGCTAGCCTCGGCCTGCCCAGGTAAGTTGTAGAGAGTTTGTATGTAGATACAAGGATTCAGAAACCAATAAAACAGCACTTCCAATGTTAGCCTCGGCCTGCCCAGGTAAGCTCTAGGGAGTTGGTATGTAGATACAAGGATTCAGAAACCAATAAAACAGCACTTCCAATGTTAGCCTCGGCCTGCCCAGGTAAGCTGAAGAGAGATTGTACGTAGATACAAGGATTCAGAAACCAATAAAACAGCACTTCCAATGTTAGCCTCGGCCTGCCCAGATAAGCTGTAGAGAGTTTGTACGGAGATACAAGGATTCAGAAACCAATAAAACAGCACTTCCCATGTTAGCCTCGGCCTGCCCAGGTAAGCTGTAGAGAGTTTGTACGTAGATACAAGGATTCAGAAACCAATAAAACAGCACTTCCAATGCTAGCCTCAGCCTGCCCAGGTAAGCTGTAGAGAGTTTGTACGGAGATACAAGGATTCAGAAACCAATAAAACAGCACTTCCCATGTTAGCCTCGGCCTGCCCAGGTAAGCTGTAGAGAGTTTGTACGTAGATACAAGGATTCAGAAAACAATAAAACAGCACTTCCAATGCTAGCCTCAGCCTGCCCAGGTAAGCTGTTGAGAGTTTGTACGTAGATACAAGGATTCAGAAACCAATAAAACAGCACTTCCAATGTTAGCCTCGGCCTGTCTAGGTAAGCTGTAGAGAGTTTGTATGTAGATACAAGGATTCAGAAACCAATAAAACAGCACTTCCAATGTTAGCCTCAGCATGCCCAGGTAAGCTGTAGAGAGTTTGTATGTAGATACAAGGATTCAGAAACCAATAAAACAGCACTTCCAATGTTAGCCTCGGCCTGCCCAGGTAAGCTCTAGGGAGTTTGTATGTAGATACAAGGATTCAGAAACCAATAAAACAGCACTTCCAATGTTAGCCTCAGCCTGCCCAGGTAAGCTCTAGGGAGTTTGTACGTAGATACAAGGATTCAGAAACCAATAAAACAGCACTTCCAATGCTAGCCTCAGCCTGCCCAGGTAAGCTGTAGAGAGTTTGTATGTAGATACAAGGATTCAGAAACCAATAAAACAGCACTTCCCATGTTAGCCTCGGCCTGCCCAGGTAAGCTCTAGGGAGTTTGTATGTAGATACAAGGATTCAGAAACCAATAAAACAGCACTTCCAATGCTAGCCTCGGCCTGCCCAGGTAAGCTGTAGAGAGTTTGTACGTAGATACAAGGATTCAGAAACCAATAAAACAGCACTTCCAATGTTAGCCTCGGCCTGCCCAGGTAAGCTGTA
The DNA here is from genome assembly GCA_964019695.1 of Loripinus fragilis. Lineage (NCBI taxonomy): Eukaryota > Metazoa > Mollusca > Bivalvia > Lucinida > Lucinidae > Loripinus > Loripinus fragilis. The sequence goes on along the minus strand of CAXHUL010000237.1, from coordinate 114,617 downwards.
GAGAGTTTGTATGTAGATACAAGGATTCAGAAACCAATAAAACAGCACTTCCAATGCTAGCCTCGGCCTGCCCAGGTAAGCTGTAGAGAGTTTGTACGTAGATACAAGGATTCAGAAACCAATAAAACAGCACTTCAAATGTTAGCCTCGGCCTGCCAAGGTAAGCTGTAGAGAGTTTGTAGGTAGATACAAGGATTCAGAAACCAATAAAACAGCACTTCCAATGCTAGCCTCGGCCTGCCCAGGTAAGATGTAGAGAGTTTGTATGTAGATACAAGGATTCAGAAACCAATAAAACAGCACTTCCAATGTTAGCCTCAGCATGTCCAGATAAGCTGTAGAGAGTTTGTACGTAGATACAAGGATTCAGAAACCAATAAAACAGCACTTCCAATGCTAGCCTCAGCCTGCCCAGGTAAGCTCTAGGGAGTTGGTACGTAGATACAAGGATTCAGAAACCAATAAAACAGCACTTCCAATGTAAGCCTCAGCATGCCCAGGTAAGCTCTAGGGAGTTTGTATGTAGATACAAGGATTCAGAAACCAATAAAACAGCACCTCCAATGTTAGCCTCAGCCTGCCAAGGTAAGCTGTAGAGAGTTTGTATGTAGATACAAGGATTCAGAAACCAATAAAACAGCACTTCCAATGTTAGCCTCAGCATGCCCAGGTAAGCTGTAGAGAGTTTGTATGTAGATACAAGGATTCAGAAACCAATAAAACAGCACTTCCAATGCTAGCCTCAGCCTGGCCAGGGAAGCTGTAGGGAGTTTGTACGTAGATACAAGGATTCAGAAACCAATAAAACAGCACTTCAAATGTTAGCCTCGGCCTGTCTAGGTAAGCTGTAGAGAGTTTGTATGTAGATACAAGGATTCAGAAACCAATAAAACAGCACTTCCAATGTTAGCCTCAGCATGCCCAGGTAAGCTGTAGAGAGTTTGTATGTAGATACAAGGATTCAGAAACCAATAAAACAGCACTTCCAATGTTAGCCTCGGCCTGCCCAGGTAAGCTGTAGAGAGTTTGTACGGAGATACAAGGATTCAGAAACCAATAAAACAGCACTTCCCATGTAAGCCTCGGCCTGCCCAGGTAAGCTGTAGAGAGTTTGTACGTAGATACAAGGATTCAGCAACCAATAAAACAGCACTTCCAATGCTAGCCTCAGCCTGCCCAGGTAAGCTGTAGAGAGTTTGTACGTAGATAGAAGGATTCAGAAACCAATAAAACAGCACTTCCCATGTTAGCCTCGGCCTGCCCAGGTAAGCTGTAGAGAGTTTGTACGTAGATATAAGGATTCAGAAACCAATAAAACAGCACTTCCAATGCTAGCCTCAGCCTGCCCAGGTAAGCTGTAGGGAGTTTGTACGTAGATATAAGGATTCAGAAACCAATAAAACAGCACTTCCCATGTTAGCCTCGGCCTGCCCAGGTAAGCTGTAGAGAGTTTGTATGTAGATACAAGGATTCAGAAACCAATAAAACAGCACTTCCAATGTTAGCCTCAGCCTGCCCAGGTAAGCTGTAGAGAGTTTGTATGTAGATACAAGGATTCAGAAACCAATAAAACAGCACTTCCAATGTTAGCCTCCCGCCAGCCCAGGTAAGCTGTAGAGAGTTTGTATGTAGATACAAGGATTCAGAAACCAATAAAACAGCACTTCCAATGTTAGCCTCCCGCCTGCCCAGATAAGCTGTAGAGAGTTTGTACGTAGATACAAGGATTCAGAAACCAATAAAACAGCACTTCCAATGCTAGCCTCAGCCTGCCCAGGTAAGCTGTAGAGAGTTTGTATGTAGATACAAGGATTCAGAAACCAATAAAACAGCACTTCCCATGTTAGCCTCGGCCTGCCCAGGTAAGCTCTAGGGAGTTTGTATGTAGATACAAGGATTCAGAAACCAATAAAACAGCACTTCCAATGCTAGCCTCGGCCTGCCCAGGTAAGCTGTAGAGAGTTTGTACGTAGATACAAGGATTCAGAAACCAATAAAACAGCACTTCCAATGTTAGCCTCGGCCTGCCAAGGTAAGCTGTAGGGAGTTTGTACGTAGATACAAGGATTCAGAAACCAATAAAACAACACTTCCAATGCTAGCCTCGGCCTGCCCAGGTAAGCTGTAGAGAGTTTGTATGTAGAAGATACAAGGATTCAGAAACCAATAAAACAGCACTTCCAATGTAAGCCTCACCATGCCCAGGTAAGCTGTAGAGAGTTTGTACGTAGATACAAGGATTCAGAAACCAATAAAACAGCACTTCCAATGCTAGCCTCAGCCTGCCCAGGTAAGCTCTAGGGAGTTGGTACGTAGATACAAGGATTCAGAAACCAATAAAACAGCACTTCCAATGTTAGCCTCAGCATGCCCAGGTAAGCTCTAGGGAGTTTGTATGTAGATACAAGGATTCAGAAATCTATAAAACAGCACCTCCAATGTTAGCCTCAGCCTGCCCAGGTAAGCTGTAGAGAGTTTGTATGTAGATACAAGGATTCAGAAACCAATAAAACAGCACTTCCAATGTTAGCCTCAGCATGCCCAGGTAAGCTGTAGAGAGTTTGTATGTAGATACAAGGATTCAGAAACCAATAAAACAGCACTTCCAATGCTAGCCTCAGCCTGCCCAGGTAAGCTGTAGAGAGTTTGTATATAGATACAAGGATTCAGAAACCAATAAAACAGCACTTCCAATGTTAGCCTCAGCCTGCCCAGGTAAGCTGTAGAGAGTTTGTATGTAGATACAAGGATTCAGAAACCAATAAAACAGCACTTCCAATGCTAGCCTCAGCCTGCCCAGGTAAGCTGTAGGGAGTTTGTATGTAGATACAAGGATTAAGAAACCAATAAAACAGCACTTCCAATGCTAGCCTCAGCCTGCCCAGGTAAGCTGTAGGGAGTTTGTATGTAGATACAAGGATTAAGAAACCAATAAAACAGCACTTCCAATGCTAGCCTCGGCCTGCATAGGTAAGCTGTAGAGAGTTTGTATGTAGATACAAGGATTCAGAAACCAATAAAACAGCACTTCCAATGTTAGCCTCCCGCCTGCCCAGGTAAGCTGTAGAGAGTTTGTATGTAGATACAAGGATTCAGAAACCAATAAAACAGCACTTCCAATGTTAGCCTCCCGCCTGCCCAGATAAGCTGTAGAGAGTTTGTACGTAGATACAAGGATTCAGAAACCAATAAAACAGCACTTCCAATGCTAGCCTCGGCCTGCCCAGGTAAGCTGTAGAGAGTTTGTATGTAGATACAAGGATTCAGAAACCAATAAAACAGCACTTCCAATGTTAGCCTCAGCATGCCCAGATAAGCTGTAGAGAGTTTATACGTAGATACAAGGATTCAGAAACCAATAAAACAGCACTTCCAATGCTAGCCTCAGCCTGCCCAGGTAAGCTCTAGGGAGTTGGTACGTAGATACAAGGATTCAGAAATCAATAAAACAGCACTTCCAATGTTAGCCTCAGCATGCCCAGGTAAGCTCTAGGGAGTTTGTATGTAGATACAAGGATTCAGAAACCAATAAAACAGCACCTCCAATGTTAGCCTCAGCCTGCCCAGGTAAGCTGTAGAGAGTTTGTATGTAGATACAAGGATTCAGAAACCAATAAAACAGCACTTCCAATGTTAGCCTCAGCATGCCCAGGTAAGCTGTAGAGAGTTTGTATGTAGATACAAGGATTCAGAAACCAATAAAACAGCACTTCCAATGCTAGCCTCAGCCTGCCCAGGTAAGCTGTAGGGAGTTTGTACGTAGATACAAGGATTCAGAAACCAATAAAACAGCACTTCCCATGTTAGCCTCGGCCTGCCCAGGTAAGCTCTAGGGAGTTTGTATGAAGATACAAGGATTCAGAAACCAATAAAACAGCACTTCCAATGTTAGCCTCGGCCTGCCCAGGTAAGCTGTAGAGAGTTTGTAGATACAAGGATTCAGAAACCAATAAAACAGCACTTCCAATGCTAGCCTCGGCCTGCCCAGGTAAGCTGTAGAGAGTTTGTACGTAGATACAAGGATTCAGAAACCAATAAAACAGCACTTCCAATGTTAGCCTCGGCCTGCCAAGGTAAGCTGTAGAGAGTTTGTACGTAGATACAAGGATTCAGAAACCAATAAAACAGCACTTCCAATGCTAGCCTCGGCCTGCCCAGGTAAGCTGTAGAGAGTTTGTATGTAGATACAAGGATTCAGAAACCAATAAAACAGCACTTCCAATGTTAGCCTCAGTATGCCCAGATAAGCTGTAGAGAGTTTGTATGTAGATACAAGGATTCAGAATCCAATAAAACAGCACTTCCAATGTTAGCCTCGGCCTGCCCAGGTAAGCTGTAGAGAGTTTGTATGTAGATACAAGGATTCAGAAACCAATAAAACAGCACTTCCAATGTTAGCCTCAGCCTGCCCAGGTAAACTGTAGGGAGTTTGTACGTAGATACAAGGATTAAGAAACCAATAAAACAGCACTTCCAATGTTAGCCTCAGCCTGCCCAGATAAGCTGTAGAGAGTTTGTACGTAGATACAAGGATTCAGAAACCAATAAAACAGCACTTCCAATGCTAGCCTCAGCCTGCCCAGGTAAGCTCTAGGGAGTTGGTACGTAGATACAAGGATTCAGAAACCAATAAAACAGCACTTCCAATGTTAGCCTCAGCATGCCCAGGTAAGCTCTAGGGAGTTTGTATGTAGATACAAGGATTCAGAAACCAATAAAACAGCACCTCCAATGTTAGCCTCAGCCTGCCCAGGTAAGCTGTAGAGAGTTTGTATGTAGATACAAGGATTCAGAAACCAATAAAACAGCGCTTCCAATGTTAGCCTCAGCATGCCCAGGTAAGCTGTAGAGAGTTTGAATGTAGATACAAGGATTCAGAAACCAATAAAACAGCACTTCCAATGCTAGCCTCAGCCTGCCCAGGTAAGCTGTAGGGAGTTTGTACGTAGATACAAGGATTCAGAAATCAATAAAACAGCACTTCAAATGTTAGCCTCGGCCTGTCCAGGTAAGCTGTAGAGAGTTTGTATGTAGATACAAGGATTCAGAAACCAATAAAACAGCACTTCCAATGTTAGCCTCGGCCTGCCCAGGTAAGCTGTAGGGAGTTTGTATGTAGATACAAGGATTCAGAAACCAATAAAACAGCACTTCCAATGCTAGCCTCGGCCTGCCCAGGTAAGTTGTAGAGAGTTTGTATGTAGATACAAGGATTCAGAAACCAATAAAACAGCACTTCCAATGTTAGCCTCGGCCTGCCCAGGTAAGCTCTAGGGAGTTGGTATGTAGATACAAGGATTCAGAAACCAATAAAACAGCACTTCCAATGTTAGCCTCGGCCTGCCCAGGTAAGCTGAAGAGAGATTGTACGTAGATACAAGGATTCAGAAACCAATAAAACAGCACTTCCAATGTTAGCCTCGGCCTGCCCAGATAAGCTGTAGAGAGTTTGTACGGAGATACAAGGATTCAGAAACCAATAAAACAGCACTTCCCATGTTAGCCTCGGCCTGCCCAGGTAAGCTGTAGAGAGTTTGTACGTAGATACAAGGATTCAGAAACCAATAAAACAGCACTTCCAATGCTAGCCTCAGCCTGCCCAGGTAAGCTGTAGAGAGTTTGTACGTAGATACAAGGATTCAGAAACCAATAAAACAGCACTTCCCATGTTAGCCTCGGCCTGCCCAGGTAAGCTGTAGAGAGTTTGTACGTAGATACAAGGATTCAGAAAACAATAAAACAGCACTTCCAATGCTAGCCTCAGCCTGCCCAGGTAAGCTGTTGAGAGTTTGTACGTAGATACAAGGATTCAGAAACCAATAAAACAGCACTTCCAATGTTAGCCTCGGCCTGTCTAGGTAAGCTGTAGAGAGTTTGTATGTAGATACAAGGATTCAGAAACCAATAAAACAGCACTTCCAATGTTAGCCTCAGCATGCCCAGGTAAGCTGTAGAGAGTTTGTATGTAGATACAAGGATTCAGAAACCAATAAAACAGCACTTCCAATGTTAGCCTCGGCCTGCCCAGGTAAGCTGAAGAGAGTTTGTATGGAGATACAAGGATTCAGAAACCAATAAAACAGCACTTCCCATGTAAGCCTCGGCCTGCCCAGGTAAGCTGTAGAGAGTTTGTACGTAGATACAAGGATTCAGCAACCAATAAAACAGCACTTCCAATGCTAGCCTCAGCCTGCCCAGGTAAGCTGTAGAGAGTTTGTACGTAGATACAAGGATTCAGAAACCAATAAAACAGCACTTCCCATGTTAGCCTCGGCCTGCCCAGGTAAGCTGTAGAGAGTTTGTACGTAGATATAAGGATTCAGAAACCAATAAAACAGCACTTCCAATGCTAGCCTCAGCCTGCCCAGGTAAGCTGTAGGGAGTTTGTACGTAGATATAAGGATTCAGAAACCAATAAAACAGCACTTCCAATGCTAGCCTCAGCCTGCCCAGGTAAGCTCTAGGGAGTTGGTACGTAGATACAGGGATTCAGAAACCAATAAAACAGCACTTCCAATGTTAGCCTCGGCCTGCCCAGATAAGCTGTAGAGAGTTTGTACGGAGATACAAGGATTCAGAAATCAATAAAACAGCACTTCCCATGTTAGCCTTGGCCTGCCCAGGTAAGCTGTAGAGAGTTTGTATGTAGATACAAGGATTCAGAAACCAATAAAACAGCACTTCCAATGTTAGCCTCAGCCTGCCCAGGTAAGCTGTAGAGAGTTTGTATGTAGATACAAGGATTCAGAAACCAATAAAACAGCACTTCCAATGTTAGCCTCCCGCCTGCCCAGGTAAGCTGTAGAGAGTTTGTATGTAGATACAAGGATTCAGAAACCAATAAAACAGCACTTCCAATGTTAGCCTCCCGCCTGCCCAGATAAGCTGTAGAGAGTTTGTACGTAGATACAAGGATTCAGAAACCAATAAAACAGCACTTCCAATGCTAGCCTCAGCCTGCCCAGGTAAGCTGTAGAGAGTTTGTATGTAGATACAAGGATTCAGAAACCAATAAAACAGCACTTCCCATGTTAGCCTCGGCCTGCCCAGGTAAGCTCTAGGGAGTTTGTATGTAGATACAAGGATTCAGAAACCAATAAAACAGCACTTCCAATGCTAGCCTCGGCCTGCCCAGGTAAGCTGTAGAGAGTTTGTACGTAGATACAAGGATTCAGAAACCAATAAAACAGCACTTCCAATGTTAGCCTCAGCCTGCCCAGGTAAGCTGTAGGGAGTTTGTATGTAGATACAAGGATTAAGAAACCAATAAAACAGCACTTCCAATGCTAGCCTCGGCCTGCCCAGGTAAGCTGTAGAGAGTTTGTATGTAGATACAAGGATTCAGAAACCAATAAAACAGCACTTCCAATGTTAGCCTCCCGCCTGCCCAGGTAAGCTGTAGAGAGTTTGTATGTAGATACAAGGATTCAGAAACCAATAAAACAGCACTTCCAATGTTAGCCTCCCGCCTGCCCAGATAAGCTGTAGAGAGTTTGTACGTAGATACAAGGATTCAGAAACCAATAAAACAGCACTTCCAATGCTAGCCTCGGCCTGCCCAGGTAAGCTGTAGAGAGTTTGTATGTAGATACAAGGATTCAGAAACCAATAAAACAGCACTTCCAATGTTAGCCTCAGCATGCCCAGATAAGCTGTAGAGAGTTTATACGTAGATACAAGGATTCAGAAACCAATAAAACAGCACTTCCAATGCTAGCCTCAGCCTGCCCAGGTAAGCTCTAGGGAGTTGGTACGTAGATACAAGGATTCAGAAATCAATAAAACAGCACTTCCAATGTTAGCCTCAGCATGCCCAGGTAAGCTCTAGGGAGTTTGTATGTAGATACAAGGATTCAGAAACCAATAAAACAGCACCTCCAATGTTAGCCTCAGCCTGCCCAGGTAAGCTGTAGAGAGTTTGTATGTAGATACAAGGATTCAGAAACCAATAAAACAGCACTTCCAATGTTAGCCTCAGCATGCCCAGGTAAGCTGTAGAGAGTTTGTATGTAGATACAAGGATTCAGAAACCAATAAAACAGCACTTCCAATGCTAGCCTCAGCCTGCCCAGGTAAGCTGTAGGGAGTTTGTACGTAGATACAAGGATTCAGAAACCAATAAAACAGCACTTCCCATGTTAGCCTCGGCCTGCCCAGGTAAGCTCTAGGGAGTTTGTATGAAGATACAAGGATTCAGAAACCAATAAAACAGCACTTCCAATGTTAGCCTCGGCCTGCCCAGGTAAGCTGTAGAGAGTTTGTAGATACAAGGATTCAGAAACCAATAAAACAGCACTTCCAATGCTAGCCTCGGCCTGCCCAGGTAAGCTGTAGAGAGTTTGTACGTAGATACAAGGATTCAGAAACCAATAAAACAGCACTTCCAATGTTAGCCTCGGCCTGCCAAGGTAAGCTGTAGAGAGTTTGTACGTAGATACAAGGATTCAGAAACCAATAAAACAGCACTTCCAATGCTAGCCTCGGCCTGCCCAGGTAAGCTGTAGAGAGTTTGTATGTAGATACAAGGATTCAGAAACCAATAAAACAGCACTTCCAATGTTAGCCTCAGTATGCCCAGATAAGCTGTAGAGAGTTTGTATGTAGATACAAGGATTCAGAAACCAATAAAACAGCACTTCCAATGTTAGCCTCGGCCTGCCCAGGTAAGCTGTAGAGAGTTTGTATGTAGATACAAGGATTCAGAAACCAATAAAACAGCACTTCCAATGTTAGCCTCAGCCTGCCCAGGTAAACTGTAGGGAGTTTGTACGTAGATACAAGGATTAAGAAACCAATAAAACAGCACTTCCAATGTTAGCCTCAGCCTGCCCAGATAAGCTGTAGAGAGTTTGTACGTAGATACAAGGATTCAGAAACCAATAAAACAGCACTTCCAATGCTAGCCTCAGCCTGCCCAGGTAAGCTCTAGGGAGTTGGTACGTAGATACAAGGATTCAGAAACCAATAAAACAGCACTTCCAATGTTAGCCTCAGCATGCCCAGGTAAGCTCTAGGGAGTTTGTATGTAGATACAAGGATTCAGAAACCAATAAAACAGCACCTCCAATGTTAGCCTCAGCCTGCCCAGGTAAGCTGTAGAGAGTTTGTATGTAGATACAAGGATTCAGAAACCAATAAAACAGCGCTTCCAATGTTAGCCTCAGCATGCCCAGGTAAGCTGTAGAGAGTTTGAATGTAGATACAAGGATTCAGAAACCAATAAAACAGCACTTCCAATGCTAGCCTCAGCCTGCCCAGGTAAGCTGTAGGGAGTTTGTACGTAGATACAAGGATTCAGAAATCAATAAAACAGCACTTCAAATGTTAGCCTCGGCCTTTCCAGGTAAGCTGTAGAGAGTTTGTATGTAGATACAAGGATTCAGAAACCAATAAAACAGCACTTCCAATGTTAGCCTCGGCCTGCCCAGGTAAGCTGTAGGGAGTTTGTATGTAGATACAAGGATTCAGAAACCAATAAAACAGCACTTCCAATGCTAGCCTCGGCCTGCCCAGGTAAGTTGTAGAGAGTTTGTATGTAGATACAAGGATTCAGAAACCAATAAAACAGCACTTCCAATGTTAGCCTCGGCCTGCCCAGGTAAGCTCTAGGGAGTTGGTATGTAGATACAAGGATTCAGAAACCAATAAAACAGCACTTCCAATGTTAGCCTCGGCCTGCCCAGGTAAGCTGAAGAGAGATTGTACGTAGATACAAGGATTCAGAAACCAATAAAACAGCACTTCCAATGTTAGCCTCGGCCTGCCCAGATAAGCTGTAGAGAGTTTGTACGGAGATACAAGGATTCAGAAACCAATAAAACAGCACTTCCCATGTTAGCCTCGGCCTGCCCAGGTAAGCTGTAGAGAGTTTGTACGTAGATACAAGGATTCAGAAACCAATAAAACAGCACTTCCAATGCTAGCCTCAGCCTGCCCAGGTAAGCTGTAGAGAGTTTGTACGTAGATACAAGGATTCAGAAACCAATAAAACAGCACTTCCCATGTTAGCCTCGGCCTGCCCAGGTAAGCTGTAGAGAGTTTGTACGTAGATACAAGGATTCAGAAAACAATAAAACAGCACTTCCAATGCTAGCCTCAGCCTGCCCAGGTAAGCTGTTGAGAGTTTGTACGTAGATACAAGGATTCAGAAACCAATAAAACAGCACTTCCAATGTTAGCCTCGGCCTGTCTAGGTAAGCTGTAGAGAGTTTGTATGTAGATACAAGGATTCAGAAACCAATAAAACAGCACTTCCAATGTTAGCCTCAGCATGCCCAGGTAAGCTGTAGAGAGTTTGTATGTAGATACAAGGATTCAGAAACCAATAAAACAGCACTTCCAATGTTAGCCTCGGCCTGCCCAGGTAAGCTGAAGAGAGTTTGTACGGAGATACAAGGATTCAGAAACCAATAAAACAGCACTTCCCATGTAAGCCTCGGCCTGCCCAGGTAAGCTGTAGAGAGTTTGTACGTAGATACAAGGATTCAGCAACCAATAAAACAGCACTTCCAATGCTAGCCTCAGCCTGCCCAGGTAAGCTGTAGAGAGTTTGTACGTAGATACAAGGATTCAGAAACCAATAAAACAGCACTTCCCATGTTAGCCTCGGCCTGCCCAGGTAAGCTGTAGAGAGTTTGTACGTAGATATAAGGATTCAGAAACCAATAAAACAGCACTTCCAATGCTAGCCTCAGCCTGCCCAGGTAAGCTGTAGGGAGTTTGTACGTAGATATAAGGATTCAGAAACCAATAAAACAGCACTTCCAATGCTAGCCTCAGCCTGCCCAGGTAAGCTCTAGGGAGTTGGTACGTAGATACAGGGATTCAGAAACCAATAAAACAGCACTTCCAATGTTAGCCTCGGCCTGCCCAGATAAGCTGTAGAGAGTTTGTACGGAGATACAAGGATTCAGAAATCAATAAAACAGCACTTCCCATGTTAGCCTCGGCCTGCCCAGGTAAGCTGTAGAGAGTTTGTTTGTAGATACAAGGATTCAGAAACCAATAAAACAGCACTTCCAATGTTAGCCTCAGCCTGCCCAGGTAAGCTGTAGAGAGTTTGTATGTAGATACAAGGATTCAGAAACCAATAAAACAGCACTTCCAATGTTAGCCTCCCGCCTGCCCAGGTAAGCTGTAGAGAGTTTGTATGTAGATACAAGGATTCAGAAACCAATAAAACAGCACTTCCAATGTTAGCCTCCCGCCTGCCCAGATAAGCTGTAGAGAGTTTGTACGTAGATACAAGGATTCAGAAACCAATAAAACAGCACTTCCAATGCTAGCCTCAGCCTGCCCAGGTAAGCTGTAGAGAGTTTGTATGTAGATACAAGGATTCAGAAACCAATAAAACAGCACTTCCCATGTTAGCCTCGGCCTGCCCAGGTAAGCTCTAGGGAGTTTGTATGTAGATACAAGGATTCAGAAACCAATAAAACAGCACTTCCAATGCTAGCCTCGGCCTGCCCAGGTAAGCTGTAGAGAGTTTGTACGTAGATACAAGGATTCAGAAACCAATAAAACAGCACTTCCAATGTTAGCCTCGGCCTGCCAAGGTAAGCTGTAGAGAGTTTGTACGTAGATACAAGGATTCAGAAACCAATAAAACAGCACTTCCAATGCTAGCCTCGGCCTGCCCAGGTAAGCTGTAGAGAGTTTGTATGTAGAAGATACAAGGATTAAGAAACCAATAAAACAGCACTTCCAATGCTAGCCTCAGCCTGCCCAGGTAAGCTGTAGGGAGTTTGTATGTAGATACAAGGATTAAGAAACCAATAAAACAGCACTTCCAATGCTAGCCTCGGCCTGCCCAGGTAAGCTGTAGAGAGTTTGTATGTAGATACAAGGATTCAGAAACCAATAAAACAGCACTTCCAATGTTAGCCTCCCGCCTGCCCAGGTAAGCTGTAGAGAGTTTGTATGTAGATACAAGGATTCAGAAACCAATAAAACAGCACTTCCAATGTTAGCCTCCCGCCTGCCCAGATAAGCTGTAGAGAGTTTGTACGTAGATACAAGGATTCAGAAACCAATAAAGCAGCACTTCCAATGCTAGCCTCGGCCTGCCCAGGTAAGCTGTAGAGAGTTTGTATGTAGATACAAGGATTCAGAAACCAATAAAACAGCACTTCCAATGTTAGCCTCAGCATGCCCAGATAAGCTGTAGAGAGTTTATACGTAGATACAAGGATTCAGAAACCAATAAAACAGCACTTCCAATGCTAGCCTCAGCCTGCCCAGGTAAGCTCTAGGGAGTTGGTACGTAGATACAAGGATTCAGAAATCAATAAAACAGCACTTCCAATGTTAGCCTCAGCATGCCCAGGTAAGCTCTAGGGAGTTTGTATGTAGATACAAGGATTCAGAAACCAATAAAACAGCACCTCCAATGTTAGCCTCAGCCTGCCCAGGTAAGCTGTAGAGAGTTTGTATGTAGATACAAGGATTCAGAAACCAATAAAACAGCACTTCCAATGTTAGCCTCAGCATGCCCAGGTAAGCTGTAGAGAGTTTGTATGTAGATACAAGGATTCAGAAACCAATAAAACAGCACTTCCAATGCTAGCCTCAGCCTGCCCAGGTAAGCTGTAGGGAGTTTGTACGTAGATACAAGGATTCAGAAACCAATAAAACAGCACTTCCCATGTTAGCCTCGGCCTGCCCAGGTAAGCTCTAGGGAGTTTGTATGAAGATACAAGGATTCAGAAACCAATAAAACAGCACTTCCAATGTTAGCCTCGGCCTGCCCAGGTAAGCTGTAGAGAGTTTGTAGATACAAGGATTCAGAAACCAATAAAACAGCACTTCCAATGCTAGCCTCGGCCTGCCCAGGTAAGCTGTAGAGAGTTTGTACGTAGATACAAGGATTCAGAAACCAATAAAACAGCACTTCACAATGTTAGCCTCGGCCTGCCAAGGTAAGCTGTAGAGAGTTTGTACGTAGATACAAGGATTCAGAAACCAATAAAACAGCACTTCCAATGTTAGCCTCAGTATGCCCAGATAAGCTGTAGAGAGTTTGTATGTAGATACAAGGATTCAGAAACCAATAAAACAGCACTTCCAATGTTAGCCTCGGCCTGCCCAGGTAAGCTGTAGAGAGTTTGTATGTAGATACAAGGATTCAGAAACCAATAAAACAGCACTTCCAATGTTAGCCTCAGCCTGCCCAGGTAAACTGTAGGGAGTTTGTACGTAGATACAAGGATTAAGAAACCAATAAAACAGCACTTCCAATGTTAGCCTCAGCCTGCCCAGATAAGCTGTAGAGAGTTTGTACGTAGATACAAGGATTCAGAAACCAATAAAACAGCACTTCCAATGCTAGCCTCAGCCTGCCCAGGTAAGCTCTAGGGAGTTGGTACGTAGATACAAGGATTCAGAAACCAATAAAACAGCACTTCCAATGTTAGCCTCAGCATGCCTAGGTAAGCTCTAGGGAGTTTGTATGTAGATACAAGGATTCAGAAACAAATAAAACAGCACCTCCAATGTTAGCCTCAGCCTGCCCAGGTAAGCTGTAGAGAGTTTGTATGTAGATACAAGGATTCAGAAACCAATAAAACAGCGCTTCCAATGTTAGCCTCAGCATGCCCAGGTAAGCTGTAGAGAGTTTGAATGTAGATACAAGGATTCAGAAACCAATAAAACAGCACTTCCAATGCTAGCCTCAGCCTGCCCAGGTAAGCTGTAGGGAGTTTGTACGTAGATACAAGGATTCAGAAATCAATAAAACAGCACTTCAAATGTTAGCCTCGGCCTGTCCAGGTAAGCTGTAGAGAGTTTGTATGTAGATACAAGGATTCAGAAACCAATAAAACAGCACTTCCAATGTTAGCCTCGGCCTGCCCAGGTAAGCTGTAGGGAGTTTGTATGTAGATACAAGGATTCAGAAACCAATAAAACAGCACTTCCAATGCTAGCCTCGGCCTGCCCAGGTAAGTTGTAGAGAGTTTGTATGTAGATACAAGGATTCAGAAACCAATAAAACAGCACTTCCAATGTTAGCCTCGGCCTGCCCAGGTAAGCTCTAGGGAGTTGGTATGTAGATACAAGGATTCAGAAACCAATAAAACAGCACTTCCAATGTTAGCCTCGGCCTGCCCAGGTAAGCTGTAGAGAGTTTGTACGTAGATACAAGGATTCAGAAACCAATAAAACAGCACTTCCAATGTTAGCCTCGGCCTGCCCAGATAAGCTGTAGAGAGTTTGTACGGAGATACAAGGATTCAGAAACCAATAAAACAGCACTTCCCATGTTAGCCTCGGCCTGCCCAGGTAAGCTGTAGAGAGTTTGTACGTAGATACAAGGATTCAGAAACCAATAAAACAGCACTTCCAATGCTAGCCTCAGCCTGCCCAGGTAAGCTGTAGAGAGTTTGTACGTAGATACAAGGATTCAGAAACCAATAAAACAGCACTTCCCATGTTAGCCTCGGCCTGCCCAGGTAAGCTGTAGAGAGTTTGTACGTAGATACAAGGATTCAGAAAACAATAAAACAGCACTTCCAATGCTAGCCTCAGCCTGCCCAGGTAAGCTGTTGAGAGTTTGTACGTAGATACAAGGATTCAGAAACCAATAAAACAGCACTTCCAATGTTAGCCTCGGCCTGCCCAGGTAAGCTGTAGAGAGTTTGTACGTAGATACAAGGATTCAGAAACCAATAAAACAGCACTTCCAATGCTAGCCTCAGCCTGCCCAGGTAAGCTCTAGGGAGTTGGTACGTAGATACAGGGATTCAGAAACCAATAAAACAGCACTTCCAATGTTAGCCTCGGCCTGCCCAGATAAGCTGTAGAGAGTTTGTACGGAGATACAAGGATTCAGAAACCAATAAAACAGCACTTCCAATGCTAGCCTCGGCCTGCCCAGGTAAGCTGTAGAGAGTTTGTATGTAGATACAAGGATTCAGAAACCAATAAAACAGCACTTCCCATGTTAGCCTCGGCCTGCCCAGGTAAGCTGTAGAGAGTTTGTACGGAGATACAAGGATTCAGAAACCAATAAAACAGCACATCCAATGTTAGCCTCGGCCTGCCCAGATAAGCTGTAGAGAGTTTGTACGGAGATACAAGGATTCAGAAACCAATAAAACAGCACTTCCCATGTTAGCCTCAGCCTGCCCAGGTAAGCTGTAGAGAGTTTGTACGTAGATACAAGGATTCAGAAACCAATAAAACAGCACTTCCCATGTTAGCCTCGGCCTGCCCAGATAAGCTGTAGAGAGTTTGTACGGAGATACAAGGATTCAGAAACCAATAAAACAGCACTTCCAATGTTAGCCTCAGTATGCCCAGATAAGCTGTAGAGAGTTTGTACGTAGATACAAGGATTCAGAAACCAATAAACACGGGGGTAATACCAATTTCGCTATTTTTGCTAGCGACCGGGACGGTACTGCGTAAAGCTGCTATCGACCGAGGAGTACGGCTTGCGACCGGTCGGTACGGCTGTCGGTATAGGGGGGTCGCGAGTTGAACGCTTCTGGAGGGGTCATAGCGTATGTTTTATCGTCTACACACGCTATAGAGTTTTTCCAAGAGGACATGTGCTATTTGTCTGATTAGTTATTCAGAGTTTGTGACTTAGAAAAACCCTATAAATTAAAGGTTCTCTCGAAAAATCCATTTTTCATAGATTATCATTAATCTAACGTATTAAGAATGATGCAAAAACAACGAAACGCCCTATATATGTTATTTGTCATTTGAGCTTCTTCAATCAAGTGCGAATGGCATTTTTTTTGCACTATGGGAGATTTTATGGACCCTAGAAAAATGCCATGATACGGCTGTCAACTACCAGTGATACGGCTGTCGAGGATTTCATATTCTGAATGATATGGCTGTCGACGAGATATGAAAAATATCTATCATGCACTGGGCTTAAAATACATGATTTATTCTATGGCTATAACTGAAATTTGTTTTTTCAGGCAGTTTCCACTAGCAGCAATGAACAAAATTGTAGGTTTTATGCGGATTGGTATCTAAAAGGCGCAACATTCACAAATAATAACTACATTCTATCTCTCCCATATATTTAAATCCACACGGCAGGCCAGTGAAACAAACTCATAGGTTAAGATAGACTTTGAGCGTAAAATTGTAAACATTTTCTAATCCATCAGTTTTAACATACGTTTTGGTGCACAATAGAAGCGTCTTAATGAGACGGTTATTTTGGGCACCAACAGCATATGAGCCGTGACATGTGATTTCCAACAATGTGGCATTTTGACAAATGTAGACTCAGACAATCCTGTGCAGCCTCATCTTAAGCTTAGAAATTCCAAATGATGTTCGGTCTGTAGCTTAACAGTAATAGAATACTCAAGCGACTAGCAAAGGCTCTGATCAGACTGCACATATGCACAGGAGGGGCTGAGCCTTTGCTGGTCGCACAAACCGCGTTGTTGGAAATCCCATGCCGCGGCTCAATTATGTTTTGGTTTAGAAATTAGAAAAAATATTTTGGTTGCCCTCTATAAACTTAAAACCTGGCCCAAAATTACAATGCCTCCTTATTGTTAAGGAAGACTTAAGTTAAGTATTGATATTTCAACATGCTATATATTAAATGCTAAATAAATTGACAGGATCGGTGCATTACTTGTGGTCAAAGATATCTTTGTGAGCTACAGAAAAAATGAAACTATTTTGTTTTTACTCAGTTTGAAACGTTATTTTTGTCATCCTAAACAATCAATACTTGATAAAACTGCAAAATCTATGTTAAAGGAATAGGATTGCAAATAAGTGTAGAAACTATTGAAGAATGATGTTGGAAAAACATGGCACTTCAAGTTTAAATCCAAAAACGAAACAAAAAATATTAAGGCTAGGTGAGCCATTTCGAAAAAATTAACGTTGACGTAAAGCATTTTTGAGGGGGCGGGATGAGCACAGAACTTCAAGCCTTTGTGGAGTGAGCACATTTCTTAACAAATTATCTCCTGCACAACACGCTTATTTTTAAAAAAAGCGAGCACCCATTTACAAACTGTAAGGTTAAAATAATTGCATACGCGGATCCAGATTGTTGCTACAAGGGGAGGGGACCAGGTGTTTTGCTGGCGGACGGATGAATGCTGGTTGGACAGCTTTTTGAATTGTCGGGGGGGGGGGGGGGGGGGGAGGGAGGGGGTCAATACCTGTATTCCTAAGCAAACCTACATCCATGTGATCTGCCAAGACGCGCGCGCGCATGTGTGTGTTTGTCTGTGTATGTAGGGTGTCCAGAACCCCATTCCCCTCCTCTTGATCCGTATATATTGGACACATGTGATTGTTTGTGCTACTATGTCACACGCTAGGGATGTCGTCTATAAGAGTGAAATTCTCGGGGTTGCTGTACATTCATGCGTGCTTCCAGAGGGGGAGGGGTGCGGACCCATGGAAAATCACAATACTATAGGGTTCCTTAGCAATACTGGTTCGGAGCCCACTAAAACTCGCAAAGCTACGAAGTCAGCATTTAATGTTGGGCCACAATCGGCCGGCCAGCGAAACGCCATTTCAATGGCTAAACCGCTGCAGGGCCGATAATAGCCCGCTCTCTAGACAAACGTTTCTGGATCCGCGCATGACATTTTAAGAGAAATTTCTTTTGCAGTATAACGGAACTTTTGATATACCCACCTGCAAGTATCAACTTTTACAAAAAATGGCCTACGCAAAGCTTATACAAATTGTTATTGTCTTGAGCAAGGGCAACATTGTTTTTTTGACAGACAGACATACATTCATCAATGCAGACAGGCTAGCCAGGACTTCTTAGAACCTGAACTACACCGATGGTCCGAAATCCCAACCACTTTCTTTCTTTGTATTCGACCATTCGGAACGTTTTGACATTGGAACGAGTCGGGCAAAATGGTTTGTGATAGACAGAAACACAGACAGACAGGCAGGGGCATGGTTAAGTGATTTAACCAGCTAAGCTGCTCCCTAGCTACCCCGGTGGTCTCAATTGTAAGACTCCTTCCGCTGTTTACTCTGGTAGGGACTATAGGTATACCCGCTCACTGTCCGACCGTTCATCTGTCTGTCCGCTGTAATCTAGAACCTGATATAACTAAAAAAAACTATTCAAACTTGCTTCATGAAACTTGGTATGTGATTAAGTGGCAATATGCTAATTATGAACGTTATTTTTTCGCCGTTGCAAGAACATTGCGTTTACTATGGTAACAGAAATAGTCAAATTGTTGCGAAAACAAACTTATCCCAGATAAAAGCTAGCTTGATGAAATTTGGTATGTGAACAGGTGCTGGTTATGCACGTCATTTTTGACGTCACATAAAATTGATTGTGGTGTGGTTGCTATGGTAACAGAAATTGCCAAAATGGTGTATCGGTAGGTAGTGACTCACGCGTTGGTGACAACACCTGCGCTTGTTTTGTTTTTTTTTTTGTTTTTTTGTTTTTTAAACCAACTCGGGCCAGTAAAGTAAATCAGAGGTCTAGGCTGATTTCAAAAGAAAAGTAGATGTCAAAAATCAAGATTAGCCTTTATTCACATTCATATTCAAAGTGTTTTGACTAGAGGCGTGCCTATAAGCAGTCACAAATGTGGCAATACCACACGCGTCACACTTCTTGTTACATGCAAACGAGCCAAACTTCGAAAGTATCCCAGCCACTGGGCGTAGACAACTATATCCTTGTAAATTAGGACTGATTAGATTGATTTGCGTTAAAATAATTCTCATTCCAAGACCATTGTTCATGTACATGTTTGTTATCCTTCTTCTTATAATAAAGCTTGACTGATTTGACATCTTCCCGTAAATTGTGTTTATTGCTAAAATAATGGGCTAGGCTTGAAACTGTATAGTTTACGTCTAATTATATTTCGGTTCTGTTCTGTTCTGTGTCTCTTCAGGTTAAAGCACTAGTTGTGCACATCCCTGGATTTTCGGTGACTTACTTGGCTACTATGTTGGTCAACCAAATGTAGGAATACTGGCCAACATGAAACAAATCAAGGGTGCAAATTTACATTGAGAAAGAGCTAAAAATGTAATAGAAACATATAAAACTTATCAAAATAGATCTACTTCAATGGTGTTCGAAGCTGTCTTAGTGAAGAAACTCTGTTCTGACACTGTGATGAAAATATTCCATTAGCGAATTAAGAATATCTCCATGGCACGAGAAAATGTAAGTTTCACAAGGTATTATTAAAAAGTGAAAAGTAATTATCGGGGGGGGGGGGGGGGGGGGGGAGGGGAGGGGGGGATGAATTGACGTGTACACCAAAAAAGCACGGGCGTACAACTCGGGCAGCGTGGGACAGGATGCTCTACCAGGACCCTTGCATCTGCTGGTTCAATTTGTAGCGATACTATAAAAAATCCTAAAATGACCTGAAAAGAAGAAGCCCAATTTTTACTCCCCCCCCCCCCCCCCCCCAACACACACACATACCTGCGTAGGCGCAATACACAAAGGATCGGTATTTGAAAAATGCTTCCTATCAGAGGTAATCACCCCCATCACCCTAAACACAAAATTTGCCCCCTTATCCCGCCCACAAAAATATATCAGACTCCCCTACGCCCTACCCCCTCCCCCTCTGCATGCTTTACCATAACATAGACTCGTCTGATCAATGGCGGGTCCAGGGGGATTCAGGGGGTTCGCTTTGAATTAAAATTATTTCATTTTCATGAAGAATTTTCAGAAAAACTATCAGGTAAAGTTAACAAATCCCCCCTCTATGAAAATTTGAACCCCTATCAAGAAATCCAGGATCCGCACTTGCTGATCTGCCTAGCAGGCACACATCGCTGACTCAGCATAGAATCAACATTGATTCAACCCCATACATTGAATCAATGTTGAGTCAAGGTTATGTGCCTGCTTGGTGATCACCGGTATATACTCAGAAAGTCAACAGGAAATGGGATAACTGCGAGAATATTACGGTTTATAGAGGCTTTGCAGTATACATCAGGCACAAACCAAGAAAATGGTCATTCAGCGTCTCTATTGTCGCATGTTCAGCCCGAACAGGCAGGTTTAGATAAACAATTTTTGGAGAGTAAAATATTATCTACCCGTTTAAACATACGTTGGTGCTCTAAATAACTGTCTCATTGAGACGGTTCTTTTGAGTACCCACAACAAATATTTTGATCGAGAAATAAGAAAATTAATTTTATGCTACGCAGTCTTAACAAAATGTCTGAACACTGGTCACATTGGCAGAAGTTTCTGTTTATTTGTTTGATTTGATTCAACACTTTTTCAGTTATGTCCGTACGGGTCTTCTTTGGTTGAACCACTACTAATCAAGGATTAATGTGACTTGCTCAAGGACACCACGCCAGTGAGGCTCGAACCCGCAGCCCTTCAGTCTTTAGACATGCACATTACCACTGAGCCATTTCGCTCCCAGCAATTTCGGATGAGAATGTGCAAATGCACACACGTCTAAACATTTGCTGTACTTATATGCAAAAACTGCCGTTTTCCGCTTTACATTTAACATGCAGAAGTAAGTGAGCATGGTCAGGAAATACCACAATCACACAATGCAGGCTAACCCACAGTTACACGAGGAAGAGCCGCAGAACACAGTCACATGACATAGGGAAGACAATTAAACCAAAGCAACCATCTCTCTCTTCCTCGTCAATATAATTGCAAAACTAGAAAACACATGACTGATTATGCAAATTAATAGTTCCTTACAAGCTGTAGTCCAATATGTTAATCCAAACGGCTCGTACCAATCACAGTGGCGGCTCAGATTGGTACAGCGTTGGACTGGGGATCGAATGGTATATAGTTCGAAAGTCGTCAGAGACAGTGAGCTATTTCCTTGAGCCAGACACTATAACCGCTGTTTAGTGCTAGTTCAACCCAGGAAGACTGGAAATGGTCCAAGTATGACTAAAAACTGTTGACAGGGTCCTAAACATGACCACAAACTAAATGACGTAGAAAATTAGATTTTTCAGTGTTAAACTGTTAATTTTCCAGCAACGAAATCTGTTTACATTCTCGTTGAATCGTCGACATCCGTATCCAGTAAACGGCGACAACCGTACCCAGCAAATTTAATGTTCGTCGACAGCAGTATCACAAAAATATAAAAATACCACAGAGGCATATAACAACATGAAACATTCACAGATTAAAGGTAATCATGTAAGTTTATTATATATCTGCATCATATCGCCTCGATTTGCAAATTTTCTTGGGAATACATATTTTATTTAGGTTTTGGTGAATATCCGTTGAAGTACGCCCAGCGTTAAAACAGGCTAATAGCTAGGCCTGCAAATCATTTAAAACAATAGCAAGCTATCCAAGAAACGGTTTAAACATCAAAATGTAGGAACACACACTAAATTAGCACACTTACCGTCGAATTTGATGGTTTGTTTATCTGTCGACAGCCGTACCGACCGGTCGCAAGCCGTACTCCTCGGTCGATAGCAGCTTTACGCAGTACCGTCCCGGTCGCCAGCAAAAATAGCGAAATTGGTATTACCCCCGTGATAAAACAGCACTTCCAATGCTAGCCTTGGCCTGCCCAGGTAAGCTGTAGAGAGTTTGTATGTAGGTACAAGGATTCAGAAACCAATAAAACAGCACTTCCAATGTTAGCCTCGGCCTGCCCAGATAAGCTGTAGAGAGTTTGTATGTAGATACAAGGATTCAGAAACCAATAAAACAGCACTTCCAATGTTAGCCTTGGCCTGCCCAGGTAAGCTGTAGAGAGTTTGTACGTAGATACAAGGATTCAGAAACCAATAAAACAGCACTTCCAATGTTAGCCTCGGCCTGCCCAGATAAGCTGTAGAGAGTTTGTACGGAGATACAAGGATTCAGAAACCAATAAAACAGCACTTCCCATGTTAGCCTCGGCCTGCCCAGGTAAGCTGTAGAGAGTTTGTACGTAGATACAAGGATTCAGAAACCAATAAAACAGCACTTCCAATGCTAGCCTCAGCCTGCCCAGGTAAGCTGTAGAGAGTTTGTACGTAGATACAAGGATTCAGAAACCAATAAAACAGCACTTCCCATGTTAGCCTCGGCCTGCCCAGGTAAGCTGTAGAGAGTTTGTACGTAGATACAAGGATTCAGAAACCAATAAAACAGTACTTCTGATGCTAGCCTCAGCCTGCCCAGGTAAGCTGTAGAGAGTTTGTACGTAGATACAAGGATTCAGAAACCAATAAAACAGCACTTCCAATGTTAGCCTCAGCCTGCCCAGGTAAGCTGTAGGGAGTTTGTACGTAGATATAAGGATTCAGAAACCAATAAAACAGCACTTCCAATGCTAGCCTCGGCCTGCCCAGATAAGCTGTAGGGAGTTTGTATGTAGATACAAGGATTCAGAAACCAATAAAACAGCACTTCACATGTTAGCCTCAGCCTGCCCAGGTAAGCTGTAGAGAGTTTGTACAGAGATACAAAAGGGAGCGCAGTGGTAGAGTGCTTGACTCGAGACCGAAGGGCCGCGGGTCCGAGCCTCACCGGCGTCACTGCGTTGTGGTCCTTGAGCAAGACACATTTATCCTAGCTTAGTACTGGTTCAACCCAGGAAGACACGTCCCGCGTAACTGAAAGATTGTTGAGTGGACGTAAAGAATCAAATCAAACAAACAAACAAGCAGAGATACAAGGATTCAGAAACCAATAAAACAGCACTTCCAATGCTAGCCTCGGCCTGCCCAGGTAAGCTGTAGAGAGTTTGTATGTAGATACAAGGATTCAGAAACCAATAAAACAGCACTTCCAATGCTAGCCTCAGCCTGCCCAGGTAAGCTCTAGGGAGTTTGTATGTAGATACAAGGATTCAGAAACCAATAAAACAGCACTTCCAATGTCAGCCTCACCATGCCCAGGTAAGCTGTAGAGAGTTTGTACGGAGATACAAGGATTCAGAAACCAATAAAACAGCACTTCCAATGTTAGCCTCGGCCTGCCCAGGTAAGCTCTAGGGAGTTTGTATGTAGATACAAGGATTCAGAAACCAATAAAACAGCACTTCCAATGCTAGCCTCGGCCTGCCCAGGTAAGCTGTAGAGAGTTTGTATGTAGATACAAGGATTCAGAAACCAATAAAACAGCACTTCCAATGTTAGCCTCGGCCTGCCCAGGTAAGCTGTAGAGAGTTTGTATGTAGATACAAGGATTCAGAAACCAATAAAACAGCACTTCCAATGCTAGCCTCGGCCTGCCCAGGTAAACTGTAGGGAGTTTGTATGTAGATACAAGGATTCAGAAACCAATAAAACAGCACTTCCAATGTTAGCCTCGGCCTGCCCAGGTAAGCTGTAGGGAGTTTGTATGTAGATACAAGGATTCAGAAACCAATAAAACAGCACTTCCAATGCTAGCCTCGGCCTGCCCAGATAAGCTGTAGAGAGTTTGTACGTAGATACAAGGATTCAGAAACCAATAAAACAGCACTTCCAATGTTAGCCTCCCGCCTGCCCAGGTAAGCTGTAGGGAGTTTGTACGTAGATACAAGGATTCAGAAACCAATAAAACAGCACTTCCAATGTTAGCCTCGGCCTGCCCAGGTAAGCTGTAGGGAGTTTGTATGTAGATACAAGGATTCAGAAACCAATAAAACAGCACTTCCAATGCTAGCCTCGGCCTGCCCAGGTAAGCTGTAGAGAGTTTGTATGTAGATACAAGGATTCAGAAACCAATAAAACAGCACTTCCAATGTTAGCCTCAGCATGCCCAGGTAAGCTGTAGAGAGTTTGTATGTAGATACAAGGATTCAGAAACCAATAAAACAGCACTTCCAATGTTAGCCTCGGCCTGCCCAGGTAAGCTGTAGAGAGTTTGTACGTAGATACAAGGATTCAGAAACCAATAAAACAGCACTTCAAATGCTAGCCTCGGCCTGCCCAGGTAAGCTGTAGAGAGTTTGTATGTAGATACAAGGATTCAGAAACCAATAAAACAGCACTTCAAATGTTAGCCTCCCGCCTGCCCAGGTAAGCTGTAGAGAGTTTGTACGTAGATACAAGGATTCAGAAACCAATAAAACAGCACTTCAAATGTTAGCCTCCCGCCTGCCCAGGTAAGCTGTAGAGAGTTTGTATGTAGATACAAGGATTCAGAAACCAATAAAACAGCACTTCCAATGTTAGCCTCCCGCCTGCCCAGGTAAGACCCTCAGCCGCCAATCACGACTTGTTGTCTGCTATCTCATCTGCTTATGCTCTTAGGTAGCTTATATTGCAAACAATAGGGACCCAGATCAGACTGCTCCCTTGGGAGCAGTCTGATCATGGTTTATATTGTTTGCTTTCATGGAAAACCCCGGTGGAAGACCATCTAACCTGCAGTGCGCTTGAATATATGCAGCAGCCGTAAAAAGCGGACAACATTTACAGAACAGCAAACTAGTGGCGGAATAATGGTTAAATGCAATATTGAGTTTTTGCTTTACGCCCTAGTCAACAGTTTTTGGAAGACTTCACCTATATTGAACTGTAATGGAGTTTCCTGCTGAAAGACTGGTGAGGCTTGAACCAGGAACCTCTTGATCTTAAGTTGATCCCTCTACCACTGAGCCACTACCTTCCCCTTGAGGATATCTATTGACAGTGTTATGAGATGTTGTGACATCTCATCAGAGTCTGCACTATTTGCCAAGATTAAGATAAAAAGTATTTTCAGGAGCTGTTATTAGGTTTGAAATTTTAATTTTATACTTATAAAAAATATTGTGTCCTTAATGAGAATTTCTTTTATTTAATCGACTGAAACCTTCATCTTTTAATTTTATTTCCCCCCCCCCCCCCCCCCACACACACACACACATTCAATTTCAACAGTTACCTGTAAATCAGTTTTGTGGCCTACATTTTTTAAGTAAAACTGACATTTATTCTATCCAGTGAAGTGAAAAATGTATATTTCATAAGTGGCAAAGCCAAGCATGAAATATATGTTTTTCACTTCACAAGATGAAATAAATTCATATTCATGACCAATTTGATTTTTTTAGGATATACAATTTTGAAGCCCAACACATGAAATTTACATTTAAGGAGTTACTCGATGTAATTAATGCCATAATCGCTCACAAAATTTGAATATCCTCTTATGATTGAGAAATATGTAAAATAATTTATAATTACCCCCTCTCATATGGAGGCCTGACACTGAGGTTATATAACTTTTCATGCTCATAACATGATAAATACAGCATCTGAGAGTTTCAAGCAAGAAAGATCTTTATTTTTCATTTTTTTTTGAGCAATTGAAATTCATGCTAAATTGAGTTGAGTATGAAAAAGGTTTTATATTCGCAGGGTCAAGTTGTTTTCACTTTAGTATTATTCTTATTCTAGGTTGGATCTGTTATGCTGAGAAAACTCATGGCTCATATATTCTACCATATATTAGCACTGTCAAATCTCCACAGCAAATCATGGGTTCTCTAGTCAAGAACTATTTTTCAAAAAGGCTGAATAGAACCCCAGACAAAATCTACCATGTGACAGTGATGCCTTGCTTTGACAAGAAGTTGGAAGCATCTAGATCAGACTTCTATAATGATCTTTACAGTTCAAGAGATGTGGATTGTGTGATTACATCAGGTAATGACTCGTTTTGTTTGTACAATTGATATTTTTGTACTAGATAAAACTGGTACCAAAAAAATATGTTTTCAGTATTTCGGACCACATAAGACTCAAACCTATCTGCTATGCTATATAAATCGACCTACATTTCTGATATGAGAGATTAGACAATTTCAAACACTATTTATAGCCCCGCTTTGAAAAGCGGGGGCTATATTGGATTTTTATAGCCTCGCTTTGAAAAAGTGGGGGCTATATTGGATTTGGGTTGTCTGTCATTCCTTCCATCCGTCATAATTTCGTTTCCACTCAATATCTTGAGAAGTACTTTATAGAATCTAACTAAACTGTGTATGTACATTTATATTGACATGATCTACACATACTTTTTCGAACATTTGTACCAGAGTTATTGCCCTTGAGTCATGCTGAAATTTCGTTTCCGCTCAATATCTTGAGAAGTACTTGACATTTTTTCACCAAATTTTATATATGCATTGATATTGAAAGGATCTAGCTTGGGATTGTTACATGTCTTTTTTCGGAAATATGTACCAGAGTTATGGCCCTTTATTTATGCCAAAAAAAATTGTTTCTGCTCAATATCTCGAGAATCAATGGGTAGAATTTCACCAAATTTTATATGTGCATTCATCTTGGCAAGATCTAGCTTGGGATTGTTACACTTCATTTTTCGCATATTTGTACCAGAGTAATGGCCCATGATTTATGCCAAAATTTCTTTTCCGCTCAATATCTTGAGAACTACTTGACATATTTTCACCAGATTTTATATATGCATTCATATTGACAAGATCTAGCTTGGGATTGTTACACATCATTTTTCAGAAATTTGAACCAGAGTTATGGCCCTTTAATTGCTCCAAAATTTTGTATCCGCTCAATATCTTGAGAACCAAATGGCAGAATTTCACCAAATTTTATATATGCATTCATCTTGGCAAGATCTAGCTTGGGATTGTTACACTTCATTTTCCGAAATTTGTACCAGTGTTATGGCCCTTTATTTAATCTAAAATTTCGTCATCGTTCAATATCTTGATAACCAATTGGTAGAATTTTTACCAAATTTAATATTATATGCATTCATCTTGGCAAGATCTACTTTGGGATTGTTACACATCATTTTTCGCACATTTTTACCAGAGTTATGTCCCTTAATTTATGCCAAAATTTTGTTTCCGTTCGAGAATTTTGTTTCCAAGTGTTTTCTGGCAAGCCTTGCATTTTTCACTTTTCCTCTACTTGGTTAATAAATTCAATAATAGATGAGCATTCATGTATGATTCTCTATTTTGACAGGCTTTAATTTTGATCTCTCAATAATGGTAATGGTGAATTTGGTATTGCATTAGCTTGATTTATATTTTATTGTTTTACTATTTTCTTTAAAATAACCTTTGGAGGGGATAAGAATTGAGGACATTTCCTTGTTTTATATTTTAATGTTAATTATATTTCTGTAGGTGAAGTGGATCTCATGTTACAGAAAGAAGGCTGCTCATTGGCGGATTGTGAAGATTTAAGTTTAGATTCACTGTGAGCAAAATATTACAGTAAATGTTCTAAAATTTAGAACAATTTTACCTTTCTGTTCTCAAATAAAATTTTGGTTATCAGGGATGGAATTTATAAAATGAATACCAGAGTAGTAAACAGGGAAGACCTTGATCAGACTGCTTCTTGAGAAGCAGTCTGATCTGGATCTGCCCTGTTTGTCTAGACCTTTTTGGTAGGATACCAGTGTTCGAGATTTTAGAAAATTTACTATACTATCATTTTGAAGAATGAAAATGCCAACAAACATTTGCAGTGGAAAACATTTTCTAACTTATTTACTTTTTAGCTCACCTGAGCCGAAGGCTCATGGGTGAGCTAATAGTATACCAGTCACTATGGCATCCGTCCGTCCGTCCGTCCACAATTTCAAACACCTTCTCCTCTGAAACCACTGGGCCAATTAAACTCAAATTTCATATGGAGACTCCTTAGGATAGGGGAACGAAAGTTTGTTCAAATGGTCCTGGTCACATGACCAAGATGGCCGCCATGCCCATATATGGTAAAAACCCTTTAAAAATCTTCTTCTCCAGAACCAGAAGGCCGATGACCTCAGGACTTGGTATGTAGCATTGGGGATGTGGGGCCTACTAAGTTTGTTCAAATGATGATCCTAGGTTAACCTTGACCTACTTAACGTCAAATTTGCTTTCGAATGCATTTAAATGGGACATTTTTTGAAAAGTTGATTTTTTTGAAGACTGTATAAGCCTTAGTCATTATTCTCATTTGATATGTTTAACCTAATGAGACAATGGCTATAAATAAGATCCAAAGGTCAAGGTTGACCATTGACCTTTCAGCTAAGTTGCTTATATTGGAGTCCCATCAATATATTAAAACATAGTTTTTGCACAAACCATTGGCCCAATTGAACTCAAATTTTATGTGAAGACTCCTTATGACAAGTTAGCCAAAATTTATACAAAATGTTTTGGTCACATGACCAAGATGACCGCCACGCCCATATATGGTAAAAACATTTTAAAAATCTTCTTCTCCAGAACCAGAAGGCTGGTGACCTTGGGACTTGGTATGTAGCATTGGGGATGTGGGGCCTACCAAGTATGTTCAAATGATGATCCTAGGTTGACTTTGACCTACTTAACGTCAAGGTCATATTTGCTTCTTATGCATTTAAATGGGATTTTTTTTTGAAAAGTTGATTTTTTGAATACTATTGAAGCCAGAGTCATTATTCTCACTTGATATGTTAAACCTAAAGAGACAATGGCTAAAAATAAGTTTCAAAGGTCAAGGTTGACCTTTTACTTTTCAGCCAAGGTCGCTCATATTGGAGTCCTATCAGCACATTAAAACATAGTTTCCTAAGAAACCACTAGGCCAATTGAACTCAAATTTCATATGAAGACTCCTTATGATAGGTTAGCCAAAATTTATACCAGTTGTACTGGTCACATGACCAAGATAGCCACCACGCCCATATATGGTAAAAACCCTTAATTATCTTCTTCTCTGGAACCAAAAGGCTAATGGCTTTGGGACTTGGTATGTAGCATTTGGGATGTGGGCCCTACCAGATTTGCACAAATGATAAATAAAGGTTGACCGTGACCTACTTTTTGGCAAGAACAAATTTGATTCCTAATGTATTTATATTTCTATACATGTAACTGTTGTAGCCGAAATCATAATACTTGCGAGAAATGTTTAACCTAATGAGACAATGGTTTTATATAAGTACCAAATGTCAAGCTGACCTGTGACCTTTTATCCAAGGCCACTCATTTGGACTGCCATATATCTATCTAAACATCTTTTTCTCAGAAAATCACTGGGCTGTTTGATGAAGTATTCATTACATTGTGTAGGTCACTTGACCAAAATGGCTGCAACACTCATATATGGTAAACAAAGTATGTTTCATTATAAGCTGTAGTGACTTTGACCTATTTTAACATTATTAAGGAGATCAGGTGAGCGCCTCAGGACCTTCAGGTCCTCTAGTTTAAAAATCCCATTTACTCTTTCCTTGCTGCCATAATGTTGGTCCTGATCTGGATCTCTGATTGTGTTCCTGAAAGATTTTTTTTTAATTTTTAGCTCGCCTGAGCCAAAGGCTCAAAGTTAGCTATTGTTATTGTGACTGATTGTCGTCCATAAACTTTGTCTTTAAACAACATCTCCTCCTGAACCACTGTTTCAAATTTAAAATAATTTCACACAAATGTTCCCCATAATGCCATCTACCAAAATTGCATTAATGATTCTGGTCAGTCCAACATGAGTTGCCAGAGCTCTAGATAAGAAATCTTTTAAAAAACATCTCCTGAACCACTGGATCTAATTCAAAATAATTTCACAGAAATATTAAAATGCTGTCATCATGTTATGAAGCATTTTTGCATAATTGGAACATCTGGGAGCTTTTTAAAATGAAAAAAAGGGAAAGTTAATGATGAGCACGAAAAAGAATCCATTATTTGTATGAGGATGGGATTGAAAAATCTGTCCCTCAGGATCACCATTTGTCATCACTCAGCAAGCCTTGTTATGCTGAACTTATTTTAACCCTTTCCTTCATGAGTTTTCGAGCAAAGCTTCACCCACTATGAATAATTATATAATTAAACTCCAGCGCCCTAGATAAGCTTTTGGGTCAATTGGGTATTTACGCAACCTGGTTATCCTCAATTGCGTACTTGCAAAAACAATTGCGAATTTTCATATTTTTGACGCCACATTTTTTTTTCTGTGATTACACATTTTCTTATTGCATGAAGCCAACAGGAATGTGCTTGCATATTTATTCACTCCCATTGTCTGTCTGTCTAAAGTATCAAACTAGCGGATTTTATTGTACCTGAAGCAAAGTTGACATTCGAGCGTGTACACTCTGCAAAGTTTCACTTTCATCATAGTGTTTTCCGCGAATACTGGACTGGGCACCGATATTTTGTTCATTAACTGGAGTTATATGGCACGCTCGCTAGTAAAAAAAAATCAATACCCGACTGGCATCTGTTTATTATCCAAATGGAAACGAAATGGACCAAATGGTACGCAATGACATCGCATGTAATTGCATACCGATCGTTAGAATTGCGTTTCGGTACACACACATTTAATTTTAATTGCTTTTTTGAGGATTTTAATTGCGTATTTACGCAAATACGCGGCTTATCTAGGGTGCTGAAACTCCCACGTTTGTACAAAGAACAAAGAAACAACTTGTTGGGTCCACTGGTGTAGGACTGTAGGATCAGATATATCATATTTCCATAAGCAAACAGAGTAGACCCTTATCAGACAAGAGCTGCCTGATCTGAGTCTGCTCTGTTTGCAAAAGTGTTAAAATGCGTCTCTATGAGGTAAAGGGTTAACCCATATAAGCCTAGCCACTTTTAATGTGACCTCTGCAAACAGTGCAAAATCAAATCAGATGCCACATAAAGTACATTCTGTATGTTTGTAAATATTTCATGCTTTTTTGTTGACTGTTTTTTTATATACCCCCCACTAACTTTGTTTGTGGTGGGGTATACTGTTTTCCGTCCGTGCGTGTGTCTGTCCGTAAAGTTTTGTTTTCTTAATAACTTGAAAGTAATAGCTGGATTTTCATCAAACTTTGCAATATTTCATGCTTTTTTGTTGACTGTTTTTTTTATACCCCCCCCCCCCCCCCCCCCCAAAAAAAAACTTTGTTTGTGGTGGCGTATACTGTTTTCACGTTGTCCGTCCGTGCGTCCGTCCGTAACGTTTTGTTTTCTTAATAACTTGAAGAGTAATAGCTGGATTTTCATCAAGCTTTGCAAAAATATTCATATATGCAAAACAAATACTTTAACAAAAAAGTAAGGGCTAGGGGCCAATTCTATTAGAGTTATTTCCCTTTGTAGTTCTAAATGGCTTTTATATAGGGCTTTATGCTAATTTAGTCCATACATGGGCCGATCAACTCCTACCACAGCTTTTGATAAAACAATTTGATACTTTGCCTATACAATGTAGACACATTGAACATATGCATGAAGGAGTTTGGTTCAGAAAAAAATATTTTTGACAAAATGACAGCTGTGAGAACTTAGACAATTTTCCCTAATAGGGCATTGAACATATGCATGAAGGAGTTTATAATTTTTGTTTGCACAGATTCTACTGAAATCTTTTCAAAACTAAGGTCTGCTGGTTTGAACTATAACTTGCCATGTTTTTTCACTGACTCTTAAAGTGCGGGGGGTATCTAATAAGCATTGCTTATTGACTTTTTTCATTTAAATCATCTTTTCGAAAAATTCTTTCTGGAATACATCAGAGTGTCACAACATTTTGTCAGGCCTGATCTGGGTCCAAACAGTTTGTAAAGGTTATCAGCAGTGGATGCTTGTAGACAGAGTTAAAGTAGGCATGATTTTTGAAAAGATGATTTTGATAAGTTGAGTGTTTGGTTACTACATTCATTAGGGAGCACAGTGGCTAAGTGGTAGAGTGTATCTAGTGCTGGACTCGAGGCCGAGGGGCCGCGGGTTTGAGCCTCACAGGCATTTCTGTGTTGTGTCCTTGAGCAAGACGCATTAATCCTTGCTAAGTACTGGCTCAACCAAGGAAGACCCGTCCCGATGTTACTGAAAAATTGTTGACTGGGACATAAAGGACCAAATCATACAAACAAAAACTACATTCCTTCGTCTTGTATGCATTTGAAGTTTACCTCTTTAAGTGTTGAATTCTAAAAATGTAATCTTCCAGTTGATGATCTGGACCAATCTATTTGTTGAAGAAAGCAAACAAATAGTCCCTGATCAGACTGCTCCTCAAGGAGCTCCTCAAGGAGCAGTCTGATCAAGGGCTATTTTGTTTGCACATGCTTTTCTTATCTGAGTAATTTGGGTTTAACACAGTTGTACAGTGTTGTCTGAGTCTACGCAGGTTGCTTATGCAATAAATTATCAAAATCTCATGTAATGGCAGGCCTTTAGTTTAGAGTCTGTAACAAAAGATTAATTTTCTTATTTCCCAATCAAAACATATGTTGTGAGTACTCAATAAGACAGTGCTTTTGAGCAGCAAAGACATATATTAAAAATTATGGGTCCGGTCATATTTACAATTTTACGCTGAAAAAGTTTGTATTATCTAAACCTATGTAATGGCCTGTATGTTTTTCTTGTAGATTTCCAGGAGGTATGTGTGATGAATCTCTGACTAGTCATATAGGAGGAGCTTCAGGGGGCTACCTAGAACATATAGCAAGATTTGCCTCTCATCAACTGTCAGGGGAATCTTTAGACAAGTTACAATATAAAGTTCTGAGGTTAGTGACTTCCTAACTTTTATTTCTCTAAGATCTAATGTTAAGTAATTTGGAGGTAGATTCAGGAGGCTACCTAGAACATATAGCAAGGTTTGCCTCTCAGCAACTGTCGGGACAGTCTTTAGACAAGTTACATTATAAAGTTCTGAGGTTAGTGCCTTCCTAACTTTTCTTTCTCTAAGATCTAATGTTAAGTATGAGGGATGTTTTTTATGTTCGTAGAGTGGTAGATTTAATGAAAACAGCTACAATAAATGCATTCACTATGTATATATTTGGAAAGATTGAGCTTTTATCGATACATGCAGCCTAAAATTATTTCAAAATGCATTACTTTAATGACTTCCATGAGGCAAAGACCTACATACCTATCAGACACTGGAAATATGGTAGAAATATAACATTTATGTACTTAGTCTCTGGCAGAATGTTAGTAACAATTGCATGAAAATGGGTCCATAGCCTTACACAGCTTCTGAAAATTTGGCTTTAGATAAAGGACAATTTTATGTTGCTACTTTATTATATGACCATTATAGCATACACGCAGCAATTATTGGATATGGAAGATGTATTTGGAACCTCAGCTAATTGTACAATAGACATATAAACTTTTATTGTAAACAGTTGACACAAGTGGAAGTTCCATACAGGCTTTTGAATGTGGCTTAATATGTTAGCTGTAAAGTACTTAATAATTTTTTATGTCTATATGGTAGATGGAAGTGTTATGGTAACTTTCACCCCAAAACAAAGTTAATACTTTTGTTTTATTAGAAATGAACTGCAAAATAAATAGCCTAGTGGGTGCATAAATTCTTTATTTTGTAAATAATTGATGTCATGGAGCGTTACTATATTTAGAAAATACATTAAAACTGAGTTTGTGCTTCTAAACAGGTGTTGGAATCACTGCAATAAGAAAATTATGCAGACCCGGATGTTATTGTTTGTTCTACGAGGGGTTGATTTACCCCACCCACTTTTTATATCATGGGGGTATGACAGTACCGGAAGTTGCCAGGTACAAGCTTTAATCAATACATCAATATAAGTGCTGACGAATGATTGAGTATATCATGTGCTATGCAAAACCAGAAGAAATTTTATAAAGTTTGATCATAATCGTAATGTTAACAGATATAATGACTAGCACTTGACTGTGATTATTTTGGTATATTGATGGGTGTTTTAAAAGTGTTGTAGAAGAGCAAACAACATGCTTATAGTTTTGCTGCACTTGTCTAAGATTAGAGTTTGAATAATTCATTTTGATAGTGCAAAAGAAAAATCGGCTAGATCCAGCCAGATTTGGGAAGCAGCTTGTAAGTGACACTGATCAATGATTGGTTACCACTTTTTCTAAAAATAATAATATCGGCGCCTTTGTAGATCTATTTAGAAAACCAAATTTTGCTTCAAAATGGTCCACATGTGGAAAACAGAAAGAACGGAATAGAATAAATCGCAAATCTTTGATGCCATTTTTTCTATCACTAAGAATTTTCATGTGATTTTGAGCTAAAAATGTGAGAATATTGCTGAATCAAGCCAGAAAATGATCATCGTAAAGATCATACTTTTAAAGTAAAGAAGGCAAAAATCAGGAATCGATGCAATCAAGTACTACACCTGACTTGAGACACCATATGGGAAAGTGACAAAAACACATTGAAACATCACACACAGAGCCAAGGGGTCGGCCCTTTCCCAGCAGGTGATCACAAGGCTGCAAGGAAGAGACAAGACAGGAAAAAGACAAACGTGAAACATAAGTAACAAAAAAGCACTGCCTTGTTCCAGTAAAACATTTTTTTCCCACTCTTTTACAGGAACCAAGACTTTCAAGAAGTTACCATAGAAATAAATGGGAAACCACCTCTTAAAATGGCCCTGGCATATGGGTTCAGAAATATTCAAAACATTGTACAGAAGATTAAAAGAGGAAAATGTCCGTACGATTTTGTTGAAATAATGGCATGTCCCTCTGGCTGTGCTAACGGGGGTGGTCAGATAAGGCCAGAGGATGATGAAACAGCAAAAGACAGACTGGTTACAGTGACAGATTTGTATAATTCAGTTGAAGCTGAAGATCCACAAAGTAAAAAGGAGGTGGACAGTCTGTATAGTGAGTGGTTAGGTGGTGTTGATAGTGAAAAGGCCAAGTTGACGCTACATACAAACTATCATGAAGTCGAGAAAATGACTAATGCACTTAATATAAAGTGGTAGTCATTGAGCTACAAAACTGTGATATTATTTTTATTTTTATATGAAACATACGTTGTAGAGCTCATTGGAAGCATCTCACTAACACAGGTTTAGATAAACACATTTTTTTCAGCGTACCATCATAAATCAGGGTTCCCACAGGCTTGAAAATAAAGGCACAACAATTTTATACTACTTTTCTAGCACTAATTTCTCCATTATCTGAGTCTAGCAATTCTGAAGTAGAATTTTAACACTAAAATCAGGATTTTTCATAAACTTTTAGTCCTTGAAAACTGAAGGATAGTCTTTAAAGTCCTTGAATTTTACTCAAACTTGCCTGTATGAACCATGTACCCATCATTTTTAGCTTATGTTTTGGGTGCTCAAAAGAACCGTCTCATTGAGACGGTTCTTTTGAGTACCCACAATACATGTTTTGGTTGAGACAAGAAAACTATTTTTTGTTACGCACTCTTAACTAAAGGCATGTCACTAAAACGCTTCCTATGGGCACCCACAGCTATTATTTTCATGTTGATAAAGCAAGCTGTTATCTATATAAATTTAGGCCAGGGAAAATATTTTATTATTTATTTTTAAATGTCCTGCCAGGGTTATGACTGAATATATTGTGATGTCTTCATTTTTGGACAAAAAAAAGGATATTCATATGAAAATTAGCAGGCCTAATGAAACCTATAAAACCTATAATTCTGTTTCAGATAAGTAAAACATATGAGCTAAGATCTGACAAAAGGGCCCTTCTGGCAATAAAAAGCAAAAGTAAGATATTTACAGAGAAAGAAAGACCTAGCTATTGTGAACAATTACAGAAAATTTGAAGAGATTATCTTTACAAATAACAAAGATATGAGCATTTAAACTCATATATATGATGCGTTTCAAACATGACGTCACTTAACGTTGTTATTGACGTTCTGACGTCAACATCATTGTGTTAACATATGACGCTAAAACAAAGATGCTAGGAGCAATATTTCAAGAATGCTTCTTGTTTCTGTAAATTTGATGTGTATGCAATTGCATTGACTGCACAAATAGCCCTCATACGAACATCCATTGTTTACAAAAGCATTTGAAACGAGGTACCCTGTTTTTAAGTAAGTGTGTAGTCCATATGCAAAGCTGTTGCCATGGCAACATAAATTATATGTATCACTTACTTTTATCAGAACTGTTTGCGCCTTTGATTGTATTACATGTTAGAAACAATTTGAGTCTATTGTAAGAACATGAATCTTGAAAATTTAGACGTTTTTGAAATTTTGATTACACAAAAACTGCTAAAATGCCCGAAGGACCCTTTTGTCAGATCGGCGCCCATATATTACTTTTTTTTTGCTGTTAAAACCTATAAATGACCTTTATTATTCTTCCACAAAGTTGGTAGGATATAGTTTTGGAGTCATCCGTACTTTCGTCAGTCCGTCCTTCCAGAACCATACCTCCATACTTATTGGTCAGATTTGATGCATTCTTGGTGTAAATGATTGGTACCATGCTTATGCGACACCAAAATCAACTCATTTAACACTTGAGTAATAGCCATTAACTTAGCATTGGCCAAACGCATTAGCCTATGCATTCCTACATGTGTAGTATAAATATGAATTCAGAGAGTATTTTTATTATGACATATTTTACTTTTCGCACAATCTGTCGGATTCTGGTACACCTTTATTACGCGAGAAGTAAGTCTGACAATATAAGAGAACTTCTTGACCTCATATTTATACTACAAATGTAGATATCCAAAGACTATTGCTTGACATTCCCCAAATTCCGATTGTCTTCCTTAGGTAGTTATTTTTAAAATTCACCAAAGGTTGAGCATTAGATCGTTTGGTAGGTATGCAAAACACTGTAGAGTTTTAGCCTTTTGAGGGTTATAGTGTTAATAATTCATATCATAAATGACTAGTCTATATTTCTAGGGTTTATCAAGTATTTTCATATTGATCCAGCTACAAAATTAAGTTATGCTGGAGCACAGTGGGTCATTAGCAGAGTGCTCATTTTGAGATCAACAGGTTGGTAGTTCGAGCCACTGTGTTGTGTCCTTGAGCAAGACCCTTTATATTCATTGCTTAGTATTGGTTCAACCCAGGAACTCACCCTAACATGACTGAAAAATTGTTGACATCAATTCAAACAAGCTGTTATGACCTGATATACCATATGTGGTTGAATGGGTCCTTCTTGATCAATTTAACCCTTAATGCACCATCGCAACAATAGTCGTCTGCTTTCCTAGTCTGCTGAAATCTTTAAGAAGCCTTTATAGCAAACGATTAGACTGCTCCTTTAGGAGCAGTCTGTTCTGGGTCCACACTGTTTGCTTCTATACTTAATTTGTCAGTAATGTTAGGCAGTTTTTTGCAGC
Organism: Loripinus fragilis; assembly: GCA_964019695.1. NCBI lineage: Eukaryota > Metazoa > Mollusca > Bivalvia > Lucinida > Lucinidae > Loripinus > Loripinus fragilis. The sequence goes on along the minus strand of CAXHUL010000237.1, from coordinate 77,571 downwards.
AGACGACTTCAGCAGAAGACATTTTCAGATGCAACTCTTTCTTAGCTAGCAGCAACTTTAAAAGCGCCAATCACAACTGCAGCATACGACAAATTTTGCGCTACCTTTTCCAATTTTCGACAAAAATAAGGTATGATGCCAGCAGACGATTCTCATGAAATATCATGCCTTATTTGTTATTTTTGAAAAAGCAGCAAATTTTGCAATCATTGTCTGCTGAAAATTATAGATGGCGCTTTAAGGGTTAAAAACTCTTTCTTTGCTAGCAGCAACTTAAGTTATCTGCTGATAACTGTTGCAAACTGTGTGATCAAATGTCAGGTCTGATAATCTGGATATAAACTGTTTGACACCATGATGGTATTGGTGAAAGAAATTTTTTGAAAGAATTGATTTTGAAAACAATAAGCAGATGACAAAAAATCCTGAAAAGTACCTTGCATGCAAAATGTTAAAGATTTACTAACTCAAAGAAAAGCTTCAGCTAGATAGGAAACTCTCTTCCAATATGAGTTGTTATTGGCGGAGTTACTATAGATTGATCTGAATTTACAATATTTACCAGATTTCATATATATATATATGATCTTACATGAGTGCTCATGTTTTATTCAATTTATTAAACAAGTTGGGGAAAAGAGATAAAATGCAAGGCTTGCTGAGCATTTTATCTCTTTTCGGCAAGAAATTTAATAAATTCAATAATGATAGAGCAGGAATGTTAGATTCTATTTATCATATGACCTTAAAAAAAAGTTTAAACCACGCTTTTGGTCTGAAAATGTCTTAATTTTACCATAAATAGGTGGCGCTGTTATGGGCATAATTTCATAATGTTACATGTTCCTGAGAATCTGTAAACCACTAGAGGTTAATCGATTTAAATGCATGGCATTATTTCACTCCCAGACGCGGTTTCCTATGATAAATATATATAGTAGTGTGATGCAGATTGACTTGGTGATACATTTACAATATATAATATGCATGGGTGAAGGTTTTCAGGATTAATCCTGAATTCAGGACTTTGAGGGTGTGTTTTCCAAAAGAGCTAAACACAATAATGTTAACCTGAAATTATTATCCCCACGCTTTTTTAAAAAAGCGAAGGGGATATTGTAATCGCCCCCATCCGTCCGTCTGTCCGTCCGTCCGTCTGTCTGTTATGCTATCTCCTCCTAAACGACTGGACGAAATTCAACCAAATTTGGTGTGTGAGTCACTCACATGAATGGGGCGTGTAACGTGTTCTCACAAATGAAAGATACAAAACATATCAGACAGGATTTTCATTCTGTCGCCTGGGTCATGCCCGAGGGGTGGGACTTGGGGCGCCAAGGGGGTCAAAAAAAAATTGTTTTTCAAACATAGTCATGTGGCATATCAAATCGATGGGGATGACGAGCAGAACAGAATGCAAGTAAAATTTTCATCCAAGGGTCAAACTGGTGACTTTGGGGTGAGGTCAAAGGTCAAATATCATTAAATTTCGGTTACCATGTCAATTTCATAGATTTTGATACCAAACTTTGTGTGTGTTCTTACAAAAAATAGTGAACAGAATTGTCATTCTGTTGCCAGGTTCATGCACCCTGGGTGGGACTGGGGGAGTCAAAAACTTTAGCGTGGGGATTTGCAATGGCGCCCCATGGACTGCGCACTCTAGTTCAATTTTGTTGGCATCCTGCAAGTTATGAGTTTCTAAATTTCAGGATTTTGAAAATTTTGAACTTTCACCCATGTAAATGCATTTCATTAAAAGAGTCCTGTATTGGCTATAAGGTAAAGTTTTAACTCCTTGCATGCTTTTTGTCATCTGCTTATTATTTCTCAAAATCAAGTTTTTTGAAATTTTCTTGCAGGAATACCATCAGAGTGTCAAACAAGCTGGAGCACAAAACAGCCTGATCTGGGTCCAAATTGTTTGCAAAGGTTATCAGCAGACGACACTAGCGGGCAAAAAGTTAAAGTTTCAAACACTTTTCACTTTTTGTTCTCAAATAAAACGTTAGCTATCAGGACTGTAATTCTCAAAAATGCTAGTCAGAATAAAAAACAGGGAAGACCATGATCAGACTGCTTCAAGCTGGGTCTGATCTGGGTCTTTGCTATTTGTCCAGGTTTTTTGTCAGACAACAAATGTTTGATATTTTAGAACATCAACAATGTACAGTATTGTGATATTGATCAGGTCTTCTAAGAATAATAAAACTTGGAAAACAAATTTCTTCAGCATGCTTTCATTTAGACACAGCTTAGCATGGATGGATCCAGAGGGGGTACAGGGGTTTGGGAGCTCCCCCCCCCACCCTGAAAAATCACAAGTGGCTATAGGTTTCCTTAGAAATACTGGTATGGACCCCCTCAAGAAGCAATTGTGTCAGAATATCAAATTGGACCCACTTGCATCCAATTGCCTCTCGAGGGAGGTTCATACGTCCCTCCGTGAAATCAGGCCCGGTTATAAAACTTTTTTCATGCTCATCTCAGCTGAGCATGAAATTTAACCTGCTCATAAATGTTAAAATGCCTACAATTGTTGGCATTTTAACATTTATCAGCATGATAAATACAACATCTGAGAGACTTAAAGCAAGAAACTTCTTCATTTATCAGTATTTTAGTTTCTATGAGCAGTTGAAATTTCGTGCTCAGTTGAGTTGAGCATGAAAAAAGTTTTATAACCTCTGGGCCTTATTTCAGGACCGACCTTGACGGAATTTTCAGGATCTGCCCATAGCTTAGGCATCTATGGCCCTAGTAGGAGAACCTTTAGTTGTGAATCCTTTGAAGTATCTTGTATCAGAATCTGCAAAAAGACTTCATAGAAAATTAATCTTTAATAAAAGTTACATCTTACAAATATATATACTAATGAATTTTTCTTTCTGGTTTGATACAATAAATTTGGGGTGGTCCACTGTATATATCTAGGGATGTCCGCTTGTGATTAAAAATATATTACATATTTTGTCTGAAGATCTTTTTTTTACCCTAATAAACAGTGTAAATCCTGATGCGATGCCGCGTTAAGTGGCATTTTATTTGGGTATTCACGTTTGGAAAAGTATTCGTTTTGGGGTTTCAAGCATAAATAGGGTAAATGGAATAATTATTTCATATTAAGCAATTAATACATGGTCACTGCTGCATTACTAGGCATATTGGCCTAGTGTTTCCGTATTGCCCTAGATAAGAAATGTCTTAAAACTGACAGTGTATTTCCTCTTGAACTACTATTCCAAATTCAATATTGTTTCACAGAATTAGCACTGAACAAAAAGGCTGCAGTGCTATAGATAAGAAATATCTTTAAATGACCTTGTCTTCTGAACCACTGGTGCAAATTTAAAAAAAACTTAACAGAAATCTGCCTCATGATGCCTTCTACCAAAATTGATCAGCTGAACAGCATGGCTACCAAAGCAAAAATATAATTTTCTTAAAAATATATCTCTTAAGGCACAGGCCAATACATCATCTTATGTGGCAGGACTCGAGATGAGCCATCCAGGACCCTGGGGCCGTCTTGTTTGAACAAACTATGAAAAAGCCTTTCCGTTTCAGTGCTTAGCAAATTTTGTATAAGTCTGTATTAAAATATCCAAGTCCATGAGCTTGATCTCAAAAGGGATGATACAGAAACTTAAGACCAGTATCTGATATGTTTTTTATATGTTTGCAAATCGGACTAAATCCCATGTGAAAATAAACGTAAATTAGGCAGCCTTCTCGCAAGTTTGACCAATTTGTTTTGACAAGAACCTAGGGTGAAGATTCGGCCAATAAAATAATTTATGCCTCCCCAGTGACTGCCCCTGCCTGCCTGTTCTGATGTTACTCCATTGCTTATTGTTGCTCCCATTGTCTTTTGTGTGTTTTGTTTTGGAGAGGGGGGGGGGTGCAGTACTTAGTGTCGTTTCTAGTTTTAGAACCATCTTGCTGAAGATAAGAGATAGAGAGCTAGAAACTTTAAAAAACTTTTTTCGTGTTGGACTCAACTGAGCATGAAATTTCAACTGCTCATAAAAACTTAAAGAAGTTTCTTGCTTTAAGTCACTCTGTTAGAAAATATTGACAATTATGCTTTTATACATGTGAGAGAAGCAGGCCCCCAATGGAAACACCATATATCTGGTACATGTACTTTCTGTTGTATTTATCATGCTAATAAATGTTAAAATGCCAACGATTGTTGGCATTTTAACATTTATGAGCAGGATAAATTTCGTGCTCAGCTGTTGTTTCAACACAGGAAGACATGAAAGCGTCCCGTTGTTGACTGGAACATAAAGCATGAATAGACAAACAAACAAAAAAAAGCTTTTCCAATAATGTTGCACGATCTTTTACCTTCCTCTATATCACTAAACGTTTACATGAAAGGTCGTATTATACTGCAGATCCATCGAAAACTCACAACTGTAATGTTGGGTATGATATGCTTCCCCCCAGACCATATAATCAGTCATTCTCAGGCCCCAAAGTCTCTCTTATGTATAACTTTAATCTCCTTTCTCAAACAAAGTCTCCCAATGTCATAACTAAAATGTGCCGGGTCCAATGATCCAGAATAGGCAGTTGCAATGCAAATGCTTTTGTGCCACTTTGTTTTAATAAAACGTAACACTATTTTTATGCTCTGCATATAGCTACTTCCCACTATGGATTCTTGGACTCTGATTATCCCGTGCCTATAGATTAACAAAACAGTGCTCCCGCATCTGACCCTTTGGGCATAGTCAATGGAGTAATTTTAGCTTTGGTGATCCTCTTATGTCCATAGTCCGTCTATTAGTCCACAACATAATGTCCTCCTAACATTGACGGATCCAGAGAGGGTTCAGGGGGGGGGGGGGGCTCAGTGAGACCAAATTATTTCATTTTCTTTTATATCTGATTTATCCCATTGGTCTTACTTATCTTATATCACTGATTCTACTTATCTTGTTTATCTCGCTGATTTCTGTAAGGGCCTTAGTTTTTGACTTGGCACAACTTACCTGCCAGAAAAGGTTTTACTGCAGAAATGCAATCCTGAGGTCTTCTGCAATACTCCTAGGTACGTCGTACAGTCAAATTGTGGTAGCAGTTTTGCTGTAGGACGTCATCCTTGAGCGTACCCTATGCTAAATGAGGCTTAGGTAAATTGAGAGGAAACACGCCTCATGTTCACCCATTGCTTCCAATTCAGCGTATTTCGCTTTGAATGGTACATTACATGTATGCAATGGCATACGACAGTAAAGCATTATACAAATTTTGTATATATGGTATATAAGACGCGAAAATGTCCAACGGAAGGGGTGGTTTACCCCAACCACTGAATATAATGTATCAAAATTCAAAAAGAAATGAAATTATCCCCATTTCCTAATTTATCAAGTTGGTTGGTTGGTTTTGTTGCTTTACGTCCCAAGTCAACAGCTATGGTCATTGCGGGACGGTCAGTTCACCTAACCACACTTTTTCCTGGGCAGGCTTGAACAAGCGGTTAACCAGTAATTCGTGCACATACTTTCGCTTGTAACTGACAACAACCCTTCTTGAATAAATCAGCGGAAGGGAGGAGAATGACCGTAGAAATTATTTCACGATCAATCTCCACGAAAGTATGGGACCAGACCGGGATCGAACTCGCGACCCCTGAATCTGCAGTCAGACACGCATCTATAGCCAGACACGTTACCAACTGCGCTACGCGGCCCGGTCTAATTTATCAAGTAAAATAGCATATTTATAATCATATTTAAACATGATTCTTATAGTATGTTCATCATGAATTACATTTGTTACAAATCAAAGAAAGAACATACCACCTGAAATGGCAATTCAGGAATGCGTGTATTACACAATTTTCAGTATACATTCTCTGCTACAATATATTGTATCTGTGACCTATTCTAAATTCTTATGTATGGACATGACGATACCCTTAAAATAATTAAATGAAATGCAGCAAACAGTCAGTATGCGTTATAACCATTATTTCACATAATATTACAGTTATATACGTTACTTACTTTCAAATTACTTTCAAATTCTATTTAATGCAGTAATATCATTAGACTATGGGCTACCAAACGACCTCCACAAAAAGAGGTTTGTAGATTGTAATTTTCTAAAACCAAATTACATTAAACACATAATGAAGTGCGTAAGCTTTTCAGCGGATAAGGTAATACCCTGCAATAGCCAAATTCACTACATTACCCTAAAATAATAGGAATTCCTATAATGTTCATATCCAGTTAATTCTCATTCTTACGTATCAATATTATCTTTTAATTGAAAGAAAATGACTAGCAATATGATTTTTAACTAATTTTGGCACATGTTATTACAGTTATATATATTACCTTCTGCTAAATACAATATTTAATGCAATGAAAGCACTGTATAACCCATTGTGTAAGCCACCAAAAACATGCAATTATAGCTTGTCAGCTATCTATGACTACAATAACTATATTGAGAACTATGATTCGGGGAAAAACTAACACTTAATTCCTAAAATTACCTTTTTTATTTACAATATTGGTTGAAATCGAGAAATGAAACATTAAAGCAGACGTTAACCCTTGCCATAGGAATAACTGTTTCAATCGTAACGGGTTTTGTCCCACATATGACAAATGCCATGCCTATTCATACGGTTTAAACAGCTCAATATCCAATCATTATCCAGTTCGATGAAAAAACTATACAATTGATGTGAGTAACATAAGCAACAAAAGTTTTAACCCATCTTAGCCTAGCTTTCTTTTTGTGGGACATGGAAAAAATAATACAGACCAAGATCAGACGCCACAGGCTGCAATGTCTGATCATGCTCTCTATTGTTTGCTTACAGGATGTTCTATTAAAATTTGAATAAGAATGAAAAACAACACCCAACAACCCTGAAGACGAAAATGGACTGGTCTAATTGATAAAAGTGGTAAGTTTCATTCGAATTTAAAGGGTTAATGAGATGATGACATTTATCATACGCTTTGTCTGGTTCTGCAATGTTATAAAGCATTGAAACAGGACAGTTTTTTCCAAGGTTCTTTATGGTCATACATTTAAGAGGTCAATGCTTATCACTAAGAAAAACTCTCTTTCATTGTAAAGGTTATATTGTATCTACTTCAAAATGAATGGACTCAAATAAGTCATTGGAAATGTTGTTTCGCATTATTTCTAGCAATTAGATTTAATCTAAAGGTGAAATTTGTTCATATAGAATTATTACGATATTCAGCAGACATAATCATTGATGACAGAATGGCATCCCATTAATCCTTTGTATTTTTCAAATCAAACTAGATTGATAATAAATAGTAACGTTAATAAAAAAAGAAATCAAATTAGTAGGCACATTTGATTTTTGTTAAGCAATGATGGCTCATGCGAGCCTGTAAAATATATCAATAGACACATCAGAGTATTTACAGATGAAGACAAACGCTAGCTCCACTTCATCAGCATGGGCGTTAAATGGTGCACTTGTCCATGTGCGGTAAGTACCAAAATCGCATATGGTGGTTCAAATTTTCAATTGAGCATGTATAAATTACATAAAAAGTTCAGCAATTGTTTTTTTTATCTAATGGTAACGAAATTCATACTTGTTCTACTGTCAAATAACATATCGCAGATAAGATATTCAAATGATTGTATATTATATCACATAACATATACAGCAATAAAGGCCATGCTTTATCAACCTCTAAGATTTATACTTACCTTTAAAATTAATAGAAGTATGGTTTCTTTTGGAAGGAAGCATTCCAAATATGACATGCATATATACTTTCATGCATCCTTTCTAGGTATAGCATTTAAGTATTTCGTTGATGACAAAGACTTTACTGCACAAAGTGTTTGTAAGAACAATTGGCTATTTGTATGTCTTTATAAATCACAACGCTCAACATGTTTTGTGCTTGTATAGAAATTCCTATTTATGTGTAATGCATTTGTTTTCTATCTGAAGAAGCAAGATACTTAAAAAAAAGCTGTGTTGGTTTTGATTTTATATCACTTATTCATTCTTCTGTTTATATGCATATAGCGCTTTGTTATGTCTCCCCCCTCTAGGGTCGGGAGACATATTGTTTTTCCCCGGGCGTCCGTCTGTCTGTCCGTCTGTCTGTCTGTCACAAATCGTGTCCGCTCTATAACTTGAAAACCACTAAAGCTCTATTCACGAAACTTTATACAAATATCAATCAGCATGAGATGACGTGCAGAGCGCAAGAATGGTAACTCTGCCTTTTATACTTTTGGAGTTATTTCCCTTTGAACTTTGTGCATCACAAAACTCGTGTCCACTCTATAACTTGAAAACCACTTAAGCTATATTCACGAAACTTTATACAAATATCAATCAGCATGAAATGACGTGCAGATTGCAAGAATGGTAACTCTGCCTTTTATACTTTTGGAGTTATTTCCCTTTGAACTTTGTGCATCACAAAAATCGTGTCCGCTCTATAACTTGACAACTGCTTAAGCTATATTCACGAAACTTTATACAAATATCAATCAGCATGAGATGATATACAGAGTGCAAGAATAGTAACTCTGCCTTTTATACTTTTTGAGTTATTTCCCTTGGACCTTTGTGCATCACAAAAATCGTGTCCGCTCTATAACTTGACAACTGCTTAAGCTATATTCACGAAACTTAATACAAACATCAATCAGCAAGAGATGACGTGCAGAGTGCAAGAATAGTACATCTGACTTCTATACTTTTTGAGTTATTTTCATTGGAACTTTGTCCATCACAAAAACCATGTCCGCTCTATAAATTGAAAACCGCTTAAGCCTTTTATACTTTTGGAGTTATTTCCCTTTGAACTTTGTGCATTACAAAAATCGTGTCCGCTCTATAACTTGAAAACCACTAAAGCTATATTCACGAAACTTTATACAAATATCAATCAGCATGAGATGACGTGCAGAGTGCAAGAATGGTAACCCTGCCTTTTATACTTTTGGAGTTATTTCCCTTTGAACTTTGTGCATCACAAAAATCGTGTCCGCTCTATAACTTAAAAACCACTTAAGCTATATTCACGAACCTTTATACAAATATCAATCAGCATGAGATGATATGCAGAGTGCAAGAATGGTAACTCTGCCTTTTATACTTTTTGAGTTATTTCCCTTGGAACTTTGTGCATCACAAATATCGTGTCCGCTCTATAACTTGACAACTGCTTAAGCTTTATTCACAAAACTTTATACAAACATCAAGCAGCATGAGATGACGTGCAGAGTGCAAGAATAGTAAATCTGACTTCTATACGTTTTGAGTTATTTTCATTGGAACTTTGTCCATCACAAAAACCATGTCCGCTCTATAAATTGAAAACCGCTTAAGCTATATTCACGAAACTTTATACAAGTATCAACCAACATTAGTCGACGTGCAGAGTGCAAGAATATAAACTGTGTCATTTATACTCTTTGAGTTATTTCCCTTGGAACTTTGTCAATCACAAAAACAATTATCTATGACTATTTTATTCCAGGTTATGATTGTGCAATAGTTAACTACATTGACAGATATCTTTACTAGATACGAGCTGATTGTCTGCATGAAATGACTAGAACTTCCATTAGAAATTGTATTTAATGTTTCTGTTTGAAATTGTATTTAATGACTCATTCTTTTGACATTAAAAGGGGGGAGACAACTGTTTTTTTCGTAGAAAAACAATTCTAGTTATCAAGAATTCTGTTTACAAGACTCTTGTAATAATTAAGCCTGTACATTCAGTATAGTTAAAATTAGCATCATTTACATCAGCATTGATTGCAAAAAATAAGTAAGATCTCATGACTGTATGTTTTAAACGTTTTATTTTTCCATCCACTATCTTAAAGGACATTTTAAAACATATTTTACATTACCTACTTGAGTGTCACAATAACTTAACTCTTGCCTGATAATGTCGTATGTGTTTAAAATAGTTTCTTATGCAGCAATTAACCTGTGTTCCTTGGACGTGATCATATCACAAGAGATTGTTGTCATCCATTATAACTGATTTTACCAATTTTCAGGGAAATGTTTCTTCTGTATAAAACCTCTCCTTATATAGAGATATTAGTTTAGCATATGTTCAAAGGTACTAACTGTGTCATCATCTGCATATGCATATAAATGTCCGTAAACAATTTGATTTTTAGACATTCTCTTTAAAAAATAATTGATTACAGACATGTATAATGCATAACATCTATTGTAATATATATATATTTTATCCTACCAACTCTTAGGTAATTGATTCTGTCTGGAAAGTAAGCGAAGAAAATAGTATAGTACCATCTCTCTAAACATTTAGTTATTTGTATTTTTTCTATAGGACATTAACCTAGGGACTTGGTATGTAGCATTAGGGATGTGGGGCCTACCAAGTTTGTTCAAATGATGGTCCTAAGTTGACGTTGACCTACTTAACGTCAAGGTCAAATTTGCTTTCTAATGCATTTAATATGGGATTTTTTTTTAAAAAGTTGATTTTTTTGGAATACTGTTGAAGCCAAAGTCATTATTCTCACTTGATATGTTAAACCTAATTAGACAATGGCTAGAAATAAGTTTCAAAGGTCAAAGTTGACCTTTAACTTTCAGCTAAGGTCGCTCATATCGGAGTCCGATCAATATATTAAAACATAGTTTTCTCACAAACCATTGGAAGACTCCTAATGATAGGTTAGCCAAAATTAATACCAATTGTACTGGTCACATGACCAAGATGGCCACCACACCTACATATGGTAAAAACCCCTTTAAATATCTTCTTGTCTTAGGTTCACTCCCCTCCTTGCTTTAGAGGATTGTCCTGCATAGTGGATGCATACGCCTAGGTATCCTTCTATTCAATGTATTATAAAAGTGTACTTTTTGAAAATACCCATGCTGCACGAATACCTTGCACATTATATAACTGACATAACAACTCGTGTATAAGAGCAGTCTCAAAAGATGTTAACTTAATTATTGCAAATCTGATAATGTCCGTACACGCATTATAAAGGAAACAAAAGTGTTTCGCTTATTCTCCCATTGTGTTGTTTGTTTAACCCAGAACGTCATGAGCTTGCTAGAGGTACATGTATATATATTATAAGAGAGGTATATATAGCAATGTTTGTGATCAGAATAATTCAGTTAACAATAGCGTTTAATCATTCGTATCATACATGCAAGTTTGATATAGATTGGATAAGTATATTATTAAAAATAAGCAAAATCAATGCAAATTTTGATATCATCGCCGCCTGCTCCTCCTCTCCCAGCCTCCTTCTCCTGCCCTTCGCCTCCTGCTCCTAAAGAAATTTGGCTCTAAATCACTCAATTATCATTGAAATATCTCGAAAAATTGCATTTGGGACAACATGGGTGTGGAGGGGCCTCGGTAGTATGAATAAGGGTCCAAACGCTACTATTTGTTTGGTTAGAAGGCAAAACCATGCGGGAACCACCGTTTCTTGGACAACTGTGCAACGGGAGAAAAGCTCTCACGCTTACAAACTAAGTTCAAATGTGCAAACAGCATGCTCTACGGATAGCTTGAACAATTGCCCGAAGCATAGCATTCTTAGATTTTCGAGTTTTGCGCTGAATATTTACTTATGATTGAAAATGTGTCAACACAACTTACCGTGTTCCATTGTTTATGCCCACTGCCTGCTTCCCGGAAGGGCCTTCGCCTCCCTTTACGTTCTGCTTTTTTTGGAGAAGGAGGCAGTGATTGGAGGCCGTGTGTAAGAAGACACTTTTTCTGGACAAAAAATGAAAAGAAAAAAAAAAATAATAATAATATTATTATTATTATTATTATTATTATTAAGGTTCATGCTTGATTAAATGTTTGAGTCAACTTAATAAAGTTATTTTAGGACGAACAGCCCGAAACAGGCCCGATATTTTGTTTTCTCTGGTCCGGACTCAAACTATTTACAAATGATATCAGAAGATGAGAAGTCTGCTTTCTATTAACAGGGACTTTGTAAATACATATTTCTGTCTATAATGCTCATTGCATGTTGGGACTCCTTTTATCTGCTGACTTTTTTTTCAAAATCAACAGTTTCAACAGTATTTCAGGATCCCTATCGTTCCTGAATTGGGTCCAAACTGTGTGCATAGGTACCCAGCAGATGGCAAAAGTTGCCGCTAGCAAGGGTATGTTTTGTTTGTTATACCCGCTTTTTTGTAAGAAAAATAGGGTATATTAATTTCGTACCAAAGTCGGTCCGTCGTCCGTCCGTCCGTGCGTCTGTCTGTCTGCCTGTCTGTCCGTCCGTCACGTTTCTTGTAATTGTATCTTCTCCTAAACCGTTGGACGTAGCAACTTGAAACTTTGTAGGTGCATAGATCACATGATGTAGAGGGTACTGGGTGACATTTCGTGTGACCTTGACCCCAAGGTCAAGGTCAAAAGGTCAAATAATGTATTTTCTTGTAAATCGTCTCCTCATAAACTTTTCGAAGTAGCAATTTCAAATTTTGCTTGTGCATAGGTCACATGATGTCAAGGGTACTGGGCAATGTTTCCTGTGACCTTGACCCCAAGGTCAAGGTCAAATAATGTATTTTCTTGAAAACGCATCTCCTCATAATGTTTTAGAAGTAGCAACTTCAAATTTTGCCTGCGCATAGGTCACATGATGTTGAGGGTACTAGGCAACACTTCGTGTGACCTTGACTTTGGGGTCAAGGTCAAATACCCCAAGGTCAAATAATGTATTTTCTTGTAAATGAATCTTCTCCTGAACCATTGGACATAGCACCTTCAAGGTTTACAGGTGCATAGGTCACATGATGTGGATGGTACTTGGCAACATTTTGTGTGACCTTGACTCCAAGGTCAAGGTCATATAATTTACTTTCTTGTAAATCCATCTACTCCTAAACTGTTGGACGTAGCAACTTCAAATTTGGCAGGTGCATAGGTCATATGATTTGGAGGGCACTGGACAACATTTTGTGTGACCTGAACAACTAGGTCAAGGTCATATAATGTATTTTCTTGTAAATGCATCTCCTCCTTAACCATTGGACATATCAACTTCAAACTTCACAGGTGCATAGGTCACATTATGTAGAAGGTACTGAGCTACATTTTGTGTGACCTTGACCGCAAGGTAAAGGTTATAGGTAAAAAAAGCGGGTATTTGCGGTGGTGTACCATCGACTGCTGCTCTAGTTTGATTTGATTCTATACATCCCATCAACACTCTTTCAGTTATAAAGGAACGTGTCTTCCTGTGTTGAACCAGTACTTAGGTAGGATTAATGTGTCTTGTTCAAGGACACATCGCAGTGACGCCGTTGAGGCTCCAATTTTAGCATGCGCTGACCAGAAAGAGTCAAACTTTGACAACCTTTTCTTCTTTTTTTAGTTGAGGAGAGATGATCCGAATACCGCTAAAAGCGGGCCATCTTTGGCCCGCCAGCGAAACGCCATTTAAATGGCGTTTCGCTGGCTTGCCGATGATGGCAACATAGAATTCTGGCTAAGAAGCTTTGTGATTTTTCAGGGGATCCGGACCAGTATTGCTAAGAAAAACTAAATTTTTGTAATTTTTTCAGGGGGTTCCGGACACCCTGTCCCCCACTCTGGATCCGCCCATATGGGAGCGCAGTGGCTCAGTGTTAGCCTGAGTGCTTGACTCGAGACCGAGAGGCCGCTGGTTCGAGCCTCACCGGCGTCACTGCGTTGTGGTCCTTGAGCAAGACACATTTATCCTAGCTTAGTACTGGTTCAACCCAAGAAGACCCATCCCTGTTTAACTGAAAGATTGTTGATGGGACGTAAAGAATCAAATGCCCATGTTTAGTCGCTATCCGCCATCATTGCCTCGTCGCCAGAGTAAAGAGGTCTCGAATGTAAGTCTTCTCATTGGTATCTGGCATCTAGTGTACCATGTGTACTCTTTTTTAGCCTTCACCAGCTCGACGTTCCACCAGCTCACTGTAGTTTACTTCTTTACCAGCGTGCCAACCCCCAGGGGGGGAGGGGGTACTCTGGTATTTTCATACATACGTAGTCTCGGGTCATTTTTCGGGGTTCAAAATTTTGAATTTCGATTTTTTGCGGTTTTTAGACAAATGAATATTTTTGGGGGTATGAATATTTTGTGGATACTTTTTTGGGGTCATCACAAAATCGGATTATATTAAAGGGTCATTTCTATTCATGTCAGGGTCTTTTCTTAAGGCCAAGGTATAGGATTGGGGATTTTTTGGGGGGTTGCTAAAATTTCAAATATTTTTTTTGTAGCTTTAGATATCTGATATTTTTTGGGGTGAACGGTAGATGTCGGGCTCGAGCCTACGTATGAAGAAAAAATGAGAGTACCCCCCCCCCCCCCCGGGACTCATCCCACCCTCCGAGCAGCTGAACTTTAATTTGATAACGAACAAGCAAACATTCGCACGGACGGACAAGCGGAATGACGAATACTACATCACCATGAACTGTTGGCATAAATGTTGTGGGTATATAATGTTAAAATAGTACCTGAGTTGATTCTTTGCCTTCATTTTTCTGGCATGTTTCATGAATTCTAAACCGTAAAATGAAACACTACTCACTCGCAGAAATTTTGAAGCATGCACAATACACAATAATACATTTAGTCTAAGTCACTAGGCTATAAGCAATTGTATAGGCAGGGTGGTTAGTTTATCCTTGTCCTGTTGAACCTAGATATATCCGGTGGCGGATCTAGAGGGGGTTCGAGGGAAGGGGTTCCCGTCTCCCCCCCCCCCCCCCCCTCACCCCTTTTTTAATTATCCAATGAAAATGACACACTTCGGTCTCAGTGAGACCAAATTATTTCATTTTCATGGAATAATTTAAGAAAAATAAGATAAAATCAGCCAAGCGACCCCGCACACACACCTTTATGAACACCTTTCCAGAGATCCTGGATCCGCTCCTGCTATCATCTATAGAATTAAACAGTGAAGACACAGACCAGTTACTTCTCTTTAGCGCTTTTCATGTTGGGTAATTCAACATGCATTTTTGACCGTCTGCAGATTTCTTTTCTTTTTCAAAATTAATCTTTTCAAAAATTCGATCAAAGGAAAACCATCAGGGTGTCAAAGTTTTGCAATCACCTTTGTAAACAACGATCTAAGTCTAAACTGCTTGCAAAGATAAGAAAGCAGTCAGAGTGTACATCCAGACCATCTTGCTTTTTGATCAGAATCTATACTGTTTTCCATACAGCCTCTGTATGAACTTTTTACATGCGTTTGTTTTTATTATTATGCCCCCGGTACGAAGTATATATGGGCAGGGCTCACCCTGCCATACCTGCCATTAGCCTTTGTAGCCATTTGCTGCTAAAATGTAGAGTGGCTATTGGTTAAACGTACTTTATAAGAGGTTCAAAAACTACATATTTGCGAAAATGTGTATTTAAATTAGCTTTTTGGATTATCAAATTTTGCTTATATTATTCCTTCACACTTTGTTATTGTGTGATAGTTTACTCTTTGGATATTGATTTTTTGTTCAATACCATCAGGGTGTCAAACAGTTTGGATCAAGATCAGGCCCGACATTCTGTCGGACCTGATCTGGGTCCAAACTGTTTGCAAAGGTTATCAGCAGACGACAAGAGTCGCCCCTAGCGGCCAAAGAGTTAAATACAAAACAACTTGTTGATACTAATTTCTGGCTAAAACCTTGGCCAAAGTCAATTTCATTTGGCTCCATTTTTTCCATTTGGCTAAAGTGTTGGCTACAACAAATTCTGAGCTATAGTAAGCCCTGACGGGGTATTTAGTTTTTGCCTTTTCTGTTATTGTGTGTGTTTGTCTGTCTGTTTGTCTGTTTGTCTGTAAACATGAAATTAACGTGTTAGCCTTAAATGTCGCGTTTGGAAGATGAAAATGCCTTCAGTAACGAGTGTGTCCCCCGTCAGTCACGAATTAGGAGATGCACTGGTTTCGCATACTCCGATTCTGGTGATTTGGTAGCTATGGATCAGCCTCGATTCCTCCTGTAACGTCACATTGACATCCTGGATGTTTCTTGGTGTCAGTATTGTGCGTTGGACACTCTGTCCAAAAATTCCTTCACATGTTCAATTGTAGACATGTCTGATGAGCACACTGGCTAGTCAGTGCGCACAACATTGTTGTGATGAAAGAAATCTTGCTGTTTCTGGCGTGATGTGCTCTGGCGTTGTCATCCTAGACCTGGTACTTGCACTGGTTCAGGTACAGAAAAGGCAGGACAACAGGCCTCAACACCTCATCCATGTACGATTGGCGGATCAAGTTTCCCTAGCCATGTTTGATCAGTTTATTGAAATTTTGCGGAAAATGGCGAGAAGAACAGTCAACTTTGACATTGCTACATGTGCTACAAACCTAAATACAACATCCATCTAAAGAAAAATGGACACATTATCATACTGTGAAATTCAAATGTCTTTAAATGTTTTAGATGTTTTGTGATAGCCTCTTAAACACAATTTCCTAACGTTTTTTGTTGAGTATAGTAATATGAGAACCTCAATGGCTCGAACAGGCTTCGGACCATGAAAATTAGCTCTAGCCAAGGGTAGTTCCACCCATCCAGGGGGTATTATGCTTAAAATGACCTGAAGGGACCAAATGAGCCACCAGAGTTCGAGCCTTTGAAGTTTTATTGTACGTTTGTACGTTGATGACTGAAAATATGTTGTCAGGACCCTATAATTTTCTGTGGATGTTTACAATCCTGATACAACAGGAAATAATACAGTAAGGGACCGCCCATTATTTGAGTGTCATGGGGTCCGGCTGAAATTTTGATCCCTAATCCAAAATTCAGATGACCCCCCTAACAAAATTTAATTACAATGACCCCCCTGGAATCCACAAGAAATATTACATGACCCCCCCCCCCCCCCCCCCCCCCCCATTTTAAATCATATTGTCAAAATGCAATATTTTGTTTTCATGTGTATGTCCAGGGACTTTCTATACCGACGGGACTGGAGTCTCAGTGGAAGTCAATAATAAAATCCAGCCATATATTACCCTGTCCAATACGCCGAAGCAGCCGATATTTTATAGACTGGCCTGAAACTTTGGCCAAAAAAATCCTATCCCTGGTCGAGTTTTCACTTGAAAACAATCAATTAAGATGGCATACAAATAAATACTCATTGAAAATTGAATACAATATGGCTATTAAATAAAATGTGGTCCTTTTAGGAAAACAAATTTTAGCCATAGAACGAAAACGTGAAAAAAGTCAGAAATGTCATAAGAAGTATAGTACGATTCGTTAAAGTTGGCAGTGGTTTAAAATTACCGTTAAACAAGACGAGTGCATTGATGTAAACAGGAGACACGGGTATAGTTAAAAATAACATTCACACCATACATTGTAATCATTAAAGAAGCATATACTGAACAAAAGTGAAAACGCTACACCTGAATTGTTTGCCAGACTATATACAAAATTATGCAAACCAAGAATACAATGGAAAGTGTATCTTAATGGTCAAATACTGGGTAATGCATAACAGTAAAAATTTTACGGATGCTGTCACGAGGAAACACATGGAAGCCATCTAAATGTGACCGGGGTCCATTTTTTTTCTGGTTGCCAATTTGAACGGAAAT
The DNA here is from genome assembly GCA_964019695.1 of Loripinus fragilis. Classification (NCBI taxonomy): domain Eukaryota; kingdom Metazoa; phylum Mollusca; class Bivalvia; order Lucinida; family Lucinidae; genus Loripinus; species Loripinus fragilis. Next base: position 59,927 of record CAXHUL010000237.1, on the reverse strand, counting down.
CTTACACTACCTACGAGATCCGACTGCACGAAATGGTAGTCTAGACATGTGACAACCAGATATGTGAAGGACTTATCTCAAGTGTGTTTTGGTCATTCAGAAAGGCAATCTTAAAAAGCGGATTTTCACTCAAATTGCCAAGTTAAAAAATTTAACACTGAAATCTCCGTAGGAAAATCTATTTGTTGTTGCATCTTAGTATGAGGACATTACTAGTCGAGAAATGGTAGAAACAATGTTCTGAGACGTCTACCTGATTTGGCAAAAGAAAATTATCGAAAATCGTGATAAATCGAAGATTACCAAACATTTTATATTCCCTATTTGTTTTTGTCAAAGGGAGATAATTTTCAATATTTTACAAATTCGCTAAATTCGAAATTGATTTCTGAGCTTGTTTCAGTTTTCTTGTGTCTTTATGCAACACAATTAAGGCCAATTTTGATAAGCATACCAATTTTAATTTGCTCATGCGCAATAGCAAATTTCAGTGAATAAAGCTTTAAACACTTAAAGGAGCATAACTCATACATCAAACGAGATAGATTGGTGGAGTTTCGACGAATCGTTTGCTGGATGTCTGGGCAACATTATTAAGCATTAGTAAATACTTTGTGTCCAATACTTTCTCATAAAATATAGATAATTGTAGTGTAGCGTTTTCACTTTTGTTCAGTATATATACATATAGCTGAGTGGATAAGACGGGCAGTTATAGTTTTCAGGGTCCGAGGATCGAATCCGAGCAAGGCTTTTCTTCTGGAGCTTTTTCCTTTTCGTTTCATCTCATATATTTTCCTTTTGTTCCTATTTCTGACTAGAAAAATTTACAACTGCTAAATACCCAACACATTTGACATAAGATATATATTGATGGAAGAAACTGGCAAAATTATTTGGGTAACTTTAATATCTATCATGTGCTTGTTGTAGTATGTAGTCGGGTCGTAAGGTCGCTTTTATCAGATTGCTAGTCAGTTATTATATTACACAGTTCCTGGACAGGCTTCTTATGAAAGGTTTCTTATACTTGGTGCATTTCATATTTTCACCAGTAACTGACATGACAGTTAGCGGTAGCGGAATAATTTCTCAACAAAAGGGTGTTGCCCGACCAGAGTTCTAACTCACTACCCCATTTAAGTAGTCCACAGAAGTCAAAGTAGTAGATCGACTCGCTAGTAACTAAATGATATATGAAGTTTGCAGTTCGAATGCTGAAATATGTGGTGATCTTATTAATGGAATTGGACTAAGTCTAAATAAAATTGATAAAGCTAAAATTTATAGAGCATGCGTTTATATGTATCTATCTATCTACTGTTACTGACTCGCACCGTTTAGAACATTATGCTAGGTATTGATAATTTTGAAAACAAAAAAAGATTAGATAGGTACTTTCGTTACAACAGGTAACAACCCTTGAACAATCCGCGCTGTTCCCGACTGCGCTATCGTGGATTGATACCATATTTTATTTTTAAAGGCTTGTACAGTTACAAACAAAACAACCTACAACTTACAGTTACTTTTCAGGTCTAGATAGGTCAGCCTGGGTTGAACCAGTACTAAACTGCAGATAAACAAGCTTTCAAGTGCCATTCCACAAAAAGTAGGGATAAAAAAATTGAAAAAAAAAATCACGATAGAAAGAGTAGTGATTTTGGAAGTAAAACATCAAGCATAGAGGCTTTTTCAAATACAGAATTCATTAAATAAGGCTTTCAAGTGCCCCTCAACAAAACAGTACAGATAAAAAATGGAAAGGGTAGAGATAAAGTAGGGATTATCTGTGTAAAAAAGTAGCGATAGTAGGACTTTTCAAAGTACAAAATCGTAACAATAAGTTGTTCAAAAATATTCAATAAGAAATTTTATACTCAATATTTTAGCAGGATAATAGCTGGCATGACAAAAAACTAGCAAAACAGATAGATTTTTGAGTCAAAAATTCAAGTTCAATTTTTCGTGTAAATGACAGTTTAAAGTGAAAAATACAGATAGTAGGAGTTTTTTAAGAAAAAGTAGAGAAAAGTAGGGGCCATCAAACGCCTGATTAATCAATCAATTTTCTATCAAAATCAGTATGATAAAAGTTGTAATAATAAAGCCAACACAACAGAACTATATCTTTAGCACTTGCAAAAATAAAAATTGAGAAATATAGTGGCCTGCCTAACTACATGTAAATATAAGAGGTTGATTTATAGAAGCGAGCAAGGAAAATTTTTAATGATTTTATTGTAACAATTTGAACATGACCCCAAGCTGTGAAGCCAAAGTTTATAGTGACCCCCTACTAGCCATATGGAATTTCATATGCCCCCCTTACTTTTTAGCCGCCGCCCCCTGACACTTAAATAATGAGCGGTCCCTAGAACCTGTTTAAAAAGGCCACTAAAAATAGACAAAACAACGATCTTTATGACAAATGGAAGCTTAATGAAGGCTAAAAATATTGCAGAATGCTCCAATACTTTTGACCTGCGTTAAGCGGTAATAAGTCTTGAAACCAATTTTTGGACTTTTGAGAGTGGCCGTTTTACTCAGGGTTTACTGTATGTCCTTATAAAGTAGGTCACTTTAGTACATATAAACCTATCTGATCATGACTATACCCACAATTCCCGTGAAAACCAAGATCAGAATGCATATTTATGATATGCAAACTCGGGCACGTAACCATTCAACCATAAATCACAACAAAGGGCGTCTGCTTTTATCTGATCTGGGTCTACGCACAGATTTTCAGATGATTTTAGTCGAGTTAATCACAAGTAAAAGTCGTCTGCTACGTTCGTCAGTAATGTTAGGCAACTATTTTCAGTTAATAGTTTTGTAAAAAAAAAAAATCCAAAGTCATACTGTTTGTTTATTTAATATTTCTTATGAGTCAACACCAGCTGATATACACGCTATCGGAAAATACATTGCTCCAGAATTTCAAAATCCAAGCATATATATATATATGTTGCTAATCATTTTTATTTAACAAGAAAATAAAAATTTCAGGATTTTATTTTGTGCACACAGGTAGGATATGAATCAAGACAACTTCTAATTATGTACTGTCAGAAAATGCATTTTTGCGATTTGATATTTGCATTAAAATAGGAATTTTATATGATTTGTGTCGTCTGCAAAAAGTTAAACTTTAAAGCGCCACCTGTATTTTGCAGCAGACGACAATTGAAAATATTGCCGCTTTTCAAAAATAACGAATAAGGCCTGATATTTCATGAGAACCGTCTGCTGACAGACGACTCTCATGAAATATCATACTTTATTTTCTTGAAAATTGGGAAAGATGTCTCAAAATTTGTCGTCGGCTAGCGCTGCAGTTGTGATTGGCGCTTAATAGGATTATTGCAGCAGATAATTATCACATATACTGATAACTAACGGTAACATCGGTTCCGTAGTGTAGTGGTTATCACGCTCGCTTCACACGCGAGAGGTCCTGGGTTCGAGCCCCAGCGGAACCATATTTTATTCTCCACAAAGAGCTCTCTCTGAGAATGTGTATCGTCCAAGCTGTAAAAAAAAGTCCTGATTTTATGTCAAGTAGCCATGCATCCGTTTAATGTTAAGAACAAAAGTATGGATAGACTCTTTTGGAGCAAATAAGGAAATCTTTGGTAAGAAGCGCAGTGGTAGAGTATTAGGGTCGCTAGTTTGAGATTCACCGGAGGCACTTTGTGGTGTCCGTTATCCTCTGCTTGGTACCGTGTTAATCCAGAAACTTGACAGGAAAATATCTCATCGTTAACCTGACACAAAAGCATAAGTAATAGTTATACCATGGGTTGTCTGCCTGTATGTGAAGCTTTAAAAGATATGGTTTCGCTGGGGCTCGAACCCAGGAACTCTCGTATGTGGGGCGAGCGTGTTAACCACTACAATGTTTGTCCAATTGTACGTAAGATAATCCACTCGCTAAAGCTCGTGGAGTATCTCCACGTACAGGCGAACAACCCATGGTTTACGTGACAGATCAACACTTTTTCAGTCATGTCTAGACGTTTTTTCTGAACACCTCTGTAAAATGTTTCACTGACTGTCTTGATATTTATCTCTGTAGTAGTTATAGAACTTTCAGGTAGATGTCTTCATACAGGCTATCATTATAATAACACAACGGATACAGAATTTTGCTTTGCTTACAGCAAAACAAATAGAATGCTGCATTATGGCTATGGCCTCTGTTGTCCGTGCCTGCAATATATTGCTTCTGATGAGATCCTTTAGCTCTGAGCATACACTTTCCTGTCTCAACTCTGTCAGGGATTTGTCTTTTGGACAGCTGAGATTCAGCATCAGAATCAGGCGTCTGAACTGTGGTAGTTTTCTACCGTCTGCTTTGCTGCTGTCTTTTTTGTCATCTCTACGCGCCATGGCGCGAACATAAGTCATAATGCCAGCAGTCCAAACGCTTAAAAACGCAAAAACTCCTAAAGTATGCGTATATAGGAACTACTCCAGTTAAAATGATACCAGGTTGGCAGTAAAGCATTGTAAATGACCGAAAAACTAGGTGTCAAACCTGGAAATAGGAGTCAGCTATAAATAGCCAGGCATTAAGGTATCGAAACAATAAAATGGGAATTAATCATTTTTTGAATGCGTGCGAACTTTAAGTATTGAGGGCTAGACCATTGAGGCATGACTTTAATTAAACATGTAGTTTGATAGCAGATATCTAGAAATTTTAAATGCATGCATATAGCAGTTAGATTATATTTTATTGTATGTTAGAAATAAAATGGAAGTTCGATATTCTTCAATGTTTTTCTGAGTTTATTTAGTACTTTTGACACCAACAATGGTGTAGGTGCGGATTCAAGATTTCTGGAATATAAAGGTGTGGGGGTTTCGCTTTGTGGATTATCTCATTTCTCGTAAATATCCCATGAAAATGAAATTATATTTTTCAGACCAAATTATTTCATTTTCATAGAATATTTAAAAACAGGGGGGGGGGGGGGGACAGAGGGGGGGGGGGGGCTTCAAACGAACCACCTTAAACCCCTCTGGATCCGCCACTGTGGTGCTAGTCATATTGACAAATATACTATATTATACTATACTTTCATTTCAGCATGAAACACATAGCCATTTAACAACATTGAATAATAGATTTGGTTCATTTAACCCTATAGATCAATGGAATTTTCCATAAATAAAGTCTGATACAGTTTAAGTCAGGAAAGGCCATTGTATAAATTGAGTGGTCACACTTATAATTTCCAAATGATTTTGTATGTCTTTTGTATGTCTTTCTCTGATCAGCAAACAGTGCTGATCCTGATGAAATACCGCGTTATATGGTATTTCATCTGAGTCGTCACTGTTTGGAAAAGTATCCGTTAAGGGTTTTCCGTCTACAAAGGGTTAAACAGCCCAAACGAGTTAAATTCACCAATTGCAGCCAATTTTTGTCCCACAATTTTTTTGGCTTAGATTTTCATTTTTATGTTATTTTTTTACTTATTGGTATAGGTCAATTAGATAATGATGTCTAAAAAAAGTGCTCATCCAAAAATTTCAATTCATTCAGCCTCACAAAGAGCAACACTGAATTTGAATGTGAACTACGTTACTCTGATGAAGTATACTTGTACATACCAAATTTCTTACAAGACTGAAATATTGAAGAGCTTTAATAGCATACACTTCTACTTGGATTTCTTGTTGATCAAATACGACTATTATGTAGAATTTATATCATGTCTTTGCTTCTCAGCATGGTCTAAGCAGGTTTGTTATGTATTGACAGTGGAATTCAGCTGTAATTCTATGAGTACAATTATTGTTTTAGTTGTATTCATCAAATTTGAAGAGTTGACGAGAAAAAAATATTGGTTTTGAAACAGAAGATGATGAATATTAAAAATTACATTTTTCTTTGGTATTGCAAATAATAAATCGTATTCTTGTATAAAGAACAGTGTGCCAATAGGTCGGTAACGTAATTCACATACCTTACACCCTGGTCTTATTTCCTGCGTAGAAACATATATTTTTCTGCAAAATATCAGGTTCTAGTGTGTTGCTTAACACCTTTTACATCATTCTTTGCACGTTGGAAGTAAGCTGTTGCATCTTGTTTCAACAGTCGTGTTGGAATAACACTTTAAAATATGATTATAGAATAATAATTTTAAATATTCCATATATTTGAAAACTTGTTGTGGCTCACTACAAAGTAAGACAATGCAGAATAAATAATCTAACTTCGATAAATGCCTTTTTATGTACATATATTACAAAAAAGCAAAGTTTGCATAATTCACAAAGATACGCCCTTCTCAGAAAAATGGCTAATTGATCATGGTAACATAATTCACATAGCTAATTTGCTCACTTCAATTGGAGATAAGAAGCTATACATTCAGGTTAACTATTTTATCATATAAACAATAAAAGTTATCAATATAGTAAGTCATGAGAACATTTGGGGTCACTGTGATCAACTGGATTGGACCAGGATGCAAAAGCGAAAGTGCCAATTTCAAAGTATACACATAAACTCACCAATAAACCTCCAGTGGTAGCAGCAACGAGATAAAATGGTTTGAAAAAAAGAAAATAACAATTGAACAACAAGTCAGAAACTTGTAATCACCGTTGATTTGTTGACTTTGTCCCTTTGATTGGACTTATCTGTGTTTTTGAAGAATATGAATTACGTTACCTACTTGTGAATTACGTTACCTATGTTTCATCCAGCTCATTTCAAAAACCATACAAACAATTCCTTAGAGATTTACAGTATTCAATTTTGTTTTTCAAACAGATTACTTTGCATATGGTGTGTTGATATATTTGGGTATCTTTGTAAGTTACATGAATAGGGGAGTTGATGTACCCAGAGCATATAGGTAAATCCTTGTTTAGATAAAATTACGACTGCAATATGGTTTAAATTGATCTGTATTAACTGGGACAGATTTGCTTTGCTTAAAAACAAACAATTTTTTCAGCTAGTGTATGCATTTCGAGAGATATTTGGATTTTAGTAAAATTGTAGTAACGTAATTCACAGTAACGTAATTCACAAATTTATGTTTTCGCTTATTTTTTCCTAAGGAAACAATTTCTTGTAAAGTTCTTGTATGGTTTGTTATATAGTTAGGTTATAGTTCTTACATTGGCTTCAATTGCATTATGGGTACCTCTTCTTATACAAATAATACACATAGGGTAACGTAATTCACAAAACTGCAGATTTTTTTAGACAACCTCAGATATCTTTTCATCTGCGAAAAATAAACAATTGTTTCCCCAAATTCGTTTCTTTTGTCCCTGCACATATTAATCCTCTTGGCGTAGAGATGTTTGGTGTGAGCTTATGATGCATGGTGTGTGAATTGTGAGGTGGTAAAATTGGTAACGCAATTCACACTAGATTATGGGACATTGATCATCAATACAACACAAAATATGTTTTCCACTTTTCAATCAACTGAGGGACATTAAATGAAAGGCATTTATATGTGTCAATAAAATAAAGTTGCAAACTGCTTATAAAAACAACCATTTGAGCATAAAACATTCTTAAAATTACATACTATGACGATGGGACAGCATATTTTGGCCATTTTGGGGGCACTTGCTGTTGATAAGCGTCATAAGGAATGACTACTGACCATTTCCATTCCTTTTCTTTTACTTGATAGTCATGACATAAACCTAAACTAAACTTACAAACTTTAAACCGTTAGAAAATACACTGTTTACATGCTAAAATGGGGATGGGACACAAAAATGACCGAATTGGTGAACTTAACTCGTTTTGGCTGTAAAGACCCTGATTTTTCTTAACAGTCTAGAATATAATGCCCAATTGCTCAAATAGGTAGAAATTCTGGTTCCTTTTTTTCTGAGTATCAACTTGTCACCTTGAAATTGGTTCCTGCTGTAAATTTAGTTTAGACCACAGAGAAAAAAATCAGTGCTGATCAAACCAGTTTATAATTCTTTGTAAGAAGGTCATTAGAAAAAAGCAAGAATGTATGCAATGGTCAGTTGTAGGAAAAATATATTCTATTTCTTCTGATAACATTTGCTTTGTATGCAACACTTTTCTGATCCAGATATATCTACAATAAACATGATAAAACAAAAATAATAAATAAAATTGCATTGTTCTTTAGGACAAATGTGCTATCAAATGGTCAGTATATACAATTTTGAAAATGCTGGGAGGAAATTGAACCTTGTCACCTAATCTGCTTTCATTTGTAGTAGCAGGAATGTGTTCCATAATTGACTCTGGGGTACAAGTTGCCTGAACAAATTTGGTTCAAACTTCTGGCTTTATTTCCTACACTGTTAACTATCTTTAAATACTTTGATTACAGCTCGATTAAAGAACGCCTGAAACAG